>SJYW01029017.1:22172-58866 GCA_006410735.1 Raphicerus campestris | reverse complement strand
GATCTTAGTTTTCTTAATGTTGAGTTTTAAGCCAACATTTTCACTCCCCTCTTTCACCAAGAGGCTCTTTATTTCTTCTTTGCTTTTTGCCATAAGAGTGGTGTCATCTGCATATCTGCAGAGAAGGCAATGGCACCCCGCTTCAGTACTCTTATCTGGAAAATCCCGTGGACAGAGGAGCCGGGTGGGCTGCAGTCCATGGGGTTGCTAAGAGTCAGACACTACTGAGTGACTTCACTTTCACTTTCGTTCCTTGGAGAAGGAAATGGCAACACACTCCAGTGTTCTTGCCTGGAGAATCCCAGGGACGGGGGAGCCTGGTGGGCTGCCATCTATGGGTTTGCACAGAGTCAGACAGGACTCAAGCAACTTAGCAGCGGCAGCAGCAGCATCTGCATATCTGAGATTACTAATATTTCTCCCAGCAGTCTTGACTCCAGCTTGTGCTTCATCCAGTCCAGCACGTCACATGATATACTCTACATACACATTAAATAACGAGGGTAAAAATATACAGCCTTGATGTACTCTTTTCCCGATTTGGAACCAGTCTGCTGTTCCATATCCTGTTCTAACTGTTGCTTCTTGACTTGCATACAGGTTTCTCAGAAGGCAGGTAAGATGGTCTGGAAGGCTTTGGCATAGTCAATAAAGCAGAAGTAGATGTTTATCTGAAATTCTCTTGCTTTCTCAATGATCCGACAGATGTTGGCAATTTGATCTCTGGTTCCTCCGCCTTTTCTAAATCCAGCTTGAACATCTGGAATTTCACAGTTCAGGTACTATTGAAGCCTAGCTTGGAGAATTTTGAGCATTACTTTGCTAGCGTGTGGGATGAATGCAATGAGTTACTCACTTTAGTTTAAAGAATATCTTCAACTGAATTGTGATGAAAGCAACCCAAGATTGCTTTCCACAGAACAAACTAATAAGTCCTTAAGTGAAAATGCCTCTCTTTGTAATCTTGTGTTTTGGTAGGTATTACAGAAACTCTTTGGCTTCCACTTAAATAAGATGCTAATTTATTCCTTTACATAATTTTTATAAGAAGATAATAAACCTAGATTCAAGATCATTTTTTAATCTGTGGTTTAATATTTACATACTTGAAATGCCATTTTGCTGCCAGCATCTGGTCACTGTCTGACTGTTTATTTCCAGATATGCTATCATATCCAGTTTGGAATAATAAAAAGTAGATTATGTCCATTCTTTTTCAACAGAAGCAAATTTCACAATTCTCACTCACTAACCATCTTAGAAGACTTGAAATACAGTCAATGAAAATAAATTAATCATTTTGCCATTTACTTAATCTACACAGTAATGTTAATTATCATTTCAGTTCAATTGTTCAGTCGTGTCTGACTCTTTGCACTTGACTGCAGCACTTCGCAATTGACCGCAGCACTTCGCAATTGACCCATTGACTGCAGCACTCCAGGCCTCCTTGTCCATCACCAGCTTCTGGAGTTTACTCAAACTCATGTTCATTGAGTCAGTGATGCCCTCCAGCCATCTCATCCTCTGTTGTCCATCCCCTTCTCCTCCTGCCCTCAACTTTTCCCAGCATCAGGGTCTTTTCCAATGAGCCAGCTCTTTGTATCAGGTGGCCAGTGTTCAAGTTTCAGCTTCAGCATCAGTCCTTCCAATGAATATTCAGGACTGATTTCCTTTAACGTGGACTGGTTGGATCTCCTTGCAGTCCAAGGGACTCTCAAGAGTCTTCTCCAACAACACAGTACAAAAGCATCAATTCTTCAGCACTTAGCTTTCTTTATAGTCCAACTCTCATGTCCATACATGACTACTGGAAAAGCCATAGCTTTGACTAGATGGAACTTTGTTGGTAAAGGAATGTCTCTCTGCTTTTTAATATGCTGTCTAGGTTGTCATAGCTTTTCTTCCAAGGAGCAAGTGTCATGTTAATTATACCCAAGTGAAAATGTCTCTGTTCTGAACTTCTTCCCTGAAAACATTATATCTGAGATTTTTTTTTAATTTTCTGGCTTTATTTGGATAAATCAGAGGGTTATTAAAAAAAAACAGAATTTTAGTATGATTTTATTGATAACTCTGTATATTGAATCTGAGATTTGGGTTTTACCAAGGCAAAAGGAAACCAATCTCAGTTCCTTTTAACAATGAAGCTATGGCCCCCAAAGTCAATTGTTCTCAGTTTCTTTAAAAGGGTAAAAAGGATGCCTTGAGGGCTGGAAGACTAGGAAAGCTACATATGGAAATGCAGAAGTTGAATAAAGAGATAACTGAGAAATAAAGAAAAAGACTAACATTCACCAACAATCTGAAGATCTAGTTCCTCTTATTTCTGAAACTTTTCTGTTTGATCTCAAATCCATGACTGTAAAATTATTTGTACACTTTATGACTGAAGTCCCAATGTACTAACTTGAAGTGGTACAAGTTGACCTCTGCTTGAAGGAATTTACCATTTATATCATAGGTTTTCAGAATTTTTATTATCCGTATGGCCATATTTGAAGGGAAATTTTTGTAAATTAAAATCCGCAGGGAGGGATAAATTAAGANCACCAGCTTCTGGAGTTTACTCAAACTCATGTTCATTGAGTCAGTGATGCCCTCCAGCCATCTCATCCTCTGTTGTCCATCCCCTTCTCCTCCTGCCCTCAACTTTTCCCAGCATCAGGGTCTTTTCCAATGAGCCAGCTCTTTGTATCAGGTGGCCAGTGTTCAAGTTTCAGCTTCAGCATCAGTCCTTCCAATGAATATTCAGGACTGATTTCCTTTAACGTGGACTGGTTGGATCTCCTTGCAGTCCAAGGGACTCTCAAGAGTCTTCTCCAACAACACAGTACAAAAGCATCAATTCTTCAGCACTTAGCTTTCTTTATAGTCCAACTCTCATGTCCATACATGACTACTGGAAAAGCCATAGCTTTGACTAGATGGAACTTTGTTGGTAAAGGAATGTCTCTCTGCTTTTTAATATGCTGTCTAGGTTGTCATAGCTTTTCTTCCAAGGAGCAAGTGTCATGTTAATTATACCCAAGTGAAAATGTCTCTGTTATGAACTTCTTCCCTGAAAACATTATATCTGAGATTTTTTTTTTAATTTTCTGGCTTTATTTGGATAAATCAGAGGATTATTAAAAAAAAACAGAATTTTAGTATGATTTTATTGATAACTCTGTATATTGAATCTGAGATTTGGGGTTTACCAAGGCAAAAGGAAACCAATCTCAGTTCCTTTTAACAATGAAGCTATGGCCCCCAAAGTCAATTGTTCTCAGTTTCTTTAAAAGGGTAAAAAGGATGCCTTGAGGGCTGGAAGACTAGGAAAGCTACATATGGAAATGCAGAAGTTGAATAAAGAGATAACTGAGAAATAAAGAAAAAAACTGTAACATTCACCAACAATCTGAAGATCTAGTTCCTCTTATTTCTGAAACTTTTCTGTTTGATCTCAAATCCATGACTGTAAAATTATTTGTACACTTTATGACTGAAGTCCCAATGTACTAACTTGAAGCAGTACAAGTTGACCTCTGCTTGAAGGAATTTACCATTTATATCATAGGTTTTCAGAATTTTTATTTTCCGTATGGCCATATTTGAAGGGAAATTTTTGTAAATTAAAATCCACAGGGAGGGATAAATTAAGAGCTTGGAATTAACATATATGCACTGTGCTGTGCTTAGTTGTTCAGTCATGTCCAATTCTATGCAACTCCATGGACTGTAGCCCGCCAGGCTCCTCTCTCCATGGGGATACTCCAGGCAAGAATGCTGGAGTGGGTTGCCATGCCCTCCTCCAGGGGATCTTCCCAACCCAGGGACCAAACCCAGGTCTCCCACATTGCAGGTAGATTCTTTGCCATCTGAGCCACCAAGAAAGCCCAATACTGGAGTATTCCTTCTCCAGGGGAACTTCTCAATCCAGGAATCAAATCAGGGCCTCCTGCTTTGCAGGCAGATTGTTTACCAGCTGAGCTACTAGGGAAACCCCATATACACACTGTGAAAAGTGAAGTGAAAGTGAAAGTTGCTCAGTCATGTCCAACTCTTTGCAACCCCATGGACAATACAGTTCATGGAATTCTCCAGGCCAGAATACTGGAGTGGGTAGCCTTTCCCTTCTCCGGGGATCTTCCCAACCCAGGGATTGAACCCAGGTCTCCCGCATTGCAGGCGAATTCTTTATCAAGTGAGTCACAAAGGAAGCCCATACACACGCTATTATATATAAAATAGATAACCAACAAAGACCTATTGCATAGCACAGGGAACTCTACTCAATGCTATGTAATGATATATATGGGAAAAGAATCTAAAAAAGACTGAATATATATATATATATGCATATATATATAAGTAACTGAATCACTTTGATGTACATATGAGACTAACACAACATTGTAAATCAACTAAACTTCATTATAAAATTAAAATTAAATTTAAAACATACATTAAAAGTTCGTAGGATTTGACCATCCCAACATCTCATTTACCCTGTAAGATAAGGAGGCAGTAATTTTATCAACTTACAGATGAAAAACCTGGAGCAACCAGAGGCTGGTTTATTCTTTTACTGAGGATCACACCATCTGTGACAAAATTGGCCTCCTCACTCACAGGTACGCAGAAGACGGACATATTTAATACCATCAGAGANCAGTAATTTTATCAACTTACAGATGAAAAACCTGGAGCAACCAGAGGCTGGTTTATTCTTTTACTGAGGATCACACCATCTGTGACAAAATTGGCCTCCTCACTCACAGGTACGCAGAAGACGGACATATTTAATACCATCAGAGATGCATTAATACCTCTCACTGATGCTGAGTATTGGTTACCGGTTTTGCTCAACTTGCAGTTCTGAATAAGTCTTCTTTAATACCGAAATTGTGCCCCATTTCAGAGTTCATATTCACTCACTCGCATCTTAGAAATATAAAAGTTTATCCATATTGCAATATAGGAAATTATGTGATATATCACATTTAGATTGTCATCTAGGGAAAATGACTCCAGTTTTCAAAAGGAGATGAAGGGAGAGGGTCAGAGAAAGTTGAAAAGATGAGAAGGGACCCAAGTTAGTCTGCAGAATTAACTGAGAGATGAAACGAAGAACAGCCCTTCTTTCCAGTATTTTTAATGTCGCTCTGTCATTACCAATTATCTCCTTTAGTAGTTTGATCACTGGTACTGCCTTTCCTCACTTGCCCATTTTTCTGACTTCTATATCCTATTACATCCCATGATCCTTGTGTTTCTTCCTCATCCTTATTAAACATTTGTTTATCCTATCATTCAGTATCAGTTAAAGATGACGTAGNGCCCTTCTTTCCAGTATTTTTAATGTCGCTCTGTCATTACCAATTATCTCCTTTAGTAGTTTGGTCACTGGTACTGCCTTTCCTCACTTGCCCATTTTTCTGACTTCTATATCCTATTACATCCCATGATCCCTGTGTTTCTTCCTCATCCTTATTAAACATTTGTTTATCCTATCATTCAGTATCAGTTAAAGATGACGTAGTTGGAACGAAATGCTTTGATTAATCTCTGAAGGTTGAAGCTGAAGTCAAATCCCACCTCTAAGGTGAAACTACCCCAGTTCACAAGCAGACACACTGCTACACCACTTAAGGGGGCCTGATGTGGAAAGGCCATGCAAGACCATAGGAGAAAGTATCTTTCCCGTTGTTCCAAAGAGGAAAGGGAAGGCAGGCCAGGAGGATGGTTGAAAGGCTGAGGGTTCCTGGATTCGACTCCTCCTTGCAATCCCTGAATTCTCAGATGGGCTACCAAAATGTAGCTGAAAATCTGAGACTTCTTTAAGAAATGATGAAAGGACTGGGCTTTGCACATAGACCAATGTAGCTGAGACTGAGGCAGCATCTGTGGCCCTGCAGGAGTGAGGGAGTGCAGAGAAAATCACAGAGAATGAAGTCGAGGCTGGGGCGGGCTCTTGGAGGCCCCACAAGTTCTGCAGAACCGGGGGTGTGTGGGGTGGGGGCACCTGGTGAGCCTCCAGGAGAGCTGGCCCGGCCTGCTCAGCTGCCCTGGCAGCTACAGGAGCCCGGGCCTGCACGCCCATGCACAGCCAGCCCCGCCCTCTGTCTGAGAAGCACCAAGCCCAAGGGCGCTTCTTGACACCTTGCGCCTTCTACCACCTGGAACTCGCAAAGGGCAATGTGAGCGCATCCTGCCCGTCATGCAAAGGTCAGGGAGGAACAAGGAAAAGAAAAGGCAGCAAACAGGAAAACCTGGCACACTTCCTGCAGGTCTGCCCTGCTGTCTTTGTGTACCAGCGAGCCTGGAATACTGTTATTTAGTTAACATTATTTTTAGGTAATATTTGTAAAGACTCATGCGTCTTCTAGAAAGAAATTATATATATATAAACTAAGTTGCTTCAGTCGTGTCCGACTCTGTGCGACCGTATGTACTGCAGCCTGCCAGGTTCCTCCGTCCGTGGGATTCTCCTGGCAAGAATACTGGAATGGGTTTTATACACACACACACATACACACACACACACACACACATATATATATATGTCATCATAACTAGAGGGGTGGGATAGAGGAGGGGAGGAAGTTTCAAGACAGTGTGATATATATATAATTATGGCAGATTTGTGCTGTTGTATAGCAGAAACCATCACAACATTGTAAAATAATTTTCCTCCAATTAAAAAATAAATTTTTAAAAATGCTATCATAATATATAGTGGGCTTCCCTGGTTGCTCAGCAGTAAAGAATCTGCCTGCCAATGCAGGAGACCTGAATTTGATCCCTGGGTTGGGAAGATCCCCTGGAGAAGGAAATGGCAACCCACTCCAGTATTCTTGCCTGCAAAATCCCATGGACAGAGGAGCCTGGGGGCTACAGTCTATGGGGTCGCAAAGAGTCAGAAACAACTTAGCGACTAAACAACAGCAATATATATATATTAATAGCAGAGAAATATATTTGCCAAGAAGATGCCCTTTGAATTACACTTATGACTATAGAATAAGTTATTATTTATGACTAGCACAGACAGACATCCCACAGCAGCCAAGCCTCAGAATGTTCCTCATCTCCTTCACCTTCTGATTGTTTCCAACCACTGGCTCGCTGAGGACACCAGTCCTGCCACTTCACACAGAAGTAGGACTATGTTCTAAACCACACAGCCCAGCATCTTGGCCAAGATGTTTAGACCATAAAGACACTACGTAAAGGGTAAGTAGGCTATAAGTGGCCCAGCCACCTAGAAAGGAGGGTGGTATGAAAATTCTTCCTAAATTAACAAGGAAGAAAGAAAGAGGGGAAAAGAAAGAAAACAGGGATTAGATGGACCTATCTGAGTCCCTCTAACAATAATTTGAATTTAATGGCTAGAAAGAAGCTTGGCAGTGGGTAGGGGCAGGTAAAATTGACCACATACAGCATAGAAGGCAGTGTGCAGACTCCTATTACACAGAAACAAAACCTAAAGGGGAAAAAAAGTGGGAAAACAAGGAAGGATGAGTGAAGCCCTATAGAGCAAAGGTAAGTGNTGGGGGCAGGAGGAGAAGGGGACAACTAAGGATGAGATGGCTGGATGGCATCACTGACTCGATGGGCATGAGTCTGAGTGAACTCCAGGAATTGATGATGGACAGGGAGGCCTGGTGTGCTGTGATTCATGGGGTCGCAAAGAGTTGGACACGACTGAGGGACTGAACTGAACTGAAAGCATTATGGCTTTCTCCATTTTAGAGAAGCCACCACTTCTCGTGGTTGGACTGGAGAGAACAAGGACAAATCTGCTTTTCAACCATGTGCCTCAGTACACGGAGCCTGAATGGGGGACCTAAGACAACTTCCTACTTTGGACTTAGAGGAACAAAAAAGAGAATCTAGTTGCTCAAGTAGGGAAATGCTCAGGCGGCCTGCCTTCTTCTTTGTGGTGAGCCCTGTCAGCTTGGTTCTCAGCACGACCAGCATCAGGAGTTGTCAGCACTGCAGGCTGGAGACTGATACAGCTTGCTGGCTTTCCACGAGAATAGATGCAAGACCATATTTTCCTCAAGTCTTCAAAAATGCACAAAATCCTGAGTTCAGGTTTTTTGAGCACGAGCCCCCCATTCTTCTTACTTGGCCCTACAATAAATTTTCTCTGCTCAAAAAACAAACAAACAAAAACCCTATAAAATCCTGCCTACTACATCCCACTAATTTTAATTATTCTGAAATGCCATCTATAATCTTTACTGTTACAATGTTCTATAAGTTATATTATGAGATAGGATCATAACAAAGATCTAGCCAAACTATTAAAATTGCTATACTAACAATGAATAATGATGTATTCATATCAATATATAGAGTTACAAAAGAAGCTGAAAACTAGTTAGGATATCATTTGTAAGTGCATTCCATCAGCTGTGGCTTCCAGATACGCTTCAGAGACTCGTGTCTGGGGTGAACCCTGGCACTTTATGCTAATGGAAAGTCATGTTCATGCATCCGTATCCTGTTATGTATTGAGGTCAATGATCAAAGACAACATCGAAAGCAAGTAAGTGGTTTTTAAATTATTGTGTAGGAAGATAGTATTTAGATTTACTCTACTTAGATTTTCTGATCAATTAACAGGTCACGACCAAGCAGAGCTCACATTATTCCAAGTGCTGCAGTGAATGGTTTCCCTCATTAATAAAATGGAACCATCCTAAGTTCACTCAAGCAGCTGTTGCATTTATCATATTTATATTTACAAATGACTATAATGATTGCATAATGTTGTTTTTATCACTTTTTGGAAATGATCCAGGATTTGTTTTTGTAGAACTCCTGTGAGACCTTCCATGTCAGATGTAGAATATATAAAATATTTAGTATGTTTCAACTGAGGAGAGGAAATACATTTCACCAATTATTTCAATGTAATAAATATACAATAAGCCAGACATAGAAACTCGGTCCTTTCAAATCTCACTTAATACAGTGTCATAGGAAAGATTAAGATACAAAGTTGGGGAAAATTGACTTGCTATTATACTTTCTAATAGCTGGGGTCAATATTTTCTGACAGTTGAGATAAATCCAAATCCCACAAGTGAATTTATATTCCATCATAATTCTCAAACCAAAGTGTGCTTTACCGCTCCCCTGCACTTCCTCCCCCACCCTCAGCAGCCACCTACCTTTGTTTTCATATTGTTGACTAAGTCAGAGTTGGATGATTCTAAATATCCTGAGAATTTCAACCCCATCATAGTCAATTTTACTGGAAACTGGAAATTTACACCAACTAGAAACTGGAAATGTATGCCAACACATTATACCTCATCATCATCAACTCACTCCTGCACTGACATCCCTGCAGCATGAAATAGCAGTTCCTCTTTAAACTAACACAGAGAAACTGTGAAGCTAATGAGGGAATCAATATTCAAAGTGTTCTTTCTATGTCTTGAATAACTACATCTTATATAAATTTAAACTATCTTGTGATATGCTTTTATACTTACAATGTAAAAAAATAGCTTTATCATAGAAATATATCAATTCAGAAAGAGGGAAATAAGCATTAAAGTATTTTTTCGTTTGGGCAAAACAGAGGGTGGTGATGAAAGAATCACAGAATTCCAAGATTTAAATTCCACCCAGAGGGAGCCTATTTCTCTTCTCTGCTCTTTCTCCTCCCTTTCAGCCCCTCTACCACCAGCAGGGTTTTCTCTCATTTCTTCCATCTGTTCAGACAGCTGTTCAAGATAGACTATTTTGGATTTATTGATTTATTCATAAATTAATCACTTTGCAACAAGAATATAGCAGATTAAATTATCCTATCCATGTAGGCTACTCTAAAAGAAAATAAGTTACATATACACATATACATACACACACATAGACACATAACATATAGAGATACACATACATGTACACACACACATATACATACACATGTGCACATCCATGAATACATATACCCATATACACGTGTATACAAGACACACATACATATGCATACATATATATGCACATACCACATGCATACACACCTACATGCATACACACCCACATGCATACACATATGCTCATACATGTACACATATATACATACACACAGAGAGAGAGAAGCATTCTTCTCTCTCCCTAAGGCTTCCCTCCCGTAGTATATGAATTATTTATGACTTTGTATCAGTTAAGAAACCTCAATAATGAAAATGCCTAAGCAATGATATTTACTAAAGTATTTACAGTCATCGTTTTCACTAAAATGATTTTATTAAGGAGGTTTTTGGCCTTTGTGTATGTTCAGTTCAGTTCAGTCACTCAGTCATGCCCGACTCTTTGTGACCCCATGACTCGCAGCACGCCAGGCCTCCCTGTCCATTACCAACTCCCGGAGTTTACCCAAACTCATGCCCATTGAATCAGTGATGCCATCCAGCCATCTCATCCTCTGTCATCCTCCTCTCCTCCTGCACCTATTCCCTCCCAGCATTAGGGTCTCTTCCAATGAGTCAAGTCTTCACATGAGGTGGCCAAAGTATTGGAGTTTCAGTTTCAGCATCAGTCCTTCCAATGAACACTCAGGACTGGTCTCCTTTAGGATGGACTGGTTGGATCTCCTTGCAGTCCAAGGGACTCTCAAGAGTCTTCTCCAACACCACAGTTCAAAAGCACTGAGTTCTTTGGCACTCAGCTTTACATTTCTTATTTTTCCTCTGTCAAACTCCCCAAATACATACACACATACATGTGCACACACGTGCACACATGCATACAAACACACTCCACTAAATTATTTTGTGTATGTAGCGCCCTCCAAAAACCTCTATTTCAAGATTTTCTAACTTGAGACATCAAATATGCATGTAGCTTTAACTTAACAAGACAATATCTTTGGGAAACAGTCAGAGTATTTAAGAGCTTATACAGAAAACAACTCATTAAAGCTGATTTTTGAAAGCCAAGGTACAAATGCAATTTGTTTGTTCTTCATTGATTCACAGTAGGAACATGATTTTAAGACTAACAGTTAAGCAGCTATTTCTTCAGTCTGTGCACTGGATATTTTATTATTCAAATGTATTATTATTCTGTTTGTTAGAGTTACAAAAATAAAGGCTCCAGAACAAGCAAGCTGGCACCAGTGTAGAGGCACCAGATGCCCTTGGGAAGCAGCAAGTACAGGAAGCTACGCTGCTTGTGTGTGAGAGCTGGGGTGCACAGGGGTAGGCTGCTGGTGCCATTATGGTGCCTCTGTGGACACTAACATATCTTTAAAAACTGCTCCCCTGGAAACGGCTTCCCAGGTGGTGCTAGTGGTAAAGAATCCAACCCATTGCAAAAAAGCAATGCAGGACATGCAAAAGACGTGGGTTCAATCCCTGGGTCTGGAAGATCCCCAGGAGAAGGAAACGGCAGCCCACTGCAGTATTCTTTCTTAGAAAATTTCGTGTACAGGGGAGCCTAGTGAGCTACAGCCCATGGGGCCACAAAGAGTCAGACATGACTGAGCAAATGAGCACGCTCCAGGAAAAGCATATCGATTATTATATTTTGTGATCATTTGGGATCTGAGGAGTTGGGGGGAAAAAGAATATATCCAGAAAAAGCAAATTTAGGTTTGTTTCATGTTGCTTCCAGACACAATTCAAAATGTGAAAAAATGAAAAATCGTGATATCGTGATCATGGCACCACATGTACAGATGCATACTTTTTACTGATTTTATTCAATTACTGTTATCATTACTTTAAATGCTGATCTCTTAACATTAGCTCCTAAGACACTGCTGAGCTGTAGAAGTTCAAATAACATTTTGAATTTATTTCTATAACATCTCTATAATAGCAATATTGGGAATAATATCTACACATGAATGAAAGCTATGAACAGAAGTTGCAAAACAAGTTCTCAAAATCATTTGAAGAGTTATTTGGCTGGCTATAAATGCCTACGTGTTATTCATTAATCCTCAGGAAGTAATTAGTGCTCTTGGCAGGAAATTCAATAACCTATATGATGCTGATGATACACATGAAAATTCCTAGACATAGCCCTTCCCTCTTTGTACTGCCAACCTATCTCTGCAAGCACACAAGAGAACACGGAGCCGTATACAGAGCGTACACACACAGAGAAACAGGGGACTTCAGGCAGGTTGGTTGGTTTGTTGATTGATCGGTTGGTTGCATGGGTTTTTTTTTNCATGTAGGCTACTCTAAAAGAAAATAAGTTACATATACACATATACATACACACACATAGACACATAACATATAGAGATACACATACATGTACACACACACATATACATACACATGTGCACATCCATGAATACATATACCCATATACACGTGTATACAAGACACACATACATATGCATACATATATATGCACATACCACATGCATACACACCTACATGCATACACACCCACATGCATACACATATGCTCATACATGTACACATATATACATACACACAGAGAGAGAGAAGCATTCTTCTCTCTCCCTAAGGCTTCCCTCCCGTAGTATATGAATTATTTATGACTTTGTATCAGTTAAGAAACCTCAATAATGAAAATGCCTAAGCAATGATATTTACTAAAATATTTACAGTCATCGTTTTCACTAAAATGATTTTATTAAGGAGGTTTTTGGCCTTTGTGTATGTTCAGTTCAGTTCAGTCACTCAGTCATGCCCGACTCTTTGTGACCCCATTACTCGCAGCACGCCAGGCCTCCCTGTCCATTACCAACTCCCGGAGTTTACCCAAACTCATGCCCATTGAATCAGTGATGCCATCCAGCCATCTCATCCTCTGTCATCCTCCTCTCCTCCTGCACCTATTCCCTCCCAGCATTAGGGTCTCTTCCAATGAGTCAAGTCTTCACATGAGGTGGCCAAAGTATTGGAGTTTCAGTTTCAGCATCAGTCCTTCCAATGAACACTCAGGACTGGTCTCCTTTAGGATGGACTGGTTGGATCTCCTTGCAGTCCAAGGGACTCTCAAGAGTCTTCTCCAACACCACAGTTCAAAAGCACTGAGTTCTTTGGCGCTCAGCTTTACATTTCTTATTTTTCCTCTGTCAAACTCCCCAAATACATACACACATACATGTGCACACACGTGCACACATGCATACAAACACACTCCACTAAATTATTTTGTGTATGTAGCGCCCTCCAAAAACCTCTATTTCAAGATTTTCTAACTTGAGACATCAAATATGCATGTAGCTTTAACTTAACAAGACAATATCTTTGGGAAACAGTCAGAGTATTTAAGAGCTTTTACAGAAAACAACTCATTAAAGCTGATTTTTGAAAGCCAAGGTACAAATGCAATTTGTTTGTTCTTCATTGATTCACAGTAGGAACATGATTTTAAGACTAACAGTTAAGCAGCTATTTCTTCAGTCTGTGCACTGGATATTTTATTATTCAAATGTATTATTATTCTGTTTGTTAGAGTTACAAAAATAAAGGCTCCAGAACAAGCAAGCTGGCACCAGTGTAGAGGCACCAGATGCCCTTGGGAAGCAGCAAGTACAGGAAGCTACGCTGCTTGTGTGTGAGAGCTGGGGTGCACAGGGGTAGGCTGCTGGTGCCATTATGGTGCCTCTGTGGACACTAACATATCTTTAAAAACTGCTCCCCTGGAAATGGCTTCCCAGGTGGTGCTAGTGGTAAAGAATCCAACCCATTGCAAAAAAGCAATGCAGGACATGCAAAAGACGTGGGTTCAATCCCTGGGTCTGGAAGATCCCCAGGAGAAGGAAACGGCAGCCCACTGCAGTATTCTTTCTTAGAAAATTTCGTGTACAGGGGAGCCTAGTGAGCTACAGCCCATGGGGCCACAAAGAGTCAGACATGACTGAGCAAATGAGCACGCTCCAGGAAAAGCATATCGATTATTATATTTTGTGATCATTTGGGATCTGAGGAGTTGGGGGGAAAAAGAATATATCCAGAAAAAGCAAATTTAGGTTTGTTTCATGTTGCTTCCAGACACAATTCAAAATGTGAAAAAATGAAAAATCGTGATATCGTGATCATGGCACCACATGTACAGATGCATACTTTTTACTGATTTTATTCAATTACTGTTATCATTACTTTAAATGCTGATCTCTTAACATTAGCTCCTAAGACACTGCTGAGCTGTAGAAGTTCAAATAACATTTTGAATTTATTTCTATAACATCTCTATAATAGCAATATTGGGAATAATATCTACACATGAATGAAAGCTATGAACAGAAGTTGCAAAACAAGTTCTCAAAATCATTTGAAGAGTTATTTGGCTGGCTATAAATGCCTACGTGTTATTCATTAATCCTCAGGAAGTAATTAGTGCTCTTGGCAGGAAATTCAATAACCTATATGATGCTGATGATACACATGAAAATTCCTAGACATAGCCCTTCCCTCTTTGTACTGCCAACCTATCTCTGCAAGCACACAAGAGAACACGGAGCCGTATACAGAGCGTACACACACAGAGAAACAGGGGACTTCAGGCAGGTTGGTTGGTTTGTTGATTGATCGGTTGGTTGCATGGGGTTTTTTTTTTTTCTTGCAATTTCTATTTTAATTAAAACAGTGTTGTTCAGTCATTAAGGCATGCCTGACTCTTCATGACCACATAGACTACAGCACACCAGGCTTCTTTGTCCTTCACTGTCTCCCAGAGTTTGCTCAAATTCATGTCCATTGAGTCAATGATGCTACCTAACCATCTCATCCTCTGCTGTCCCTTCTCCTCTTACCTTTAATCTTTCTCAGCATCAGGGTCTTTTCCAATGAGTCTGCTCTTCACATGAGGTGCCCAAAGTACTGGAGCTTTAGCATCAGTCCTTTCAATGAATATTCAGGATTCATTTCCTTAAGGATTGACTGGTTTGATCTCCTTGCAGTCCAAGGGGACTCAAGAGTCTTTTCCAACATCACAGTTCAAAAGCATCAATTTTTTGGCATGCAGCCTCTTTATGGTACAACTCTCAAATAGAATCTTTTTTGTCCTTCACAGAAACTTGTCAGTTAAGTATACTACTAGGAAGTGTTAATCCTTACAGGAAAAAAAAAAAAAGTCACCAACACTAGACATCCTCTCTGTGGCCTTGAACAGGCTACCTAACTTCTTAGAGGCTTTGGTGCTTTTCTTTAAAATGAGGACTTTATCATCTGTAAGCTTCCCTCCAGTTCTGTGGTTCTAACTCTAGATCTATTCCATCCTTAGCACAGTCCTAAAAGGTCTGGATCCTCTCCTAACTCAGATTTCTCATTTGACACTCAGCTGAGCTGCTGACCTGGGGACTAGGTAGCACCTGCTCATGAGTGTCATATGGAGCCGTTTGGGTCCTGGAAGTTAGAACTGAACTCTGTTTTCTAGATGAGCACAGGACCCACAAAGGACTCCCTTTAATTATCTGCGGCTGTGATCATTTCCAAAACCTGCATTCATCAGTGCACGTATTGGGATGCAGGGCTTCCTACATTCCAGCTGGCACAGAGCATAGTAGGGGACAATTCCAGAGAATAATGCAAGTTACACTCAAATGAGGCCCTTCCAAGGGAGGGGGCAAAGTAATATTTTCCCTCAATTATAGCTCTCTCTGCCAGTCCCCTTATTTTACACACCACAAGTATGCAAATGAGCCTTTTGGGAGAGATGTTGTCAAGCATATTGGAAGGAAAGGATGAAAAAGCTGGGATGTGGATTAGCTATTTTAATAATACGGGGGACCAATCACTTATTCTTTGGAGAGTGACTACAGCAAGTAATTAAATTTCTAAAGTGTCAATAAAATGAATGTTGATTACACCCAATGTAAGAATCTGTAATAAAACAGAAACAACTTTTTTTCCCAGTATCTATTTTGAAGCTTGCGACATAGGTATTTTTGTTGTTGTTTTTCAGTCACTAACTTGTGTCCAGCTCTTTGCAACCCCGTGGACTGCAGCATACCAGGCTCCTTTGTCCTCCACTACCTCCTGGAATTTGCTCAAATTCAGGTATGTTGAGTCAATGATACTGTCTAACCATCTCATCCTCTGCCGCACCCTTTTGCTTTTGCCTTCAATCTTTCCCACCTCAGAGTCTTTTCCAATGAGTCAGCTCTTCCTCTGAGGTGGTCACATTATTGGAGTTTCAACTTCAGCATCCGTCCTTCCAATGAATATTCAGGGTTGATTTCCTTTAGGATTGACTGGTTTGATCTCCTTGCTGTCCAAGGGACTCTCAAGAGTCTTCTTCAGTGCCACAATTCAAAAGCATCAGTTCTTTGACACTCAGCCTTCTTTATGGTCCAGCTCTTACCTCCATACATGACTACCAGAAAAACTAACTTTGACTATACAGACTTTGTTGGTAAAGTGATGTCTCTGCTTTTTAATACACTGTCTAGTTTGTCAGAGCTTTCTTTCCAAGGAGCAAGCATCTTTTAATTTCATGACTGCAGTCACTATCCACAGTGATTTTGGAGCTCAAGAAAATGAAATCTGTCAGTGTTTTTCCCCTCTATTTGCCATGAAGTAATGGGACTGGATGCCATGATCCTAGTTTTTTGAATGTTGAGTTTTAAGCCAGCATTTTCACTCTTTCTTTCACACTCATCAAAAGACTCTTAAGTTCCTCTTCACTTCCTGCTATTAGAGTGGTTATCATCTGCATATCTGAGGTTACTGATATTTCTCTGGGCAATCTTGATTCCAGCTTGTGATTCATCCAGTCCAGCATTTCGCTTGATGTACTCTGCATATAAGTTAAATAAGTAGGGTGACAATACACAGCCTTGTCATACTTCTTTCCCAATTTTAAACCAGTCCTTGTTTCATGTCCAGTTCTATTATTTCTTGACCTGTATATAAGTTTCTCAGGAGGCAGGTAAGGTGGTCTGGTATTCCCATCTCCAAGAATTTTCCAGTTTGTTGTCATCCACACAGTCAAAGCCTTTAGCATAGTCAAAGAAGCAAAAGTAGATGTTTTTATGGAATTCTCTTGCTTTCTCCATGATGCAACAAATGTTGAAATTTGATCTCTGGTTCTTCTGCCTCTTCAAAACCCAGCTTGTACATCTGGAAGTTCTCAGTTCATATACTGCTGAATGAAGGATTTTGAGCATAACCTCTTTATCCTGTGAAATGACCACAATTGTATGATAGTTTGAACATTCTTTGACATTGCCCTTCTTTGGAATTGGAGTGAAAACTGACATTTTCCAGTCCTGTGATCACTGCTGAGTTCTCCAAATTTGTTGGCATATTGAGTGCACACTTTCACAGCATGATCTTTTAGGATTTTAAATGGTTCAGCTGGAATTCCATCACCTTCACTAGCTTTGTTTCTAGTAATGATTCCTAAGGCCTAGTTGATTTCACACTCCAAAATATCTGGCTCTAGGTGAGTGACCACCTTTTTTGTATAGTTCTGTGTGTTCTTACCACCTCTTCTTAATCTCTTTTTTTTTTCTGTTAAATCCTTACAATTTCTATCCTTTATCATGCCCATCCTTGCGAGAAAGGTCCCCTTGATATTTTCAATTTTCTTGAAGAGATCTCTAGTCTTTCCCACTCTTTGTTTTTCTCTATTTCTTTGCATTGTTCACTTAAGAAGGCCTTCTTATCTCTCCCTGCTCTTCTCTGGAACTCTGCATTCATTTGGGTATATCTTTCCCTTTTTCCTTTGACTTTCACTTCTCTTCTTTTCTCAGCTGTTTGTAAAGCCTCCTCAGACAACCACTTTGCCTTCTTTCTTGCACGTCTTTTTCTTGGGGGATGGTTTTGGTAACCACTTCCTGTACAATGTTATGAACCTCCATCCCTGGTTCACACTCTATCAGATTTAATCCCTTGAATTTATTTATCACCCACTGTATAAACATAAGGGCTTTGACTTAGGTCATACATGAATGGCCTAGTGGTTTTCCCTACTTTCTTCAATTTAAGCCTGAATTTTGCAATAAGAAGCTAAGATCTGAGCTATAGTGAGTTTCAGGTCTTGCTTTTGCTGACAGTATAGAGCTTCTCCATCTTCAGCTGCAAAGAATATAATCAATCTGATTTTAGTATTGACTGTCTGGTGATGTCCATTGTAGAATCATCTCTTGGGTTGTTGTAAAATGGTGTTTGCTATGATCAGCATGTTCTCTTGACAAAACTGTTAGCCTTTGCTCTGTTTCGTTTTGTACTCCAAGGCCAAACTTGCCTGTTAATCCAGTTATCTCTTGACTTCCTACTTTTGCATTCCATACCCTGTGATGAAAAAGACATTTTTTTTGGTATTAGTTGTAAAAGGTGTTGTAGGTCATCATAGAAGCAGTCAACTTCAGTTTCTCTGGCGTCGCTGTTAGTGCATAGACTTGGATTACTGTGATCGTGTGTGGTTTGCCTTGGAAGCAAACAGATCATTCTGTCATTCTTGAGACTGCACCCAATCTCAAAACCCAGATTCTTTTGTTGCCTATGAGAGCTATTCCATTTCTTCTAAGGAATTCTTGCCCACAGTAGTAGATATAATGATCTTCTGAATTACATTCACCCATTCACATCCATTTTAGTTCATCGATTCCTAAGCTGTCGATATTCAGTCTTGCCATCTCCTGCCTGGCCGCATCCAATTTACCTTGATTCGTGGACCTAGATTCCAGGTTTCTATGCAATATTGTTCTTTACAGTGTCAGACTCTACTTTCACCACCAGATGCATCCACCACTAGGCACTGTTTTCTTCTTGGCCCAGCAGCTTTGTTCTTACTGGAGCTGTTAGTAACTGCCCTCTGCTGTTCTGCTGTGGCATATTGGATGCCACACCCAAGCTGTGGGTGTCCAAGCTGAGGGTGCTCATCTTCCAGTTTCACATATTTCTTTCCTTTCATACTGTCCGTGGGGTTCTCATGGCAAGAATACTGGAGTGGTTTACCATCCCTTCTTCTAGGGGACCACATTTTGTCAGAAGTCTTCACTATGACTCATCCATCTTGGGTGGCCCTGCATGGCAAGGCTCATGGCTTCATTGAGTTACACAAGCCCCTTTGCCACAACTAGACTGTGATCCATGAGGGAGGCATAGGTATGGTATGTGCTTATTTTTTATTCTTAAATAATAAGACCTGCATTCAATTATTAGCAAGAAAAAATAAAATTTGGGCTTCAAGAGAATTATCTTAAAAAGATGGTAAATTTCCTTCCTCTGAAATGGTTGTAGTTTTGTTTTCTATCATCCAAACCTTAATCTTCTCAAAATATGGCCAGGACTTTTATCTTATCCAGTGTTCCAAGTCATAATTTCCACACTTAGTTGCTAAAACAGGAGCATAGGAAATTTAACTTAGGTTGCAGAGATCTAAGTGTATTGCAAAGGTTCCCTGGCTCAAGAGTGTATTAAAATAAAATGCATCATATTTTATGCTGCTGTTTCCAAAAATATATTTTTTGTATAATGTTCCAAATTAGACCTTGGAAATATGTAATTTGGAAAATGAAAACAAGATTTGTGAGACCAGATATTATAGGTAAAGAACAATTATTAGAATCCTGAGAAATCCTAAGAAGCCAGAAACAATTTTCTACTAACTTATTAACCGGGATTGAAGAGAACATTGCCTGCTAAATCTCCAGACTCAGTGCCCAAAATCTGGACACATGAAGGAGAAGCTTGAATGTGCCCTGTGTAGCACTGAATGTAGAGAATGCCCCACAAGAAGACTCAGTCACCTGGAAGTTTGGAATAAGGCAAGAAAAAGTTTTGGTTTGATCTGAGCATTTATTAATGTCAACACAGTATCTCTGAGTGCTGATTTCAGCATCTGGATATGATCTTTTAAGAATCTTTTGCTGAGCAATACAAAAATGTGATCATGCACAAACGACTCTACAGTATTAATAGTATCACTATTTGTCTTGTTACTCTTTAGGGTTGTCGGGAAGGGTGTTCAAAGACTTTTATACATATGTATGATCATGATCTTTTCAATTTCCAAAACTCTATGAGATGGATTAGAAGGATCCTCTCACATTTGTTTTACAGGTAAGGATGCTGAGATGCACAAAGGTTAAGAAACCAGTAAGAGACAGCGTTGGTGATGAGTTGAACAAAAGGCCCATTCAAGTCTCCTGTTCCTGTTCCCCAAATGCTTTCACCCCCCTTCTCTACGGCAGAGTTTCTCAAGAGGATCATTCTCATCTCCCTCCCTCAGCAAACAAAAAGCTCCCAAATAATCCATGTATCCAGTGGGCAAAGATCTGAGACTGGAATATTCAAGATTCTGAGTCCCTTTCACATTCAGACCATTTGCCTGAGCAGGAACTTAGGCTGTCTCCCCAGTGACCTGACTCCACATAACATGAGAATGCCAGTTCTGTTTCACTGCATCACGGTTTATAATTTTTCACTTGGAAAGCTTTTTCCACAGTCAGGTACAAGCCACAGTGGTTAAAAAAAGATTATGTATTTGTCAATGTCTTCTTAACAGTGGACCGTTTCAATGCATTTCCCAGTAGCTCATTACCCAAGAGAAACTGGAAGGCTGATGGCTCACATGACCTCATTTTCTGGATGCACTGCATTCCGGCTCACCCATTAGCTATCTAAGCTCTTTGTGTGATTAACTTGGAGCCTGAGGTTTAGGGAAAACTGGCTGTATTAGGAGCTGCGTCCTACCCAGACCTGTGTGGGTTAGGAAGCCAACAGGTCAGTGCTGGGTGTCTCTGAGCAGATGGCATCTTCAGCAGAACCAATGGCAGAAACCTGTCATAAGCCTGGTAATTTGTTCCAGCAGCATTTTCTGGGGTAGGTGGCTAAGGACTGAAATAGCCAAGGCTTTCATTTCTCTCTGCTGGTTCCAACAAGAGCGAGCACTGTCAGAATCAAAGCTTGCTCTGTATCAAAAGGTGCTCTGTCTTTTAGGAGCTTATTTTTATCACTTGACATTAGTTTTCAAAGAGTGATTCCTTTCACTGTCACCCTTCACATTCCTCCTTTGCTCTTGAAACCTGTTATGCTGGATACCTGAGGACAAAGCAGACATAAAACAAGGGGGAAGCAGTGGCGGGGGGAAGGCTCTATGAGTGAATTGTTGCTGCTGGAATTTGATGGAGATGATTCCCTTGATCATAATTATAACAACACAAATGTGGATGTGATGGCAGGCAAGCATGCACAAACACATTCTCCTACAAATGCCTATGACCTCCAAGGAATGTCCTCTGAAGTTATGAAATCAGTGACCAGTAGATCACAGGTCACTTTTTCAAGGAGAAGAAAAGAGCCTTTTTTTNAAAAGACATTTTTTTTGGTATTAGTTGTAAAAGGTGTTGTAGGTCATCATAGAAGCAGTCAACTTCAGTTTCTCTGGCGTCGCTGTTAGTGCATAGACTTGGATTACTGTGATCGTGTGTGGTTTGCCTTGGAAGCAAACAGATCATTCTGTCATTCTTGAGACTGCACCCAATCTCAAAACCCAGATTCTTTTGTTGCCTATGAGAGCTATTCCATTTCTTCTAAGGAATTCTTGCCCACAGTAGTAGATATAATGATCTTCTGAATTACATTCACCCATTCACATCCATTTTAGTTCATCGATTCCTAAGCTGTCGATATTCAGTCTTGCCATCTCCTGCCTGGCCGCATCCAATTTACCTTGATTCGTGGACCTAGATTCCAGGTTTCTATGCAATATTGTTCTTTACAGTGTCAGACTCTACTTTCACCACCAGATGCATCCACCACTAGGCACTGTTTTCTTCTTGGCCCAGCAGCTTTGTTCTTACTGGAGCTGTTAGTAACTGCCCTCTGCTGTTCTGCTGTGGCATATTGGATGCCACACCCAAGCTGTGGGTGTCCAAGCTGAGGGTGCTCATCTTCCAGTTTCATATATTTCTTTCCTTTCATACTGTCCGTGGGGTTCTCATGGCAAGAATACTGGAGTGTTTTACCATCCCTTCTTCTAGGGGACCACATTTTGTCAGAAGTCTTCACTATGACTCATCCATCTTGGGTGGCCCTGCATGGCAAGGCTCATGGCTTCATTGAGTTACACAAGCCCCTTTGCCACAACTAGACTGTGATCCATGAGGGAGGCATAGGTATGGTATGTGCTTATTTTTTATTCTTAAATAATAAGACCTGCATTCAATTATTAGCAAGAAAAAATAAAATTTGGGCTTCAAGAGAATTATCTTAAAAAGATGGTAAATTTCCTTCCTCTGAAATGGTTGTAGTTTTGTTTTCTATCATCCAAACCTTAATCTTCTCAAAATATGGCCAGGACTTTTATCTTATCCAGTGTTCCAAGTCATAATTTCCACACTTAGTTGCTAAAACAGGAGCATAGGAAATTTAACTTAGGTTGCAGAGATCTAAGTGTATTGCAAAGGTTCCCTGGCTCAAGAGTGTATTAAAATAAAATGCATCATATTTTATGCTGCTGTTTCCAAAAATATATTTTTTGTATAATGTTCCAAATTAGACCTTGGAAATATGTAATTTGGAAAATGAAAACAAGATTTGTGAGACCAGATATTATAGGTAAAGAACAATTATTAGAATCCTGAGAAATCCTAAGAAGCCAGAAACAATTTTCTACTAACTTATTAACCGGGATTGAAGAGAACATTGCCTGCTAAATCTCCAGACTCAGTGCCCAAAATCTGGACACATGAAGGAGAAGCTTGAATGTGCCCTGTGTAGCACTGAATGTAGAGAATGCCCCACAAGAAGACTCAGTCACCTGGAAGTTTGGAATAAGGCAAGAAAAAGTTTTGGTTTGATCTGAGCATTTATTAATGTCAACACAGTATCTCTGAGTGCTGATTTCAGCATCTGGATATGATCTTTTAAGAATCTTTTGCTGAGCAATACAAAAATGTGATCATGCACAAACGACTCTACAGTATTAATAGTATCACTATTTGTCTTGTTACTCTTTAGGGTTGTCGGGAAGGGTGTTCAAAGACTTTTATACATATGTATGATCATGATCTTTTCAATTTCCAAAACTCTATGAGATGGATTAGAAGGATCCTCTCACATTTGTTTTACAGGTAAGGATGCTGAGATGCACAAAGGTTAAGAAACCAGTAAGAGACAGCGTTGGTGATGAGTTGAACAAAAGGCCCATTCAAGTCTCCTGTTCCTGTTCCCCAAATGCTTTCACCCCCCTTCTCTACGGCAGAGTTTCTCAAGAGGATCATTCTCATCTCCCTCCCTCAGCAAACAAAAAGCTCCCAAATAATCCATGTATCCAGTGGGCAAAGATCTGAGACTGGAATATTCAAGATTCTGAGTCCCTTTCACATTCAGACCATTTGCCTGAGCAGGAACTTAGGCTGTCTCCCCAGTGACCTGACTCCACATAACATGAGAATGCCAGTTCTGTTTCACTGCATCACGGTTTATAATTTTTCACTTGGAAAGCTTTTTCCACAGTCAGGTACAAGCCACAGTGGTTAAAAAAAGATTATGTATTTGTCAATGTCTTCTTAACAGTGGACCGTTTCAATGCATTTCCCAGTAGCTCATTACCCAAGAGAAACTGGAAGGCTGATGGCTCACATGACCTCATTTTCTGGATGCACTGCATTCCGGCTCACCCATTAGCTATCTAAGCTCTTTGTGTGACTAACTTGGAGCCTGAGGTTTAGGGAAAACTGGCTGTATTAGGAGCTGCGTCCTACCCAGACCTGTGTGGGTTAGGAAGCCAACAGGTCAGTGCTGGGTGTCTCTGAGCAGATGGCATCTTCAGCAGAACCAATGGCAGAAACCTGTCATAAGCCTGGTAATTTGTTCCAGCAGCATTTTCTGGGGTAGGTGGCTAAGGACTGAAATAGCCAAGGCTTTCATTTCTCTCTGCTGGTTCCAACAAGAGCGAGCACTGTCAGAATCAAAGCTTGCTCTGTATCAAAAGGTGCTCTGTCTTTTAGGAGCTTATTTTTATCACTTGACATTAGTTTTCAAAGAGTGATTCCTTTCACTGTCACCCTTCACATTCCTCCTTTGCTCTTGAAACCTGTTATGCTGGATACCTGAGGACAAAGCAGACATAAAACAAGGGGGAAGCAGTGGCGGGGGGAAGGCTCTATGAGTGAATTGTTGCTGCTGGAATTTGATGGAGATGATTCCCTTGATCATAATTATAACAACACAAATGTGGATGTGATGGCAGGCAAGCATGCACAAACACATTCTCCTACAAATGCCTATGACCTCCAAGGAATGTCCTCTGAAGTTATGAAATCAGTGACCAGTAGATCACAGGTCACTTTTTCAAGGAGAAGAAAAGAGCCTTTTTTTAAAAATAGAGTACTTTTCAAAGCTCTTTGGCCCCTCTGAGGCAGATGTTGTCAAAAATACAAGGGTCAACCTGAAAGCCCCACTCTACATGCACACACACTCCACAAGCCCTACTTGTTGTATGGTGTTTATTTTCTTGCATAATCAAGAAAAGCATGGTTGTCCTACTTCATTAATCCCCACATGTCAGAGCTGGAAGGGAACAGGTCTGCCATCTTGTTTTTCAAGACCCCTGGCCAGGAAACCACAGCCTGGGTGTCATGACTTTGCCAAGACCGCATGAATTTGGCCACTGGACTTTGCATCTCAGTCCACCCTCCTCTTTGGGCAACAAAGTCTGAAATATTTCATTCTTTCCACAGACACTTAGTAGTCAGTACTGTGTGGCCCTAGTGAAGGACATGGGCAAGATAAGAAAAGAATAGGATAAGAACTAGTCTTCGAGGGTTGATCAGTTCTTAATGGTTTTGTTTTTAAGGAGAGACACTAAGTAATAAAGGTTTTGTGGAAGATGAAAATCTTCCACAAAAAAGTTACATTTTTTCCTGTTTGGTGATGTTATAGAAAACTAATGTTTAATATTCATATAGATATCACCCACAGTGTAGGCACTCTTGAAACAAGATGAATGTCTGAAAGCTAGAAAAGAATAAGTTGACAGCATCTTAGAGAGTTTTTGGAAATTAGAAAAAAAAATAACATTGT
The DNA here is from genome assembly GCA_006410735.1 of Raphicerus campestris. Taxonomy (NCBI): domain Eukaryota; kingdom Metazoa; phylum Chordata; class Mammalia; order Artiodactyla; family Bovidae; genus Raphicerus; species Raphicerus campestris. The sequence continues at coordinate 33,889 of SJYW01029017.1, read as the reverse complement.
ACCACTTGCAGCAATATGGGTGGACCTAGAGATGATCATTGGAGAAGGCAATGGCACCCCACTCCAGTACTCTTGCCCAGAAAATCTCATGGATGGAGGAGCCTGGTAGGCTGCAGTCCATGGGGTCGCTAAAATTTGGGCACAACTGAGCAACTTCACTTTTACTTTTCACTTTCATGCATTGGAGAAGGCAATGGCAACCCACTCCAGTATTCTTGCCTGGAGAATCCCAGGGACAGAGGAGCCTGGTGGGCTGCCGTCTGTGGGGTCGCACAGTCAGACACAACTGAAGTGACTTAGCAGCAGCTTCAGCAGAGATGATCATGCTAATAAAGTAGTCAGACAGACAAAGACAAGTACCGTATGATGCCACTTAGATGTGGAATCTAAAATATGATACAAATTAACTTGTTTACAAAACAGAAACATACTCACAAACATAGAAAGCAAACTTATCATTATCAAAGGGGAAAAGAGGGAGGGATAAATTATAAATTTGTGATTAACATATGCATACTGTGCTGTGCTGTGCTTAGCTGCTCAGTCACGTCCGACTCTGCGACCCCATGGGCTGTAGCCCACTAGGCTCCTCTGTTCATGAGGATTCTCCAGGCAAGGATACTGGAGTGGGTTGCCATGCCTTCCTTCAGGGGATCTTCCCAACCCAGGGATCAAACCCGGGTCTCTCACATGGCAGGCAAATTCTTTACCATTTGAAGAAAAGCCCCATATGCATACTACTATATATAAATTAGATAAATAACAGAGACCCTTTGTATTGCATAGGCAACTATACTCAACATGTTGTAATAGCCTAGAGTGGAAAAGGATCTGAAAAGGTACACACACACACACACACACACATATATATATATATATATAGAGAGAGAGAGAGAGAGAGATAACTGAATCACATTACCGTACATCTAAAAGTAACACAACATTGTCAGTCAACTATACTTCAATTTAAAAAAAAAAAGTTGTACATATTCTATTTGTACACATTTTTATATGTTAATGATTTCATGTTAAATTCATATATCATATATGCTTATGAATTTAGTGCTAAAATTAACACTTAATTCATAAACATTCAGGTATCTTCCATTTTATAACCGATTCTATGAGAAATACATGGCCATCAAATATTAATGTATTTGACTTCACCCTGTTGTTCCCTGTTCCAGTGTTTGGAAAGCGGAGTATACTGGGCTTATTAAATTTGGGGGAAAAAAATTTCTAGGTACCAAGCCTTTGCTTCCTCTTCTCCTGTTGCATTTCTGAACTCCCGTATGAATAGAGAGACAGGCTCTCACTGTTAGAGGTGATGCCCAGAGCCTCTGAAACAATGCTCTTCCCCCTCCTCCGCCAGCGGGGTCAGGTTGGAAAGCCACGTCTTGGAACTCGCGTCCCTGTCCTTCCTTGCCCTGCATTTCTTCATCACTGGTAGTTTCAGCTTCACTTTTGAGTGGCCTGGGGTTTAGCCAGATAGAACATTAAATTCAAAACAGGAACAGAATCTGAATAGACCTCGGGCAGCTGACACGTAACCCGGGGATGCAATCTATTTTCACCCGCTCTATCTCCAGGCTCTTTGAAGGTTTTCCCATGAATAAAATCTGGTTGCTGAGTACCTGTGAGAGCTGCTGACCCACAGCGAAGGCTGGCAGATAGATGCATTTTGCCCTGGATGTGCTTTGCTCTTTTTCATCCTTTTTGCTGGCACATTCCTTTAACAAGCCCCACCACTTTTCCTTCTCAATTAGAACAATAATATTAGTGACCAGTACTAAATATTTACTATGTGCTGGCGCTGTGCTAAACACTGCATTGCATTAAAACTACACAAGTGTACAAGGTAAATATTTGAATCCCAACTTAGACAAGGGCTTTAGTAACTTAACCAATGTCCCCCAGATAAATAGCAGAATGAAGGAGTCCAGACTCCAATGTCCTTGCGCATGAGCACTATGTTTATTCTATGCTGTGTGTTTAGTCGCTCAGTCATGTCCGACGGTAGTGACCCAATGACAGTAGCCTCTTTGCAACCCCATGACAGGCTCCTCTGTCCATAGGGATTCTCCAGGCAAGAATACTGGAGTGGGTGTTCATGCCCTCCTCCGGGGGATCTTGCCAACCCAGAGATGGAACCCAGGTGTCCCGCACTGCAGGCAGAGTCTTTACTATCTGAGCTATTAGGGAAGACAGCTAAAGTTTTTCTAGGTCTTTCACTCCAATTTTCAGTGGCACACTGGCTGAGTTCTCACTGTTGATGAGCCCTGCTTTGAGGCTGCCCCATCCATCTAGTGGTCTCAGAGTACAGTTAAGTGGACCTAAGGAAAGCCCAGTTGATTTCAGAGAATTCCTGGAGCACAGTTGTATTCCTTTTCTATTGCTGTGTAGTAAGTTACCACACATTTAGCTGCTTGCAACAACGCAGGCACATTATCTCACCATTCCCAGGGGTCAGTAGTCTGGAACCATTTAGTTGGGGCCCCCGCTTAGGGTCTCCTAAGGCTGAAGTCAAGATTTCAGCTAGGCATATAATCTAGAATTTAGACTTGGTATAATTTCTGCCAATTTCCCTCAGATTAGTGGCAGAACTGAAGTCCCAGTGGTTGTGGGACTGAGGTGCCCTTGTCTTGTTGCCTGTCGACCCAGGAGTGCCTTCAACTCCTGGAGGATGCCCTTGCTCCTTGCCACATGCCTCCTCCTTCCCCACAACAGAGCTCACCCCTTTCAGGAATTCCACCTGCCATGGAACTCACAGCTTATTTCTTTAAACACACACACACACACATTTACTTACTAATTTGGCTGCTCTGTGTCTTAGTTGAGGCACTTAAGATTTTTGAACTTAACTGAAGCATGAGGGATCTTTAGTTGCAGCATACAGGTTCTAGTTCCCCAACCAGGTCAAACCAGGGACCCCTGCATTAGCAGCATAGAGTCTTTGCCACTGGACTGCTTGGGAAGTTCCAACACAGCTTGTTTCATAATCTAATCCACTGCTCTCTTCCTTTATTTGAAGAACAGATAAATATTAATGAATGAAATTCCATGATAATGGAACTTTTTAATCCATAGATGAAAAAAAGGGATGGATTTGAGCCTACGTGTGGGTGGGAAGACGCTCTTCTTCTCCCATTCTGCAGTCACCACCTAACCATGTACAACACCCAGCAGGATCTGACTTTCCTGAACCTATCTCCAGACCCTCTACAAGGAGCAGCCTCAGATGAACCTGAGGCTCCTCCTGTGAAAGGCAGCAAGGAAGCATCTGTGTTGGGATTTCTGTCAGCCCCCATCACTCGTCACTGGTCCACGTTTTACATCAATCCCAGGATACACCTGCTGATGTAGTCATTCTCACTCCCACTTGCTGATGGAAGTGTTCTGTAGATGACTATCTTGCCAAAGTGTATGGTTTCAGAATAAAATAACAAATTATTATCTCTGTATTTACTTGGGTTTTTTATTTCAAGCTGAATTTCAAAGAATGGGTTCTAAGGGGCTATCCTAATAATGTACTTTGAAAGTTCAAATATTGGTACCATTGTCCCCATCTAGTCAAGATGCCAGTGATGCCAAAATATACCAACACATCATCGTTACTATTCTCCACAATCTTTGAATATTGCCATTTGCTTTTTTCTACATAGCATGAGATAAATTGGTAAGGGGTCCCTAAATAAATTCCCTTAAATAAGAAAGAATTGGAAAAGCCTTTGAAGACCCCAAAGTTCCAAATGCCTGTAGTGTGTTTGATTGACATATATTCAATTAAAGAACACGTTAGCAAAATTCAACTCAAAAATAGCAAGTGTATAGACTAGAAGGGGGGAATCTGGGTTTTAGTTTTAGTTCCTATTGCTTACTTCAACTGTAAACTAAAAGATTTAGTTACCCAGGCTCCAGGGGGAAAGTGGAAATTATTGATTTGGGGTGATGGAGTGTTGCTACTGGATACCAAATGTCAGCTCCCAAAACTCTCTGCTCTTGTCTTCTCTGTCAATGGGAGTTAAACTTTGCTAATAAGATAGGACATTGCTAATGGGAGTTGGGGTCCTGACAAATCACAGAGACTAGTAGACAGCTTCTAGCTTCTCTCAGTGGGCTTAAATCTTGGGTCTTGATGAACGATGTCCCAAACATGGAAAGACCCACAGAGGTCCCTGACCCCTGCCTGAGCTCGATGCCTGAAGATGGGCAAACACTGTTCTTATTGTCAAAACTAGAAATTCTATAAACCATAGACATTCATCTGATAAAGTGCAACTAGAGTCTCAGATTAATAATTCTCAAAAGAATGGTTTGGGAAGGTTGAGGAAAAGACACCAGGATCCTGAGAACCAGTATAGATTCTCAGTAAGAACAAGTATTGATGGGCTAATCATATTCCTGTGCAGAGTGGGTCACTAGACGAAGGAGGAAAGAAGACAGAGGACAAACCTTGTGTCTGAGTAAGTAGCTCCCAGAGGGAGGGTGGATGAATCTAGATGGCGGGTGAGGGGGCAGGTAATGTGCAGAAAGACAAAAACGAAGAAACAGGCTTAGCAAGCCAGGAATGTGCCCTTTACACCTTTATGTCCAGTCCCCTGCCCCAGGAGTTCCCTTGAGCACAAGCTGCTCTCTTGCCAACATCCCACACACCTGTGCTCAGAACACAGGTGGCATTTTCTTTGCTCCAGCCTCTCCCCAAGACCACGATTCTTCTCTCTTGAATACAGTTCTTCAGAGCTTCCTCTGAGGGCCCTGCCTTTCCGCTCTACCACCCGGAACTCTCTCCATCCTCCCACCCTGACTTGCCACCTCCCTTCACTGTCTCTTGATTCCCTGAGGACTTTGGAGCCTGATACTGTCTTCCATCTTCTTCACACCTTGTCATTACCCTGAGTTACTGCAGAGAGCGTGAGCACCCAGTTAGAACCTGGACTCACTTCCTCTACCTTCTCCCATGCATCTTGGAGCATCTTCCACAAATAGGACCACAGGGAATGCCACCATGAGGCTGCGGGGCTCCCTCTCTGAAATGTAGATGCTTCTCAACCACAACCATCTCTCTGCCCAGATTTCTCCCTCACCCCTCACCCCGGGGCCCACTAAGACCTCCATCTTCTCCACTAGAGCATGTCTCTTTGTCTGTACCATCCCCTCTACCTCACCCAGGTGTCATACTCCCTACTTTAACCACTGTTTCACAGTATCAGATTCCTGTTGCCACTGCAACAAAGTACCACAGGATGGAGGCTAAGGACAGAAACTTGTTCTCTCATGAGTCTGGAAGCAACAGTCTGAATCAAGGCACCCCAGGGCCACACCTCCCTGAGGGCTGAGACAGAATGACTCAGAGCCCCTTGCTGATGGTCAGGATGCGCCAGGCCTCCTTGGCTTGTGGTCACATCACTCCAGTCTCAGCCTCCATCTCCACCTGCCTTCTCTTCTCTGCATGTTTCAGGTCTCCTCAACCCCTCTCTTAAAAGGATATGTGTGAAGACACTCAGGGCCCACCTGGATAAGCCAGGATAAGCATCTCCTTTCAAAATCATTAATGTAACCACACCTTTAACATATACAGTAATATTCACGAGTTTCAGGGGTTGGGAAGTGAGTTGGTCTTTACAGAGCTGGTTTTTTTCAGACCACTATCTTTGCTTTGGTCTTCCTGAGTAATTCAGCTGGTAAGGAATCCACCTGCAATGCAAGAGACCCTGGTTCAATTCCTGCATCAGGAAGTTCACCTAGCGAAGGGATAGGCTACCCACTCCAGTATTCTTGGGCTTCCCTGGTGGCTCAGATGGTAAAGAATCCACCTGCAATGTGGGTGACCTGAGTTCAGTCTCTGGGTTGGGAAGATCCCCTGGAGGAGAGTATGGCAACCCACTCCAGTATTCTTGCCTGGAGAATCCCCATGGACAAAGGAGCTTCGCGGGCTACAGTCCATGAGCTACAGAGTCAGACACGACTGATTGAGCACACACATTCACCAATATTCTCTACTCCTTTGCTCCCCTGATCCTTCCCTGCCATCCAGAAACCCTCAACATTCTTCCCACCTACACCTGGGTCACTGCTTGCTGCTGGACAATAACACACTCTCCTGGAGAGACGCCGCTGCCAATTCCCAGCCTCCAACCCAGGAAATTCAGATGTCACCTCTCTTCTGCATTAGGCTACACTAGAGAGTCAAGTCAGAGCTGTAAACAGGCAAGGATGAGGACTTGGATTCAGGTCGAAATTTTACTTACATCTCCTTTGATTTATTTCAACAAGCAAGGCAAACAGTACAGATGATGTCCCTGGAATGTGGGTGGACACAGTCTCTACCACTTGCCTTTTATCTGGTGGAGATAGACCAGAAGTATCACATCTTAGCAGCTCTTGGAAGCAGAAAACCACAGGGCTCCAGGATCACAGAGCTGTGGGCCCACGCCCCTCGTTTCTTTTTTTTATTGCAGTTTAGTTGCTTTACAATGTTATGCTAGTTTCTGTTGTACAGCAAAGTGAATCAGCTACACATGTACGTATACCCTTCTTTGTCACCAAGAGCACTGAGCAGAGCTCCCTGTGCTGTACAATATGTTCTCGCTGGTTATCTGTTCCATACCAAGCACTGTATATATGTCAATCCCAACCTCCCAGTCCTTCCCACCTCCACTTCCCTCCTTAGTATCCATATATTTGTTCTCTACATCTGTGTCTCTATTTCTGCCTTGCAAATAGGTTCATCAGTACCATTTTCTTAACGCCACATATATGCATTCATGTACAATATTTGTTTTTCTATTTCTGGCTTCAATCTGTATGACATTCTGTAGGTCCAACCTAAGTGTCCATCAACAGATGAATAAATAAAGACAATGTGATACACATATACAATGGAATGTCGTTGTTGTTGTTGAGTAGCAAAAACGTGTTCATCTCTTTGCGACCCCATGGACTGTAGCCCGCCAGGCTCCTCTGTCCATGGGATTTCCCAGGCAAGAATACTGGAATGGGCTGCCATTTCCTTCTCCAAGGGGATCTTCCTGACCCCAGGGATCAACCCAGGTATTGATCCAGCATCTCCTGCATTGGCAGGTGAGTTCTTTACTGCTGAGCCACCAGGGAAGCCCTGGAATACAACTCTGACCAAAAAAAAAGGAATGAAATTGTGCCATCTGCAGACACATGGATGGACCTAGAGACAGTCACACCCTTTCATGTGCCCAGCGGACTCAGCACCCAAAGCAACCTGTATTGCCAAATAGAACCGTGTATAGGCTCCCCGGGAGCCACTCACTCGGGCCCAGGTCTGCCTTTGGAATCTTGTCCCCACCATGCCAGTGCCAGGGTCTGACAGGTCTCCGTCCCTGCTCCCCTGGAGGTTCCCACACCTACTCAGCAGAGTGCCCAGAGCTTTCCCTTTGAGCTCAGAGTAAAACCCAAAGGCCCTGGCAAGGATGGCATCAGACTCCCCTGAGCCCCCTCCTTCCTCCTCCATCACCAGACTCCTGATGCCCAACACCTAGGTGCTCAGAGGTGTTCACTTTTCTCTCCTGCTTGCTAGTCCCCCGCCTCCCACCACCCACCAGCAGCCAGACTCACTGTGTCCTCCCTGAAGCCACCCCATCATCCTTCTCCAGTCCATCACCCCCATCACCACTGCCACCACAGGGGGAGGCACTGCTCCTCTGTCTGAATCCAGCCCTGGATTCCCTCTGCCACACGAGTTCTCATGCCAGTTCCCAGCGAGCCACGTTTAGTGTCATTCGCTCTCTCATACCGCAGAATTCTGCCAGGCAGATGTATGTATGCCCAGCACTGTGCCTGACGCATGTGAAACCTCAATAAATACAAGAAAATCGGTGTCGTTTCATCAGTCATCACCTGTAGGCATTGCTTTTTAATTTTTATTGCAATATAGTTATTGTCTTCTTTTTTATTTGAAAAATCTTTCAAAGGGTAATTTTAAATTACCCTTAAAGGGAAATTTTGCTGAATGTGTAAATCTAGGTTAGCAAGATTTTTTTCATTTAACATGTAAAGATCCCACTCCAAGCTTTTCTTGCTTCCTTGTTTTTGACAAGAATTTCATTGTAATTCTTTTTCTTAATTTCTTTCTTTATTAAAGTATAATTGATTAACAATGCTGTGTTAACTTCTACTGTATAGAAAAGTGACTCAGCTATACACATATATACCTTCTTTTTATATTTTTTTCATTACAGTTTATCCCAGGATATTTAATAGGGTTCCCTGTGCTGTACAGGAGGGCCAAAATATAGTTGCTTTGCAATGACGTGTTAATTGCAACTGTACAGCAAAGTAAGATAGACAAATATCTTTTTCAGATTCATTTCTATTGTAGGTTATTATAAGATAGCTTTAGACCCTGAAGTTGTTCATTATCCACATAAAATAAAAATACCAGGAATGAGAAAGGTGCTAGTCCCATGGCCCACTGTACAAGTCAGGCTGATGACAATATTCCACACGTGGCTGCCAGCCTTCCAGGAGCGGGGGGCGGGGGGTGGTGAAACCGTGAAAGCTTACAAACAGCTTGAAAACCTAAGGATGCTCACCACAAAGAAGACCTTCAAATTCAAATTCTTGAGACTCTGCCACACGGTTGCAATGGGGCTCAACCACAAGCCAGAAATTCCCACCAGTCAGACAGGGAAGGGAGAGAGGAACTCGAGGGCCTGAGCATGCGGGTGCCCTGGGAGAGGCAGGAGGGCTGTGGACACTCATCATGAGGACCCTCGGACCAGAGGTTTCCTACAGACTCTGCAAGCCTGCCACCCCCAGAGCCAAGTGAATGAGCGCGTCAGGCACTTGCTCCCCAGCAGCTCTGGCCCAGCCTTCCCTCTGCCAAGCTGCCGGGGTGCCCTCGGCGTTGAGGAAGGCGCCCCAGCCAGACCCACCTCTGTTACCTGAGTGGAGACAATTCCAGCCAAACCTTTCAGCATGACTGGATTCCTTCTTCCCAACTGTCTGTCAGTGATTACAGAATTGCATATTTTGTTAGACTGTGACAAACCACTTCAAAAGTAATAAAAAAAAAAAAAAAGAAAGAAAGCAAACAGCAACTAACTACTTTATTAATATTTTCCTAAGAAACCTTAGAATGAGAACCTGGCCACTTCCTCAACTGATATTGTGCTTTCTCGTTTGCACAGAGCGCAATCATTATTTTCCAGCTGACATGTTTGATTTATGGTTCCTAATATCTTTCAAGTAATGTACTTGGTAATTGTAGTCACTCTATTGATTTTCATAAAACTTCTTTGTTCTCTGTTATCTGAAGCTGGTGATTTACATGCCCTCCATCCCCAGTTGCTGTTGAGGGTGTGGGTAAAGTAAATTTTCGAACAGGACTTCCCCCCAGCTCTGGACAACATTTGCCCTGGGACCGAATGTTTCAATTCCCTAATAAATCTACCCATTCACAACTGTGTGTTGCTAACCAATTCACACAGCCTTTGTGTGTTCAAACAAAGAGGTGCACCAATAAAAATAATCAAGTGGAGGCAAGAAGGAATTAACTTACCTTCAGAGCACCACAGGTAGTTATTAACAGTTGTTTTGGGAAAGGAAGGTCAAAACTGCTAAGGAAGAGAACACTAGGAACAGACCCTGATGTTTCATCTCTCTCTGCTAGAAGCCCTAGTCCTTCTCAAGATGAGTTTTCCTGGTAGACTTCAAAGATGTTCAGCTGCCAGGCTGGGTAACTTTTCATACATGCATGTGTTTCCCTGTAAGGCCCATTCCATAGACAAATTTAAAGGTGCTCATTTCCTCAAGGCTAAATGGGCCTGGCAAACCTGCTGCTCTCACTTTACAATCCGCTCAGCTTGCCACCATCCATATTCAGAACATAGCTCTGGGGACTGGGCAGAGTGGTCATCCACTGTTACCACTACAGAAAGGAGATGGAAGCTGCATGCTGATGGTGTGGAGCCAGTTCAGGTCCGCAGGCTCCAGTCTCTGCACATTTGCTGGGTGCTCCCTGGTCTGTTTTGCAACCGATGTCTCCAGAATAGCCCTGCATCAGGAGCCAGAGGGAAAGAGCTCCGCTTCCTGCTCCTCCATAGACCGGCTAGGTAATAGCAGTCAAGCCTCCCTCAGCCTCTGCCTCCTCTCTGTAAACAAATGACTAATCCTCTCCTCTTCACCAGATCGATCTGAGAATCCAGTAATACAGATAAGCAAAAGCATTTGATAAGGAATAAGTCATGGACTAAACATACAGTCATGGCATTTGTCACACAAGATGCTGTGGGGAGATAGTCCCCACTGTGCCTGGGAAGAAAGGATGGTGCTGTGCAGGGCAAGTGTCTCAAGTGAGCACATTTGGGCCTGTTTCAAGCCCACAGGATTTTGATGCAATTTAAACATTGGGTCAGTTGAACACAGGGGCTTCCCTGGTGGCTCAGACAGTAAACAATCTGCCTGCAATGCAGGAAACCCAGGTTCAGTCTCTGGGTCAGGATGATCTCCTGGAGAAGGGAACAGCAATCCATTCCAGTATTCTTGCTTGGAGAATCCCATGGACAGAGGAGCCTGGTGGGTCACAGTCTCTGGGGTTACAAAGAGTTAGACACGACCAAGCAACCAACACAGAGACATCCACAGTCGAACACGGAACTTTCATAAGCACAAAGTCAGATGTCTCCCCAGACTGTGCTGATGATGAATAAGGGGTTATGTACAAGTTGCATGCAAGTAAAACCACAGAAGGGGCAGGATGGGGGTGGCACACACTCTGCTCCAGATGAACAGGCCAGCCTGGTGACACTGCAGCAGAGGATTGTCCCCCAAGGGCACTGACTGAGTCTGTCTTACTCACCCCATCTTAAAGTAGTGGTAGCCAAATGTAGTTCAGTTCAGATGGAGCCTGGAAGATGTTGACGGATCCCTCATTCTAAGAGGTTAGCAAGCTCTCAGGCCCCTTCCTGACCTCAGATCTCCAGCTATGGGTCTAGGAATCCACATGTTGAAGGTCTTCTTGGTCATTCTTACAGAGCCTGAGATTTGAGAAGCTTGCTGGAAATTCTGTTTTAGAGACTGTTGTGGCCAATCTCCAGATACCTCCACAGTCAAGACTTGGGTCTGAGTATGGCTTCTGCATCTCTGCAGGGGCATAACAGTGGGTGAGTCATTTAGCTGAGGTCTCACTCGTGAAGTGGGAATGACAACTTATCCTCACTGGGTTGTTAAAGGGGCAAAGAGGAAAATGCACATCAAAGTGCTGTGTAAACTACGAGAGTCACACCAGTGGTGGTGCAGCTGCATTTTTCATTGCTGGAGTGGCAGCTGCCTGAGCCCCCAGACACTGGCCAGAATAGAGAGATGAGCCCTGACCACAGCCAGGGGGCCTGCCCCTGAGAGTCCTCTCACCCACAGTCAGCTCTGGGGTCTCAGTACCAAGAATCGAACGCTTCTGGGGACTTCCCTGATGGTCCAGTGGCTAAGAATCTGCCATACAATTCAGGGTATGTGGGTTGGATCTCTGATCAGGGAGCTGGGATCCCACATGCTATGAGGCAACTCAGCCCACATGCTACAGCTACTGAACCCATGCAGTACAACTAGAGAGCCTGTGTGCCGCAAGCAAAACCTGACCTGCCGGGGTCCAGCCCCGGTGGATCTAGAGTAATTTGAAGTGGGGACGGAGTCGGCGAGAAGAGACTTATTAGAAATTTAAAGGGGGATTAGAGAAGAATAATGTAGGG
>SJYW01028999.1:198941-216527 GCA_006410735.1 Raphicerus campestris | reverse complement strand
GAGATGGCTGGATGGCATCACTGACTCGATGAACGTGAGTCTGAGTGAACTCTGGGAGATGGTGATGGACAAGGAGGCCTGGTGTGCTGCAATTCATGGGGTCACCAGGTGTTGGACATGACTGAGTGACTGAACTTAACTGAACTATTCCTTGGAAGGAAAGTTATGACCAACCTAGATAGCATATTCAAAAGCAGAGATATTACTTTGCCACCAAAAGTCCACCTAGTCAAGGCTGTGGTTTTTCCAGTGGTCATGTATGGATGTGAGAGTTGAACTGTGAAGAAAGCTGAGCACTGAAGAATTGATGATTTTGAACTGTGATGTTGGAGAAGACTCTTGAGAGTCCCTTGGACTGCAAGGAAATCCAACCAGTCTATGCTAAAGGAGATCAGTCCTGGGTGTTCACTGGAAGGACAGATGCTAAAACTGAAACTCCAGTACTTTGGCACTTCATGTGAAGAGTTTACTCACTGGAAAAAACCCTGAGTGCTGGGAGGGATTGGGAGTAGGAGGAGAAGGGGACGACAGAGGATGAGATGGCTGGATGGCATCATGGACTCGATGGATGTGAGTTGAGGGAACTGCAGGAGTTGGTGATAGACAGGGAGGCCTGGCATTCTGCGTGCGATTCATTGGGTCGCAGAGTTGGACATGACTGAGTGACTGAACTGAACTGATGGCCACTATAAACGGAGTCAATTTATAGAGTAATTTGAAGGGGAGCAGTGGAGCCTGAGACTCTTGTCACCCTTGTTTACAATGAGGCAATCCAGGTGGTATTGTCAGCTTCAACCTGCCCCAGCTTCAGAATGAGACTTGGGAATTTTTGAAGAAAATGTTCCAAACTTTGGGTCCACTGAGGGATAAAATGTGAGAAGGAACCCAATTTGCCAGGGTCTGAGGGAATTACTACTTATAAGGACCTCCTCTGATATCCATTTACTTGTACAAATGTCTTTAATAAAATGTCTTACAAGTTTTTGATAGCACTCTTTTCAGTCACAAGCTTGCATTTGTTGCTTTTTTTTTTTTTTTTTGCTATACCATTGCAGAGCTTGAGGGATCCTAGTCAATCCTCATTCTCCAACTAAGGATGGAACCTGGAAACTTAGCAGTGAAAGGGTGTAGTCCTAACCTCTGGACTCAAAGGGAATTCCCTGTTGCTATCATTATTAAATTAAAAATTTTCTGTGCCAATAAGTTTCATGATGGCAAGGATGCTACATCTTTTGTCTTATTTCTTTGTCATCTAGTTCAGACTAACTCATTTTGAAATAACAAATCCAAATATCATTAGCTTATAAGAACCAAAAATGTATTTTTCATTTATGTTAATGTCCTTTATTGGTCAAGTGTGGCTGTGTTCCAAGTCTTCGTCATTTCTAAATCCAAGCTAAAGAATCAGCCTCAGCCTATAAATATTCAGACTCCTACCAAACGGGAAAATAGATATAGCAGAATCTTGTGATGGGTCTTAAAGCTCTTGTCTGGAAGTAGCACATGTCATCCACACTCACATTTCATTGGTAAAAGCAAATAGCACATCCAGTCTGAGTTCCTGGGAAATGCAATCCTCCCACAAAAACAGGGTGATACAAAGGCAAATTTTTGTTGATAACATCTAAAAGAACCTGTCGTCTTAGTCAAATAGTTTCCCTCCTAAAGCACACAGAGAAATACTCATCCTACCTCTAGGCAGACCACTCAAAAGGCCCATTCATTCATGGCAAAGAGTCAAAGTTCAGGATCTTGTGATTGTCCTTATATCTGATTTGAATGTGATTCCTCTTGATTAAGATTTATTTATATTCTTACCTATATTTATATCTCAACATGTTTGGTTTGTAGTAGTTGCACGATAAATGCTAAGTGATTAAACAATTCGCCAAACAAGGCAGAGTATAAAGTTTTATATAATAAAAGCATTATAGAAACTCAAATGATGGGATCAGTTATGATTATTATTTCAGGGCAGCCTGGAGTAGTAGGGTATGAGATGGAAAGAAGGTGGCATTTCCAGAAAATGGAAAAGATGAGGAAAGCCATCAAATAACATAATACGTATGACCCAAGCTTGATGAGAAATTTGAAGGAAAATAATGTCTTTGTATAAAAACAACTATGATTTATAATGGTAGATATGTTAAATTATACATATGAAAACCTATTTCTAAATATTTCTAAAAAGTAAATTGAAATATTCTTTATCTAATATATATGATTTTTTTGTATAAAATAATTTAGCTAAAACTAAGGTTTCTCATATTTCCCTCAGAATCTTTGTTTTCATATCAAACACACTGAAGAATCTTCTCATTAAAAATGACACTGCAACAGCAAACTCACAAACAAAATGTTCTGGCTTCACCCTCCTCACCGTGATTTATGATCATGTACTTAAAGTGTCTACCCAAAGCGTTAACATGATTAAGGGTTCCAAGATCACAAAACAATGCCAGGGAGAAGTTAAAGGAATGATGGGAGAATTGTAAGAGGGAAATAACATAATTTTATTTTATGATGACACTGACCTTCTCTAAATTTCTGCTCAGTTCTTTCTTATCATTTCTGATATGTTTGTCACATACCTAAATTAAACACCTGTCTGTTAACTACATTCATTCCCATATGAGGAGAAAAAAAAAAAAACTGTTGAGTTCACCATATGCGAATTTGTTCATAAGCTTTTAAACTTTAAATCTCGATGCCTCTCCTGTGAACAGTAATTAAGCAGACATGATGATGCAACCTCAGTAAGTACTTAAACGACATATCTTGAGTGTATTTCCTCTTTCAACATTCAACAAATGTATATTAGGTAGCAGCTACGAGTAATTCCCTGAGCTGGCTGCTGAGATTTTTTTATTGAGAACATGAAAATGGAATAAAATCCATTCATGCAGGGCTCTGCTGCTGCCATGTAGCAGACATGAAACTTTGTGCAAGTTGTTTAACCTTTTCTGTGCTTCAGTTTCCTTATTTGTAATACCAGGATGTTAACAAACCTCTCTCTCAAAGTTATTATTAAGAAAAATTAATAAATGAATGTTTGTCTGGAATAGCATCCAAATGTTAGTTTTTAATAATTTTATCAGAAAAATTAAAATCACGTTGTGATAAACAGATATAATATTGATAGGTAGCAATCCCTGTAGACTCTGAAGGAGGGGTTAAGTCTCATTTAGTACAAGGTTGCCTGGGAAAAATATTTCTTACATTGACTATTGAATGGTGTTAGAAAATATTTCTCAAGGCTAGATCACAAAAAAACTATTTCAGGTTACGCTTTCTATCACAGTTTTTGTTATCTTACCTATAAATATACAATATCATATCTCTAGTGTAAAAAGTTGTGTATGAAATGCAGAAAGTGCGTGTCAAGGATAAAAGTATTGTTAATGATTTAGAATGTTATTGTAAGATTCATATGCAATGATTATGTGGAAAAGCATACTGGTAAAAAAAAGTTTCAGAAATAGGATGATTAGCAGGAGGGATTATGGAGTAAAAACACTAGCTTATCAAGAAGTGGTAGAAGAGCAGTCTTTTTGTTTGTCTGTTTTGTACAATCTCCAGAACAAGCAAAGAAGCAAGAAAGAAACAAGTAAAGAGTGGCATCATGCAAACCATGGACAGTAGAGAGTGTCAAGAAGAAGGAGTTATTAGCTGTGCAAAGTTCCACTGTGTGTCAGGAAAAAAAAAAAAAGGATAAAGCCAGTGACTCTGGTCCATAGACTCTTGAAAGTGTGACAGTGTTAACCACCTTTGTTAGGGCATTCCAGTGTGATGATCACAACCAAAATCATATTTTGTTATTCTGAATTATGAATAAGAAATAACATTAAAGACAAAAGCAAACAACAAAAATGCAGCTACTTAGAGGAAGAAAGAGAGAAATTGGAGCCAATAAGTATTTTAAATAAGTATTTAAATAAAATATTCTTATATTCTTACTCCGTCATTAATAGAGTGATACCCCGAGGCTATAAAAAGAAATGTGATGCTGGAGAATAAAGATGAAAAGGAGTGTACATATATAGGTGAGTGTGGGGCAAGGAATGTGATTATATCTATTTCTCTATTTTTTCTTTTTAAATATGAAGAAAATATAATTAGCAGAAAGTCATAGAGGGAGATTAGTGACCCAGTGAAGGTTTCAGAACTTTAAGGTGGTAGAAATGTTTGGAAATAGCTTAACTTTAGTTAATCTAAGTCAACAATCATCAGAAAAAAAGATATATTCAGTTGGCATTTAAAATTNAAAAAGTCATAGAGGGAGATTAGTGACCCAGGGAGGGTTTCAGAACTTTAAGGTGGTAGAAATGTTTGGAAATAGCTTAACTTTAGTTAATCTAAGTCAACAATCATCAGAAAAAAAGATATATTCAGTTGGCATTTAAAATTCCAGAGATTCCTCAAAACCACAAAATTGAGCTGGACCAAGGAGTTGGTTTACTGATTGTTCAGTTCATCTTTTCAGGTAATAATCTGCTGGGTAGGGTAAGTGTAGAGGTGGAAAAGGAATATAAATTATACTGATTAACAACTGGAATTTTTAGGTCCCAAATACTGGAAAGAAATGAGGTTGACGATATTTTCAGGAACGTCATGAGGCCTTGAAATGGGAGTGATGGCAAGAGGAAATCGATAGCCTAGCATAAAAATAACGAAGTTAAAGATCTCAGTGAGGATAAGGATCAACTTGACATCATAAATAAAACAGATTTTATTCAGAAGTTCAGAAGGTGCGATATTTACGTTTACACTTTCAGATGTGGATCAGTCTGATCAGATCCATCAAAAATATTCATGGGAATAGGTGATTGCAATGAAAATGAAGGTGAAAGCTACTGTCACAGCATGGAGAATTAACTATATCTTCAGTCTTCTCCTTTTAACCAAAGAGGACGAGATGGTTGGCTGGCATCATCGACGACTAAATGGACATGAGTTTGAGCAAACTCTGGGAAACAGTAAAGGAGAGGGATGTGTGGCATGCTGCAGTCCGTGGGGTTGCAGAATCAGACATGCTTGAGTGACTAAACAACAGCAAGTTTCAGTAAATATCAGGTCACATGATCTGCTCTTGCAAAATCCTCTCAGAACTAGGACAAATGTGAATAATAGTCTAACTTTAAAATTGGAGTCAATTTAAAATAATGAGCATATGAAATCTGACTCAACATATTAACTATGGAGGAAATGCTAGGCTATCAATTTTCTCTTGCTATCACTCCCATTTCAAGGCCTCATAACGTTCTTGAAAATATTGTCAACCTCCTATTTCTTTTTGGTATTTGGGACCTAAAAATTCCAGTTGCTAATCAGTATTCTTGCCTGGGGAATCCCAAGGACAGAGAAGCCTGGTAGGCTACAGTCCACAGGGTCGTGACAGTCAGAAACAACTGAAGCGACTTAGCGTGCGTACAAACAGTGAGTCATTAACTTCTCTTACCCTTGATTTCTCTAATTGTAAAATTGTAGTAATAAATATTTTATCAAATTAAGTTTTATAAGAGTAAAGTTATATAACATGTCAAAACACTGTATCCTATATGAATGTTCACAAATATTACTTAAAAGTGTGATTTTACTTATTATCATCATTAGTATTACTCAAACTTGAATTATCTGTACAAAATAAACACAGATGTTCAAAATACAAACCGAGTCTAATCAGTTATGATTGATCTCTTCTTCACCCAGGAAATATGAATTTGCCGAAAGTTGTTGACATAATTTTGGGATAAAACTTGAATGACTTCCTTTTGAAAGCAATCTGCATGCTAACGAACGCTGACTTTCTCCTTATAAAAGACCAAAATGAATACATGTAAAATTTTATTCCTTGTGGTGAATAATAATTGACTGTTTGTCTTATTCTTGACAAGTACAGTAAAAGCCAGTTCATTACCACAATTTAGAACAGTTTGAGATTGTGTTTAACTTCAGTTATGCAATGTGACTACCAGTGACTTCTTACATTAGGAAATGTGCAAAGGCAGGCAGCCCAGGGTTGGAACAGAGCCTCCAGTGTACCAGGAAAGTTCCAGGCTCCTCATTTCTACTTCACCATCTTTAGCTAATGGCATCTATTTTCATAGTCATATATGGTTGCAAGGTAGTGCTCTACCTACGGTTTCACTTGTGAAATCCATGTCAGAATAAATATAGAAATAAATCAACAACAACAAAAATAAGTGATGCTTGTACCAAGAAAGCAAATTTTCCCAGAAACCCCAGCAGAAAATTCATTGGCAGTAACTGTGTCTCAAGACAGGACTAAATTGCAAAGGGAGTTGTAATTTTCTCAACTGGGCACTTTGAAACTTTAAACAAATTGAGGACTTTGGTAACAAGGATGTAAAAAAGACTAGGCATTAGGTAGACAACCAACAGTCAGCCACATGAATATGCATGCATTATGAATTCCTGATTAAGAGTCTTCAATTATTAATTAACTGTCCCTCTCTATTATGTATTCCTAATTAAGGTCCTACAAATATTATCCCAAGAGTATGTGTTACTATTAATTCACACACACACACACACACCCTATATACTGAGGTAAATTTCAGACATAACCAGTAAATGCATTTGATCACAAAGGTTAACATGATCATTGCCCTGCACAGCAACTAGAGAAGGGGTAGAGGATTTCACAAATGTTTAAAGGGGATCTGTAGCACTAGCTAAAGGCCATGGCAGATGAAGTGAGCTGAAGAATGCCTGAAAATGAAAGCCATAACACATTGAGAGTAACCAAGCTACGGGACAGCTCAGACCAACCACTTTGCCTGAGACCATTCAGCATCCCAAGATTTCACTGTGACTGAGAATCCTGTCACCTCTCAAGTCTTTGACTTTTAAAGCATTTTGTTTGCTGCTTGCAGTCTAAAGCACCATGAACTGGCAATTAGATGCCTCCCTAATCCTCTTTCTGGGCTTCCCTGGTAGCTCAGCTGGTAAAGAATCTGCCTACAATGCAGGACATCCCAGTGCAATTCCTGGCTCAGGAAGATCCACTTGAGAAGGGACAGGCTACCCACTCCAGTATCCTTGCCTGAAGAATTTCATGGACAGAGGAGCCTGACAGGATACAGTCCATGGGGCTGCAAAACGTCTGACATGACTGAACAACTTTCACTTCACTTCAATTCTCTTTCAAGCTTTATTCTGTTTATCAGATATGCTTCATAACTTGTGGTTTTCTCTCATGAACATTTTCATGTTTCATGTGTGATTTCTAGGCTTTTAATTCCATTGTGTTCTGCAGCACACATTTAGGAGTATAATAAAGCATATTTATTAAAAATTTTACTGACTTTCACATTTTGAATTGTGCAGTCAATATAATTTCTCTAAATTCATACCTGCATGTTAAAATGTTCCTATTTGGAACTTGCTATAGCAATAAATTTGAACTTGGCAGTACTAGTATTTAAATATATAACAAGCAATATATAAATTTTACGTGACTATTTCAGTTGTTTTACCATATGTGTCCTCAATAAAAATATAATTGGTTGCCTAGAAAATTACTTATGGTATGCCATAAACTGACACTATAAAAATTATTTTCACTCAGTTAAAAGCTTGCTGTGTGTTGCATTGTAATTTTCATGGACAATGAGAAATCAACATATTCTATAATAATTACTTACCTCATTAAAATTCAAATCAAAACATTTAGCATACTTAAATCAGATTGTTGCAGCTACCATCTCCAATGAGCTCGAATTAGGGTTAAGATATTAAAAATAAAATCTCCAAAAATACTTAACATTTTTTAATATTCAAAGTATTTATAAACTCTCAGAATGATAATAATGTTACTTATGTATTTTATCTTATATATTTTCTACCTTGTATATTATATTGTACTCCACCTTATATATCTTTTATATATCATATCCTCTAGCTGTTAAAATATTTCTTTGGATCAAAATTATAGAAACAAATATTTTAAAAATATATTACTCAAATTGATGCCCACCTCGCTAGCAGGTGATAGCTCTTCCTTAGATNTACTGTCACAGCATGGAGAATTAACTATATCTTCAGTCTTGTCCTTTTAACCAAAGAGGACGAGATGGTTGGCTGGCATCATCGACGACTAAATGGACATGAGTTTGAGCAAACTCTGGGAAACAGTAAAGGAGAGGGATGTGTGGCATGCTGCAGTCCGTGGGGTTGCAGAGTCAGACATGCTTGAGTGACTAAACAACAGCAAGTTTCAGTAAATATCAGGTCACATGATCTGCTCTTGCAAAATCCTCTCAGAACTAGGACAAATGTGAATAATAGTCTAACTTTAAAATTGGAGTCAATTTAAAATAATGAGCATATGAAATCTGACTCAACATATTAACTATGGAGGAAATGCTAGGCTATCAATTTTCTCTTGCTATCACTCCCATTTCAAGGCCTCATAACGTTCTTGAAAATATTGTCAACCTCCTATTTCTTTTTGGTATTTGGGACCTAAAAATTCCAGTTGCTAATCAGTATTCTTGCCTGGGGAATCCCAAGGACAGAGAAGCCTGGTAGGCTACAGTCCACAGGGTCGTGACAGTCAGAAACAACTGAAGCGACTTAGCGTGCGTACAAACAGTGAGTCATTAACTTCTCTTACCCTTGATTTCTCTAATTGTAAAATTGTAGTAATAAATATTTTATCAAATTAAGTTTTATAAGAGTAAAGTTATATAACATGTCAAAACACTGTATCCTATATGAATGTTCACAAATATTACTTAAAAGTGTGATTTTACTTATTATCATCATTAGTATTACTCAAACTTGAATTATCTGTACAAAATAAACACAGATGTTCAAAATACAAACCGAGTCTAATCAGTTATGATTGATCTCTTCTTCACCCAGGAAATATGAATTTGCCGAAAGTTGTTGACATAATTTTGGGATAAAACTTGAATGACTTCCTTTTGAAAGCAATCTGCATGCTAACGAACGCTGACTTTCTCCTTATAAAAGACCAAAATGAATACATGTAAAATTTTATTCCTTGTGGTGAATAATAATTGACTGTTTGTCTTATTCTTGACAAGTACAGTAAAAGCCAGTTCATTACCACAATTTAGAACAGTTTGAGATTGTGTTTAACTTCAGTTATGCAATGTGACTACCAGTGACTTCTTACATTAGGAAATGTGCAAAGGCAGGCAGCCCAGGGTTGGAACAGAGCCTCCAGTGTACCAGGAAAGTTCCAGGCTCCTCATTTCTACTTCACCATCTTTAGCTAATGGCATCTATTTTCATAGTCATATATGGTTGCAAGGTAGTGCTCTACCTACGGTTTCACTTGTGAAATCCATGTCAGAATAAATATAGAAATAAATCAACAACAACAAAAATAAGTGATGCTTGTACCAAGAAAGCAAATTTTCCCAGAAACCCCAGCAGAAAATTCATTGGCAGTAACTGTGTCTCAAGACAGGACTAAATTGCAAAGGGAGTTGTAATTTTCTCAACTGGGCACTTTGAAACTTTAAACAAATTGAGGACTTTGGTAACAAGGATGTAAAAAAGACTAGGCATTAGGTAGACAACCAACAGTCAGCCACATGAATATGCATGCATTATGAATTCCTGATTAAGATTCTTCAATTATTAATTAACTGTCCCTCTCTATTATGTATTCCTAATTAAGGTCCTACAAATATTATCCCAAGAGTATGTGTTACTATTAATTCACACACACACACACACACCCTATATACTGAGGTAAATTTCAGACATAACCAGTAAATGCATTTGATCACAAAGGTTAACATGATCATTGCCCTGCACAGCAACTAGAGAAGGGGTAGAGGATTTCACAAATGTTTAAAGGGGATCTGTAGCACTAGCTAAAGGCCATGGCAGATGAAGTGAGCTGAAGAATGCCTGAAAATGAAAGCCATAACACATTGAGAGTAACCAAGCTACGGGACAGCTCAGACCAACCACTTTGCCTGAGACCATTCAGCATCCCAAGATTTCACTGTGACTGAGAATCCTGTCACCTCTCAAGTCTTTGACTTTTAAAGCATTTTGTTTGCTGCTTGCAGTCTAAAGCACCATGAACTGGCAATTAGATGCCTCCCTAATCCTCTTTCTGGGCTTCCCTGGTAGCTCAGCTGGTAAAGAATCTGCCTACAATGCAGGACATCCCAGTGCAATTCCTGGCTCAGGAAGATCCACTTGAGAAGGGACAGGCTACCCACTCCAGTATCCTTGCCTGAAGAATTTCATGGACAGAGGAGCCTGACAGGATACAGTCCATGGGGCTGCAAAACGTCTGACATGACTGAACAACTTTCACTTCACTTCAATTCTCTTTCAAGCTTTATTCTGTTTATCAGATATGCTTCATAACTTGTGGTTTTCTCTCATGAACATTTTCATGTTTCATGTGTGATTTCTAGGCTTTTAATTCCATTGTGTTCTGCAGCACACATTTAGGAGTATAATAAAGCATATTTATTAAAAATTTTACTGACTTTCACATTTTGAATTGTGCAGTCAATATAATTTCTCTAAATTCATACCTGCATGTTAAAATGTTCCTATTTGGAACTTGCTATAGCAATAAATTTGAACTTGGCAGTACTAGTATTTAAATATATAACAAGCAATATATAAATTTTACGTGACTATTTCAGTTGTTTTACCATATGTGTCCTCAATAAAAATATAATTGGTTGCCTAGAAAATTACTTATGGTATGCCATAAACTGACACTATAAAAATTATTTTCACTCAGTTAAAAGCTTGCTGTGTGTTGCATTGTAATTTTCATGGACAATGAGAAATCAACATATTCTATAATAATTACTTACCTCATTAAAATTCAAATCAAAACATTTAGCATACTTAAATCAGATTGTTGCAGCTACCATCTCCAATGAGCTCGAATTAGGGTTAAGATATTAAAAATAAAATCTCCAAAAATACTTAACATTTTTTAATATTCGAAGTATTTATAAACTCTCAGAATGATAATAATGTTACTTATGTATTTTATCTTATATATTTTCTACCTTGTATATTATATTGTACTCCACCTTATATATCTTTTATATATCATATCCTCTAGCTGTTAAAATATTTCTTTGGATCAAAATTATAGAAACAAATATTTTAAAAATATATTACTCAAATTGATGCCCACCTCGCTAGCAGGTGATAGCTCTTCCTTAGATGTTTCACTGTGGCCTCATTACTAACCCGGTTAGTTGACTGAAACTCAAGTCCTACTCAGTTGATTCAAGGTAACAAGACAGATGCTTAGGAGTTTTATTCTGTAATTATTTGTTTATATTTGGTCATTTGACTTTCTATTCCCTTAGGATATACACTTCACCAGAATAATCTAGGAGGGGCACAGTCTCTTATCTTGGATTGTAACCAGTGGTTGTAGTAGAAGCAGTGTTCTCTTCTGCTCTCAGACTAGCTAAATAGTATCTCTTTCTAGATAAATAGCTCAACACTTTCTTGCTTCAGATGGATTGCTTCTCTGAGCCCAGAATCTACCCTTGTGATGTGACTCAAAAGCATATCCTCTACATGTGCCTGCCTGAAATTCTTTTCCATATATGAATACTATACTAGTAGAAAGAACAAAGATGCTATTAGGATTTACCCTTCATCCAAAGATCTCTCAAAAACAGAATGAATTCTTCACCTATCTACCAGGAAACTCCATAACTTGTTATTTTGGAAATGTTTTAAATTCATCAGTTTGCCTCAGATGGTAAAGAATCTGCCTGCAATGCAGGGGACCTGGGTTCAATTCCTAGGTCAGGAAGATCCCCTGAAAAAGGGAATGGCTACTCATTACAGCATTCTTGCCAGGAAAATTCCAAGGACAGATGAGCCTGGTAGGCTATAGTCCATGGGATCACAAGGAGTCGGCCATGACTGATCAAAAATACTACTTTTAATACCAGGGATTTTATGTTATGCCAAGAAACTAAATGAGACTGCTCTTCCCACTCAGCCATTAAAAAGAATACATTTGAATCAGTTCTAATGAGGTGGATGGAACTGGAGCCTATTATACTGAGTGAAGTAAGCCAGAAAGAAAAACACCAATACAGTATACTAATGCATATATATATAATTTAGAAAGATTGCACCAATAACTCTATATGCGAGATAGCAAAAGAGACACTGATGTGTAGAACCGTCTTTTGGACTCTGTGGCAGAGGGCAAGGGTGGGATGATTTGGGAGAATGGCATTGAAATATGTGTATTATCATATGTGAAACGAGTCTCCAGCCCATGTTTGATGCATGAGACAGGGTGCTCAGGGCTGGCGCACTGGAATGACCCAGATGGATGGGATGCGGAGGGAGGTGAGAGGGGGGTTCAGGATGGGGAACACATGTACACCCGTGGCAGATTCATGTCAATATATGGCAAAACCAATACAATATTGTAAAGTAATTAGCCTCCAATTAAAATAAATAAATTTATATTAAAAATATTTTTAAAGATTTTTTTGGAGTTCAACAGCATGACTCACTGACCAAACAACAACAACAACAGACAAGGAATCAGCAAAGGTTTCTCCAAGATTTCAGAACATGTCACCCTGTCACATGCATCATTATTACCAGAGGCAGGGAATTTAGGACTGAGAAGGCAATATAAATAAATATTGCTACTTCTTCACTAAGTTACTCCCCTAAGCCCAAACCCCTTTGTCTTGTTAATTTTGCACAAATGCATTGCTTTTTTTGTCTAAAAGATATAAAGACTTCCTGCTTTGGTCACTTTCTTGAGTCTCATATTTTTATAGGGATCCTCTCTGCATGAAATTATTTTTCCCCTGTAATCTGTTTATGTCAATTTACCTATTAGACCAGTCAATGAACCAGTAGTGAAAATGGAAAATTTTTTCTGCCTACACTTCAATAGAGAATAGTGCATATTCTATTTGCAGATATAAGAAAATACTGTAGAAACAAAAGATTCTATTGTCTGGTACAATCAAGAAAGTATTCATAGATATGAGCACCTAAAGTTAGATGCTCCTGAAGTAATACAATATGCTAGTAAAAAGAATACATGGAACATGGAATGCACAGCCAGTTGGAGGAAAAACATTCACAAAATTATATTGCTGTGCAAAGGCAATATTGATGGCATAGAACATGTCGGAGTATCTGAGCAAGTTTCAATAGCAGGTGAAGCTTAGAAAAACTGGTTGAGAGGGAAGATCATATTTTTGTCTTACTATGATAAATGATTGTCATACTTGTAGAATAGAATTTGATATTTCTCTTTTCCATTTCAAGCAGAAATCCTATTTTCCTAAATTGTGATCTAGAAAAACTCCTCTTTCTGCTCTGACATCATACAACCTGTGTAGTTTAGAAAAAAATATTTTATTCAGCAGCAATTTTATTTTTAGCAAAGTGTCTTTGGGTTCTAGCTTACAACTCTTGGAGAGAAGCTTGTGGGGCTCCTTTATGGAGATGAACCAGTGAACCAGTGAAGTTGTTCAGTCGTGTCTGACTCTTTGAGAGTCCGTGGCCTGTAGCCTACCAGGCTCCTACAGCTAAGGAATTTTCCAGGCAAGAGTACTGGAGTGGGTTGCCATTTCCTTCTCCAGGGGATTTTCCCAACCCAGTGACTAAATCCAGGTCTCCTGCATTGCAGGCAGATACTTTACTGTCTAAGCCAGCAGGGAAGCCCCCTCTATGGAGGTAGGTCAATTTAAAGATCAAGTTTGCTCTAGGCTGTGGCATCAGATATCCTGCGAGGTGCTGCCCTGTCACTCTCTTATTCTACTTCTTCTCTCTGAGGATGGATAAATATATGTACCACAACTATTTCCATTTTATTTCTTCTTGTTGCAAGTTTATTTATATACATTGTTAGAATAGGCCAAGTTACATGACCAATGGAAGGGCACATTTAGCACATTTCACCAAAATTTATCAAAAAATTCGCTAAAGCCATAGAAGAATCTGAAGTTACTAACTGAAGAAAAAAATGGAAGCTGAAATTTTAGCTGGGACACTGATCATCTGTTTAATGCTGGGCAAAACCCCTAGAATTTCTGAGGCAGTTTATCTTCACCTGAAATGGTGGATAGTGATATCTGCTATACAAGATTGTTCTCAAGAACTTAATCAGATTATGTAGTTGGAGATTAGGCTATGCATAAATGCTGTAGATAATGGAAAAAATCCTATGCTTAGTGCTAATAACTTGGGAAAAAAATTCAATTTAAACAAACTTACTTAAATAGAATATAAAATTGTAATTAAATACCTTGCCACAGTGACTAAGAATTTGCCACATGGGTCAGAACATATTGTCAATATGATTGCAGAGGATGATGCTATTGGTGGGACTTTGCAAAAGTTTGCTCATCCATCAAAGCCACAATGCCATCATTTATAAAAAGTGGACATCAAGAGGATTTATTTCATAGCTTTTCTTTGGGTTAAATAACAATATATATAAAGCATGTATTTAGAATGTTAGTATTTGATATACAGTAATGTTAGCTATTAATGAGAATGTGGTTGGGGTAGTTATTTCAAAACATTTGTTCATCTAAAGAGGTTTATTTGTGAAATGAGATAAGTTTAATATATGACAATACATAAGTCAAGGATGCAGAAATGTTGGTGAGAGACCATATATAAAGTTTTTGAGAGCTGAGTTTTTATGTTCTCCTTTTCATCCTTAATACCTTTTCATTAAGCAAAGCACATAGTAGGCTATTTTTGTTTAAATGGTTCATCTTACATGGATGGAAAGAAACTGAGGTAACCTAACAATCAATTTCTTTGCAGAGCAGAGTCATTCATTGTGATTAAGTCTCACTTGAATCCAAACCAAACTGAGCGATGTTCAAAGAGAAAAGAACAGAAGTGTAAGATGATAAAAAATAAATGTGGTGATAAATGAAAACCATAGGCAGCTTTTCTTGTGATTCATGCTTCTATGGCTGCACACATATGCTTAAGGATGTGAGACAGGAACCTTGATTATATATAGAAAAAAACTTATAAATAATATACTAGGTACTATCACAAAATCAAATTCATATTTGTCTCTCTTTCCTTCTCTGAGAAAGTGTTTTTGACATACAGTAAAAACAAGGGTGATTTGTAGCACTAACCTTGCACATATATAAATAACTTGCAAGTATGATTTATTGCAAGCTAAACTCTAAATGAACTATTTGCTTTAATTGCAAAAGGGTCAATTTACTGATTACACAAACCGAGTTCAACCCAAGATATATGAATAATGAATGAGCTCCCAAAGGGTCATCTACAAAATCTTTGGAAATTTGTTTGAAGATATGAAAACTTATTTTCAAAAACTGAGCTTTTAGAAATAGATAACATTTTAAGGGAAAGATATATTAAGATCATTATTAGGTCATTTTCATAACTGTGTTAATGTTTTAAAACTGCATTGATAATATTACATGAAAGGGCATGAAACAATATATTTATTTGTGATTACCACACATAGCATATATGAAGTAAAATTGCTGAATAAAATACACAATTATTTTTAGAAGATTAAATGTAAATTTAGTGCAGTATTAGTGGTAATGCTTACTGTGGTAAGCATTGTTATGGGAAATGGAATAAAACATGGTGCTGTAAAGGAATAGAGCTCTCATGTACTCAAAACACATGCTATATTCTTTATATGTGTGCATATATATATATATGTATGTATGTATATGCTGTGCTCTGCTTAATGGCTCAGTCATGTCTAAATCTGTGAACCCATAGATTGTAGACCTCCAGTCAAGAATACTTGAATGGGTTAACTAGTCCTCCTTCAGGGGATCTTCACAACCCAGGGATCGAACCCAGGACACCCACATTGCAGGTGAATTCTTTACTCTTTGAGCCACCATGGAAGCCCAAGAATATTGGAGTGGGTAGTCTATCACTTCTCCAGGGATATAGAGCCAGACATCCTGCAGTGTAAAGTCAAGTGGGCCTTATGAAGCATCACTATGAACAAAGCTTGTGGAGGTGATGAAATTCCAGTTGAGCCATTTCAAATCCTAAAAGATGATGCTGTGAAAGTGCTGCTCTCAATATGCCAGCAAATTTGGAAAACTCCACAGTGGACACAGGACTGGAAAATTTCAGTTTTCATTCCAATCCCAAAGAAAGGCAATGCCAAAGAATGCTCAGATTACTGCATAATTGCACTCATGTCACAGGCTAGCAAAGTAATGCTCAAAGTTCTCCAAGCTAGGCTTCAACAATACATGAACCATGAACTTCCAGCTGGTTTTAGAAAAGGCAGAGGAACCAGAGATCAAATTGCCGACATCCGTTGGATCACTGAAAAAGCAAAAGAGTTCCAGAAAAACATCTGCTTAATTGACTATGCCAAAGCCTTTGACTCTGTGGACCACAACAAACTCTGGAAAATTCTGAAAGAGATTGGAATACCAGACCACCTATCTACCTCTTGAGAAATCTGTATGCAGGTCAGGAAGTAACAGATCTGGACATAGAATGACAGACTGGTTCCAAATATGGAAAGGAGTACATCAAGGCTGTATAATGTCACCCTGTTTATTTAACTTATATGCAGAGTACATCATGAGAAACATTGGGCTGGAGGAAGCACAAGCTAGAATCAAGATTGTCAGGAGAAATATCAATAAGCCCAGATATGCAGATGACCCCACCCTTATGGCAGAAAGTGAGGAACTAAAGATCCTCTTGATGAAAGTGAAAGAGGAGAGTGAAAAAGTTGGCTTAAAACCCAACATTCAGAAAATGAAGATCATGGCATCTGGTCCTATCACTTCATGGCAAATAGATGGGGAAACAGTGGAAACAGTGGCAGACTTCATTTTGGGGGGGCTCCAAAATTACTGCAGATGGTGATTGCAGCCATGAAATGATGCTTGCTCCTTGGAAGAAAAGTTATGACCAACTTAGATAGCATATTAAAAAGCAGAGACATTATTGCCAACAAAGGTCCATCTAGTCAAAGCTGTGGTTTTTCCAGTAGTGATGTTTGGATGTGAGAGTTGGACTATAAAGAGAGCTGAGCACTGAAGAATTAACACTTTTGAACTGTGGTGTTGGAGGAGACTTTTCAGAGTCCCTTGTACTGCAAGGGGATCCAACCAATCCATCCTAAAGGAAATAAGTCCTGAATATTCATTGGAAGAACTGATGTTGAAGCTCTAATACTTTGGTCGCATGATGCCAAGAGCTGAGTTATTAGAAAAGACCTTGATGCTGGGAAAGACTGAAGGTAGGAGGAAAAGGGGATAATAGAATGAAATGGTTTGATGGCATCACCGACTTGATGGATGTGAGTTTGAGCAAGCTCTGGGAGTTGGTGAAGGACAGTGAAGTCCATGAGGATGCAAAGAGTCATATACGACTGAGCAACTGAACTCTCTCTCTCTCTCTCTATATATATATATATATATATATACTGCTACTGTTAAGTCACTTCAGTCGTGTCTGACTCTGTGTGACCCCATAGACGGCAGCCCACCAGGCTCCACTACCCCTGGGATTCTCCAGGCAAGAACACTGGAGTGGGCTGCCATT
>SJYW01028999.1:176127-188679 GCA_006410735.1 Raphicerus campestris | reverse complement strand
TGAAGATATGAAAACTTATTTTCAAAAACTGAGCTTTTAGAAATAGATAACATTTTAAGGGAAAGATATATTAAGATCATTATTAGGTCATTTTCATAACTGTGTTAATGTTTTAAAACTGCATTGATAATATTACATGAAAGGGCATGAAACAATATATTTATTTGTGATTACCACACATAGCATATATGAAGTAAAATTGCTGAATAAAATACACAATTATTTTTAGAAGATTAAATGTAAATTTAGTGCAGTATTAGTGGTAATGCTTACTGTGGTAAGCATTGTTATGGGAAATGGAATAAAACATGGTGCTGTAAAGGAATAGAGCTCTCATGTACTCAAAACACATGCTATATTCTTTATATGTGTGCATATATATATATATGTATGTATGTATATGCTGTGCTCTGCTTAATGGCTCAGTCATGTCTAAATCTGTGAACCCATAGATTGTAGACCTCCAGTCAAGAATACTTGAATGGGTTAACTAGTCCTCCTTCAGGGGATCTTCACAACCCAGGGATCGAACCCAGGACACCCACATTGCAGGTGAATTCTTTACTCTTTGAGCCACCATGGAAGCCCAAGAATATTGGAGTGGGTAGTCTATCACTTCTCCAGGGATATAGAGCCAGACATCCTGCAGTGTAAAGTCAAGTGGGCCTTATGAAGCATCACTATGAACAAAGCTTGTGGAGGTGATGAAATTCCAGTTGAGCCATTTCAAATCCTAAAAGATGATGCTGTGAAAGTGCTGCTCTCAATATGCCAGCAAATTTGGAAAACTCCACAGTGGACACAGGACTGGAAAATTTCAGTTTTCATTCCAATCCCAAAGAAAGGCAATGCCAAAGAATGCTCAGATTACTGCATAATTGCACTCATGTCACAGGCTAGCAAAGTAATGCTCAAAGTTCTCCAAGCTAGGCTTCAACAATACATGAACCATGAACTTCCAGCTGGTTTTAGAAAAGGCAGAGGAACCAGAGATCAAATTGCCGACATCCGTTGGATCACTGAAAAAGCAAAAGAGTTCCAGAAAAACATCTGCTTAATTGACTATGCCAAAGCCTTTGACTCTGTGGACCACAACAAACTCTGGAAAATTCTGAAAGAGATTGGAATACCAGACCACCTATCTACCTCTTGAGAAATCTGTATGCAGGTCAGGAAGTAACAGATCTGGACATAGAATGACAGACTGGTTCCAAATATGGAAAGGAGTACATCAAGGCTGTATAATGTCACCCTGTTTATTTAACTTATATGCAGAGTACATCATGAGAAACATTGGGCTGGAGGAAGCACAAGCTAGAATCAAGATTGTCAGGAGAAATATCAATAAGCCCAGATATGCAGATGACCCCACCCTTATGGCAGAAAGTGAGGAACTAAAGATCCTCTTGATGAAAGTGAAAGAGGAGAGTGAAAAAGTTGGCTTAAAACCCAACATTCAGAAAATGAAGATCATGGCATCTGGTCCTATCACTTCATGGCAAATAGATGGGGAAACAGTGGAAACAGTGGCAGACTTCATTTTGGGGGGGCTCCAAAATTACTGCAGATGGTGATTGCAGCCATGAAATGATGCTTGCTCCTTGGAAGAAAAGTTATGACCAACTTAGATAGCATATTAAAAAGCAGAGACATTATTGCCAACAAAGGTCCATCTAGTCAAAGCTGTGGTTTTTCCAGTAGTGATGTATGGATGTGAGAGTTGGACTATAAAGAGAGCTGAGCACTGAAGAATTAACACTTTTGAACTGTGGTGTTGGAGGAGACTTTTCAGAGTCCCTTGTACTGCAAGGGGATCCAACCAATCCATCCTAAAGGAAATAAGTCCTGAATATTCATTGGAAGAACTGATGTTGAAGCTCTAATACTTTGGTTGCATGATGCCAAGAGCTGAGTTATTAGAAAAGACCTTGATGCTGGGAAAGACTGAAGGTAGGAGGAAAAGGGGATAATAGAATGAAATGGTTTGATGGCATCACCGACTTGATGGATGTGAGTTTGAGCAAGCTCTGGGAGTTGGTGAAGGACAGTGAAGCCTGGTGTGCTGCAGTCCATGAGGATGCAAAGAGTCATATACTACTGAGCAACTGTTAAGTCACTTCAGTCGTGTCTGACTCTGTGTGACCCCATAGACGGCAGCCCACCAGGCTCTACCATCCCTGGGATTCTCCAGGCAAGAACACTGGAGTGGGCTGCCATTTCCTTCTCCAATGCATGAAAGTGAAAAGGGAAAGTGAAGTCACTCAGTCGTGTCCGACTCTTCGCGACCCCATGGACTGTGGCCTACCAGGCTCCTCTGTCCATGGGATTTTCCAGGCAAGAGTACTGGAGTGGGTTGCCATTGCCTTCTCCAGTATACACACACACACACACACACATACACACACACACACACACACACANAAGTGAAAACTGAAAGTGAAGTCGCTCAGTCGTGTCTGACTCATAGTGACCCCATGGACTGTGGCCTACCAGGCTCCTCTGTCCATGGGATTTTCCAGGCAAGAGCACTGGAGTGGGTTGCCATTGCCTTCTCCAATATACACACAGACACACACACACACACACACACACACACACATATATATATGTATAATTTTATGTCTGTTTGGTTGATTTGGTTATAATTCTGTTCTTCTTATATTGAAAAGCAGGAAATACAACTTTATTAACTAAAAAAAAATAATTAAAATGAATAAACTAAAAATTTGTATTAGTTATTCATTATAAGAAAAGAATGATGTAGTAAAGTTAGATTAATCTTTAAATGGTAAATATTATTTTGGGATAAGATAAATAGAAGTTATGCAAAAATATGTGTAATTTATTATCCTAGATTTTAGTTTAGAAAAATGTGGATGCATATTTCTCTAATAAGTATCTAGAAATGTAATTTAACTTTCTATAAAAATTCTCCACAGAAAGTAATTGCTTAAGAGTAAAAATCATCTGAATGCAAATCTAAAATTCTAGGGATATAAAACTTATCTCACTCCTTTCAAAAAGTAAACACACAGCCGAATGTATTTGGTATTAAATTTGCACTCTAAGTACAACCAATTGAAACAAGTTGTAATATAAAGCTATTCTGATATTGAACTGTTCAAAACAGTCTCCCTGTAAGTGAGGAACTTAAGTATTTCTTGAATTAACATATGTTGGGATATAGAAAACTATAAAATAGAACAAGAGAAAAGAATGTGATATTAGAAAAGAATTAGGCCCTGGTGCTAGATTCTGAGTCTGAGAACCAGTAGTTAAAATTTCACCTTTCAGCAAAGGTGAAGTTCAAAGACAGTGATCTCCTATGGTATTCTATCACAGAAGTGTGTGAATGATTATGGAATAGAATACACTCTACTCTATTCCTTTGTAAAAAAGGATGTCTCTGAAAATTTTCATTTCAGGAAATTTACAGAATTTTACTCCAGTGGTTGCCAAGTGAACTGCTTGTAGACAAGAAGTATATAAGAATACTGATACTGGTAGGTTAAAAAAATATATATTCAACTTCTATTGATATGCAACTTTATAAAAAATGCTGCTGCTAAGTCGCTTCAGTCGTGTCTGGCTCTGTGTGACCCCATAGACGGCAGCCCACCAGGCTCCGCTGCCCCTGGGATTCTCCAGGCAAGAACACTGGAGTGGGTTGCCGTTTCCTTCTCCAATGCATGAAAGTGAAAAGTGAAAGGAAAGTCGCTCAGNCTGGCTCTGTGTGACCCCATAGACGGCAGCCCACCAGGCTCCCCCGTCCCCAGGATTCTCCAGGCAAGAACACTGGAGTGGGTTGCCATTTCCTTCTCCAATGCATGAAAGTGAAAAGTGAAAGGGAAGTCGCTCAGTTGTGTTCAATTCTTAGCGACCCCATGGACTGCAGCCTACCAGGCTCCTCCATCCATGGGATTTTCCAGGCAAGGGTACTGGAGAGGGGTGCCATTGCCTTCTCCATGTAAAAAATAACATACATATTTATTCTTCCTTGCTAAGGGCCAACTCCAATAAGTGCAGTATCCTGAGGGATTAAGGGAAGTTTTGCAATATACAGGGACTGAAGACAGTGTCACTAACATCTATTCATTCTCAGTGGATTGTACTATGTAAAGAGCATTGCTGACTCAGAGCTTTGGAAAAGTTGACATATTTGTATGATTTTGTTACAGATTGCCTNCCAACTCCCAGAGTTCACTGAAACTCATGTCCATAGAGTCGGTGATGCCATCCAGCCATCTCATCCTCTGTCGTCCTCTTCTCCTTCTTTCCCCAATCCCTCCTAGCGTCAGAGTCTTTTCCAGTGAGTCAACTCTTCGTGTGAGGTGGCCAAAGTATTGGAGTTTCAGCCTCAGCAGTAGGAAACATAATTTAAACTATAT
Source organism: Raphicerus campestris (assembly GCA_006410735.1). Taxonomy (NCBI): domain Eukaryota; kingdom Metazoa; phylum Chordata; class Mammalia; order Artiodactyla; family Bovidae; genus Raphicerus; species Raphicerus campestris. The sequence continues at coordinate 184,291 of SJYW01028999.1, read as the reverse complement.
ATATATTATATATAAATATAGTTTATATTATATATAAATATAGTTTAAATATATAAAAATAGTTATATATATAACTATAATATTCAAAAATAATTATCAGAATGTAAAAGTTTGTACAGTACTAATTTAAACCATTTTTTTCAACTAATTTTTTCAATTTATTATCTATTGAGAACTCATTGTATGCTAGGCCTTATGGTGTGTGTTAGCAAGGTAATTTAGTCAAGTAGTTAAAATTTGATATGTTATTGGTTGAAAGGTGATGGGGCAGTTATAAGACTAGTATTGTACAAGTGCTTTGATCTTTCCTTTTCTAAACATGTAAAATATNCTAGGCCTTATGGTGTGTGTTAGCAAGGTAATTTAGTCAAGTAGTTAAAATTTGATATGTTATTGGTTGAAAGGTGATGGGGCAGTTATAAGACTAGTATTGTACAAGTGCTTTGATCTTTCCTTTTCTAAACATGTAAAATATTATACACAATAAGATACTGTGGGGCATATTTGGCTTCCTAGCATATAAAGAAACAAAATCATGTTTATCCTTAAAATTTTACAAAGCAAGGATACTGTATACAGTTCATTGTCTTTCATCATAATTACTTTACTCTAAAGGTATGTCTTCCTTACTATTATTTGAATTCTTCAGAACAATGAGTAACACTATCCACTCACCATGAGTACCTGGCTCTATTACTATGCCTGGTATGCAGTAGATATCTTTTAAAAAATCTGATGTGTGGCTGAATACATTAATTCATTTGTTTGTATAAAAGGTAATTACTGAAAACGCTTTATGACAGAATGAACTTCAGTGCAATTGGGGTAGCAAAGATGAGAAGAAAGAGTCCTAGCTTCTGAGAGAATACAATTTAGTCAGAGGAATAAATCAATGCATGATGTCTTGAGTAACATACAGATAATGTTGACAAGTAAATTATAAGTAAGACTGAAGAAGCTCTCATACTTTTTTGAGAGAGTAAAGATTGAATTTGGACTGAACTTGATGAAGAGCNCCTCTGTCGTCCTCTTCTCCTTCTTTCCCCAATCCCTCCTAGCGTCAGAGTCTTTTCCAGTGAGTCAACTCTTCGTGTGAGGTGGCCAAAGTATTGGAGTTTCAGCCTCAGCAGTAGGAAACATAATTTAAACTATATATATATTATATATAAATATAGTTTATATTATATATAAATATAGTTTAAATATATAAAAATAGTTATATATATAACTATAATATTCAAAAATAATTATCAGAATGTAAAAGTTTGTACAGTACTAATTTAAACCATTTTTTTCAACTAATTTTTTCAATTTATTATCTATTGAGAACTCATTGTATGCTAGGCCTTATGGTGTGTGTTAGCAAGGTAATTTAGTCAAGTAGTTAAAATTTGATATGTTATTGGTTGAAAGGTGATGGGGCAGTTATAAGACTAGTATTGTACAAGTGCTTTGATCTTTCCTTTTCTAAACATGTAAAATATTATACACAATAAGATACTGTGGGGCATATTTGGCTTCCTAGCATATAAAGAAACAAAATCATGTTTATCCTTAAAATTTTACAAAGCAAGGATACTGTATACAGTTCATTGTCTTTCATCATAATTACTTTACTCTAAAGGTATGTCTTCCTTACTATTATTTGAATTCTTCAGAACAATGAGTAACACTATCCACTCACCATGAGTACCTGGCTCTATTACTATGCCTGGTATGCAGTAGATATCTTTTAAAAAATCTGATGTGTGGCTGAATACATTAATTCATTTGTTTGTATAAAAGGTAATTACTGAAAACGCTTTATGACAGAATGAACTTCAGTGCAATTGGGGTAGCAAAGATGAGAAGAAAGAGTCCTAGCTTCTGAGAGAATACAATTTAGTCAGAGGAATAAATCAATGCATGATGTCTTGAGTAACATACAGATAATGTTGACAAGTAAATTATAAGTAAGACTGAAGAAGCTCTCATACTTTTTTGAGAGAGTAAAGATTGAATTTGGACTGAACTTGATGAAGAGTGGGAATTTGCCAAGTGGGCAAGATGAAACAATACGTCCCAGGAAGAAAGAACAGCCTGTGAAAATACAGAGGGCTTGAGCCCTTGCAAGTACTTAATAAAGACTGTTGCACTGAACTGAAAAAGTGATTCCTACCAGAATAGATTTGCTGGTCTCAGGTTAATTCTTGGATCAGGAAGCAAGATATATATTTGCATCTTGCAAAGTATAAATCCAAAATAACATTGCTCTTATGTCAAGGTTTTAAGTTTGGGGATAGGTTTTTCAAAACAGTTTACAGGAGTTTTGATACTTTTGCTAATATAGTTGAATTGCTCTTGGTGCTAGAGTACAAATATTAGATTGGTGAGAAAGTAACTGCCATTTTGCATTGTTAATTGCAATGTGGTTATATTGTACATCATTTTAGTGTGCATTTCTTGCTTTATTTTTTTTTGGCTAATGACATTATTTGCTGTTTATTCTATATTTATTTTTGACTAGGGAAATGATATTTGTTAGACAAAAGGAAAATTCAAGTGATTTTCTTATTTGAGTTCAAAATGCATCATAAGGCAGCAGAGCTAAGTTGCAACATCAACAACTCATTTGGCTTACAAATTTCTAATGAACATACAAGAGCAGAGGTGGTTCAAAAAGTTTTGCATAGATGAGTTTTGAAGATGAGGAATTCAATGGCTGGCTATCAAAAGTTGTGTTCAGTCGCTAAATCATGTCCGACTCTTTGCAACACCATGGACCACAGCACACCAGCCTTCCCTGTCTTTCACTGCCTCTTGGAGTTTGCGCAAACTCATGTCCATTGAGTTGGTGATTGGAAGTTGATAATGACTAATTGAGAGGATAATTAAAGCTGATCCTCTTACAACTACATGAGAAGTTGCAGAAGAACTCAGCGTCAACCATTCTATAATCATTTGGCATCTGAAGTATATTGGAGAGGTGAAAAAGCTTGGTAAGTTGGTGCCTCATTAGCTGACCACAAACCAAAAAAAAAAAAAAAATCATCATTTTGGAGTGTCGTTTTCTCTTATTCTATGCGACAACAATGAACCATTTCTCGATCGGATTGTGACATGTGATGAAAAGTGGATTTTACACAACTGGTGATGACCAGCTCAGCAGTTGGATGGAGAAGAAGCTTCGCAAAACCAAATCTGCATGCAAAAAACAAGGTCATGGTCACTGTTTTCTGGTCTGCTCTATAATAGCTTTCTGAATCCTGGCAAAACCATTATATTTGAGAAGTAATGCTCAGCAGATTGATTAGATGCCTTGAAAACTACAATACAAGCAGCTGGCATTGGTTAACAAAATGGGCCTAATTCTTCTGCAAGACAACTCCCAACCACATGTTGCACAACCAACACTTTAAAAGTTGAACAAACTGGGCTACGAAGTTTTGCCTCATCTGTCATATTCACCTGACCTCTTGCCAACTGACTACCACTTCTTCAAGCATCTCAGCAACTTTTACAGGGGAAGCACTTCCACAATCAGGAGGCAGAAAATCTTTTCCAAGAGTTTGTCAAATCTCAAGGCAATGATTTTTATGCTACAGGAATGAACAAACATTTCTCATTGGCAAAAATGTGTTGATAGCAATGGTTCCTATTTTGATTAATAAAGATATGTTTGAGCCTAGGTTTAATGGCTTAAACAGCACAGTCCAAAACAACAATTACTTTTGTACCAACCTAATATATCCAAAATTAAATTAAATGTAAAGACAAGGAGCTTCATGATAAAAATATTAGATCATTTTTTATAGTGCCTCAGGTCCCTGAGTTTCTATTCATAATTTTTTTTCTATCTTTTTGTTTTCTCTTTCATTCAGATTGTGGTATTTCTATTGTTCCATTTAAAATTCCCTGATAAATTTCTCTCTTTTGTTCTGCTACTGATCCCATTCGCAGAGGTTTCTGTTGTTTTGTTTTAATTTTGGCCATTGTATTATTTTCCATTTGTTTCATCTCTGCATCTTCTATTTCTTAGTCTGGTCTTTTTATTTTTACATTTGCTTCAAGTGCATTCATAATTGCTTATTGAAGCACTTTTGTCTTGGATGCTTTGAAATATGTATCACATAATTCCAACATTTTTGCTAGCTCAGTAAATCTCAGTAATGACATCTATTGATTTTATATATACACATTTTTTCATTTAGCTCGAGAATTTCCTTATTCCTGGTATGACAAAGAGTTATTGATTGCAACCTGAATATTTTTCTACTGTAATATTTTTGCGTTTTGGTATGACAAGGGGTTATTGATTGACATAAGAATATTTTTTGGTGTTATGTGAATCTCTGGATCTTATTTAAATTTTTGCCTTAACTTACTTTCTCTGGCAAAGGAAAGCATGGCACTCTGTCTCATTACTAACAGGTGGAGGTGCCCCTGTTAGGGGAAGCCAAGATGGGAACCCCATTTACACCCTAGATGGGGGTTGCTCCTGTTTAATGCTGAGCAGGGGTGGACATTCTAGCTTTCCATGCATTTTCCACTGACACTGCAGATGCGGTGGGCTTTCTATCACTGGGTATGGTAATAGTCCTGATTCACCATCTCTGACACCACCTGGAGGAAAGGCATGTCTGTTGTTGCCAGTGAAAGGTGATCCAATCTTCCCATGTGGTCTCCCCTAAAACCACAGTGTCAAGGATGAAAACCTGAGATGCCACTTGCTTCCTTGGGCATCGCCCTGGTAGGATGTTGGGAGACCTTGTCACAGCCTAGGAAGTCTACATCTCCATTCAAACTTTGCTGGTATAGCTGGACAATGAGACACAATATTGACTTGATTTTTGTTCTTATTTTTATCATGACTTTTGGCTATAAAGAATAGTTACTTCTTAAAGGTTTTCTATTTTGCTAGATTGCTCTTTATCCTGGTCTTTTGTCTGGAGATAGCAGGTATTGTTGGGGCTTTTATTGTGTCTGCACATTGGCATTTCTGGGTCATTTATTTCTTCAGCTCCATGTCTAGAATGAAGTAAAAGAAGTCAGAGAAAGACAACATAAACAATTTGTTGCACCAAGGAAAATATTTTTTCTCTTAGGAAAGGAGTGGGAAGGAAACATGTAATTCCCTGGGTTTTGAGGTCCCCAAATACTATACTTTTCTCTCTCTACTTTTCAGAATCTTATGTTTTACATATGATATCCAAGGATTTTAGTTAACACTTAGTGTAACAATAGAGAAAGAGACATCTATATTCTCTAACACAAGAATGATATTTAAGTCTTAAGGATAGGTTTCTTTTCACTTAGTGTAATTTTAAAAATGCATGCATGTGTGCTCAGTTTCTTTAGTGGTGTCTTTACTATCAGCACCGGGCTCCCGTCTATGGGATTCTCCAGGCAAGAATACTGGAATGGGTTGCCGTGCCATCCTCCAGGGGATCTTCCTGACCTAATGATTGAACCTGAGCCTGCTGCAATGGCAGGCAGATTCTTTACCACTGAGCCACCAGGGAAGACCAATAGTACTTGTTCAGTTCAGTTCAGTTTAGTCACTCAGTCATGTCCAACTCTGTGTGACCCCATGAAACACAGAAGGCCAGGCCTCCCTGTCCATCAACAACTCCTGGAGTCCACCCAAGCCCATGTCCATTGAGTCAGTGATGCCATCTAACTATCTCATCCTCTGTTATCCCCTTCTCTTCCTTCCCTCAACCTTTCCCAGCATCAGGGTCTTTTCAAATGAGTCAGCACTTTGCATCAAGTGGACAAAGGATTGGACTTTCAGCTGCAACATCAGTCCTTCTAATGAACACCCAGGACTGATCACCTTTAGGATGGACAGGTTGGATCTCCTTGCAGTTCAAGGGACTCTCAAGAGTCTTCTCCAATACCACAGTTCAAAAGCATCATTTCTTCAGTGCTCAGCTTTCTTTATGGTATAACTCTCACATCCATACATGACCACTGGAAAAACCATAGCCTTGACTAAAAGGGCCTTCGTTGGCAAAGTAATGTCTCTGCTTTTTAATATGGTATCTAGGTTGGTCATAACTTTCTTTCCAAGGAGTAAATGTCTTAATTTCATGGCTGTAGTCACCATCTGCAGTGATTTTGGAGCCTAGAAAAATAAAGTTAGACACTGTTTCCACTGTTTCCCCATCTATTTGCCATGAAGCGATGGGGCTGGATGCCATTATCTTAGGTTTCTGAATGTTGAGATTTAAAGCCAAGTTGTTCACTCTCCTCTTTCACTTGCATCAAGAGGCTTTTTAGTAAATGTTATCAAATACAGTTTCTATATTTAATAAATCAAACAACCCTCTGGCTTTGTTAGTTACCTCGGGAAAACTTTTGAGATGATGTCAAATTCAATTTCTACAATGGCTGAATTGTAATTAATACTGCTGCTGCTGCTGCTGCTAAGTTGCTTCAGTCGTGTCTGACTCTGTGTGACCCCATAGACAGCAGGCCACCAGGCTCCCCCATCCCTGGGAGTCTCCAGGCAGGAACACTGGAGTGGGTTGCCACTTCCTTCTCCAGTAATTAATACTACTTACAAATGTATTCCAATTATTTACATTTGATTTTTAGTAGTCTTATGAAGAATGAAGGTCAAACAACTATTCCCTAAATGAAATGTATGTAATATAGTGTTAGATAAACAGTATTTATTGCTGAGATTTGTTAAATGTAATTTACTAATATAAATGTTTTGTCTTAAATGAAATATAGTTATAGTAGTTCACCATTAAAAATGAATACAACTGTCAACTTTCTTCCTCAAAAAATTAGAAAATACAAGTGTTCCCATACAAAGATAGAAATATTGATCAATGGAACAAAATAGAAAGCCCAGAGATAAATCCACACACCTATGGACACCTTATCGTCGACAAAGGAAGCAAGAATATACAATGGAGTAAAGACAATCTCTTTAACAAGTGGTGCTGGGAAAACTGGTCAACCACTTGTAAATTAATGAAACTAGATCACTTTCTAACACCACACACAAAAATAAATGCAACATGGATTAAAGATCTAAACGTAAGACCAGAAACTATAAAACTCCTCGAGGAGAACATAGGCAAAACACTCTCCGACATAAATCACAGCAGGATCCTCTATAAGCCACCTCCCAGAATACTGGAAATAAAAGCAAAAATAAACAAATGGGATCTAATTAAAATTAAAAGCTTCTGCGCAACAAAGGAAACTATAAGTAAGGTGAAAAGACACCCTTCTGAATGGGAGGTAACAATAGCAAATGAAGCAACTGACAAACAACTAATCTCAAAAAATATACAAACAACTTATGCAGCTCAACTCTAGAAAAATAAATGACCCAATCAAAAAATGCGCCAAAGAACTAAATAGACATTTCTCTAAAGAAGACATAAGGATGGCTAACAAACACATGAAAAGATGCTCAACATTACTCATTATCGAAGAAATGCAAATCAAGACCACAATGAGGCACCATTTCACATCAGTCAGAATGGCTGCGATCCAAAAGTCTACAAGCAATAAATGCTGGAGAGGGTGTGGAGAAAAGGGAACCCTCTTACACTGTTGGTGGAAATGCAAACTTGTACAGCCACTATGGAGAACAATGTGGAGATTCCTTAAAAAATTGCAAATAGAAATGCCTTATGACCCAGTAATCCCACTAATGGGCATACACACCAAGGAAACCAGAATTGAAAGAGATACGTGTACCCCAATGTTGATTGCAGCACTGTTTATAATAGCCAGAACATGGAAACAACCTAGATGTCCATCAGCAGATGAATAGATAAGAAAGCTGTGGTACATATATACAATGGAGTATTACTCAGCCGTTAAAAAGAATACATTTGAATCAGTTCTAATGAGATGGATGAAACTGGAGCCGATTATACAGAGTGAAGTAAGCCAGAAAGAAAAACACCAATACAGTATACTAACACATATATATGGAATTTAGAAAGATGGTAATGAAAACCCTGTATGCGAGACAGCAAAAGAGACACAGATGTATAGAATGGACTTTTGGCCTCTGAGGGAGAGGGAGAGGGTGGGATCATTTGGGAGAATGGCATTGAAACATGTATACTATCGTGTAAGAAATGAATCACCAGTCTATGTTTGATACAGGATACAGGATGCTTGGGGCTGGTACACGGGGATGATCCAGAGA
>SJYW01028999.1:130452-166622 GCA_006410735.1 Raphicerus campestris | reverse complement strand
TCTGGAAGTTCACAGTTCACGTATTGCTGAAGCCTGGCTTGGAGAATTTTGAGCATTACTTTACTAGCGTGTGAGATGAGTGCAATTGTGCAGTAGTTTGAGCATTCTTTGGCATTGCCTTTCTTTGGGATTGGAATGAAAACTGACCTTTTCCAGTCCTGTGGCCACTGCTGAGTTTTCCAAATTTGCTGGCATATTGAGTGCAGCACTTTCACAGCATCATCTTTCAGGATTTGAAATAGCTCCACTGGAATTCCACCACCTCCATTAGCTTTGTTCATAGTGATGCTTTCTAAGGCCCACTTGACTTCACATTCCAAGATGTCTGGCTCTAGATGAGTGATCACATCATCATGATTATCTGGGTCATGAAGATCTTTTTTGTACAGTTCTTCTGTGTATTATTGCAACCTCTTGCAATATCTTCTGCTTCTGTTAGGTCCATGCCATTTATGTCCTTTATCGAGCCCATCTTTGCATGAAATGTTTCCTTGGTATCTCTAATTTTCTTGAAGAGATCTCTAGTCTTTCCCATTCTGTTCTTTCCCTCTATTTCTTTGCATTGATCTCTGAAGAAGGCTTTCCTATCTCTTCTTGCTATTCTTTGGAACTCTGCATTCAGATACTTATATATTTTCTTTTCTCCTTTGCTTTTTGACTCTCTTCTTTTCACAGCTATTTGTAAGGCCTCCCCAGATAGCCATTTTGCTTTTTTGCATTTTTTATCCATGGGTATGATCTTGATCCCTGTCTCCTGTATAATGTCACGAACCTCTGTCCATAGTTCCTCAGGCACTCTATGTATCAGATCTAGGCCCTTAAATCTATTTCTCTTTTACTGTATAATCATAAGGGATTTGATTTAGGTCATACCTGAATGGTCTAGCGGTTTTCCCTACTTTCTTCAATTTGAGTCTGAATTTGGTAATAAGGAGTTCATGATCTGAGCCACAGTCAGCTCCTGGTCTTGTTTTCGTTGACTGTATAGAGCTTCTCCATCTTTGGTTGCAAAGAATATAATCAATCTGATTTCGGTGTTGACCATCTGGTGATGTCCATGTGTAGAGTCTTCTCTTGTGTTGTTGGAAGATACATAACTACTGGAAAAAACATAGTTTTGACTAGATGGACCTTTGTTGGCAAAGTAATGTCTCTGCTTTTTAATATGCTGTCTAGGTTGGTCAGAGCTTTTCTTCCAGGGAGCAAATGTCTTTTAATTTCATGGCTGCAGTCATCATCTTCAGTGATTTTGGAGCCCAAGAAAACAAAGCCTTGCACAGCTTCCATCAGTTCCCCCTCTACATGCCCTGAAAGGATGGGACCGAATGCCATGATCTTAGTTTTTTTAATGTTGAGTTTTAAGATAACTTTTCACTCTCCTATTTAACTTTCATCAAGAGGATTTTATTTATTTTTTTATTTAATGGAACAGTTTTGTCCACAGAGGCATGACTCCATCAGTGCATTAGGACAGGAAGGGGAGAGATGCTGGAAACAAATATTCCATCATCAACTTTTTGAGTACTCCTCTTGATCTTTAGTGTTAGGGTCTCTGGTCAATATTGACTCTCTTCTGTATCACACATATTCTTAATATGTTGAAAGTAATTTAGAATGTGTGTGTGTGTGTTTCTTAAAATTACATGGCACCTCAATCACATGCTATGGAAGATCTCACTGTTGCTCAATTTCTTAAACACTTCATCCCACTGTTGTGATCTTGCCCCTTAAAAAGTCCCCATTGTCCCATTGTATGTTTTCATTGGTGTTCCTTCATCAGTTCCCTTCCCTGGATTCTTGGGGAAAACACATGTGTTAAATTTAAATATACACATGCTATTTTAAGTTTTTAATATGCTGATGGCTTTGCTAAACATTTATTAAAAGAAAACTTCCTAATTTAAAGCTAAGAAGTGGTACCAAGGCAAAGAAGAATGTGAAAGGAGGTTTAGATTGGTGATGAAAAGGAATTTCAAATAAATGCTTTTATATTTAATATTTTAAATTTAATATCTAAAATGACCATTTTTACCATCTAGGAGAAGGCGATGACTTCCCACTCCAGTACTTTTGCTTGGAAAAACCCATGGACGGAGAAGCCTGGTAGGCTACAAGTCCATGGGGTCGCGAAGAGTCGGACACGACTGAACGACCTCACTTTCACTTTTCATTTTCATGCATTGGAGAAGGAAATGGCAACCCCTACTCCAATGTTCTTGCCTGGAGAATCCCAGGGACAGCAGAGCCTGGTGGACTGTCGTCTATGGGGTCGCACAGAGTCGGACACAACTGAAGAGACTTAGCAGCAGCAGCAGCAGCAGCATAATATTCCCTTCTTTACACTAAATAATTTGCTTACTCATGGTATTTATGAAAATACCTCATCAATGCAAGTTTCTCATTTAATTTTTACATAATAAATTGTATTTTCCATTTATTTGGTTCCAAAAACACTGTACAGAAGTCCATAACTCTTTTCAATTAAGATTGGTATCTTAGCAATTGTTTTAAAAATAAAAAGAAAATTTTGATATACGATATGTTAACTGTACTCTATGACTGGCAATTTTAAGGACAATGTTCCCAATACATCACAACAATCTAATGAAGTAGTTATGATTTAGAATATATATTAATATATATATGCTTTAGAATACACATGCTTTAGGATATAAATTAATAGAATATCTTGATCCTGATTTTTTGCCCAGACTAATTTTAATTGTAACAATCTATGAAGAATATTATGAGAGGGACCTTATAAAGGCTAAGTATTTTCAAATTGTTTTTCTATTATTCTGTGAGGATGTTGTAATTATAAGTGGGATATTTTACAACCCCAAATTGCAGACAATTAGAAAATTACATGTGACAGTGTGTCTGAAGCAAAATACGCATGCCCAGGTCTCTGACATTACATTGCATTCTCAAGGTGACTAAAGGGAAGTGTGACTACAGGACAGCTATTTGAGTCATGCCAAGTACAGCATATTGTCTAGCCTTCTTTTTTTTCTGTTTATCTTCTGTGGGTGCTCCAGAAACAAAGTTTTGGGCTGAAGGATTAGCCTCAGCAGATTCACTTATTTGATTAGTGTCCTGCCTCCTCTGCTTTTACTCAGGTTCATTGATCAAGATGATTGCATTCTCTGTCCTTTGCTGGACAAGTCAGGCAGAGGAAAGGGATCATTTGCTGAAATGTGAGTCCTTAGGGCAGGTCTATGTCTTTGAACACACAGTAAACTGGCTACTTCACTATGGTGTTCAGTAATAAAAATAATAAAACGAGTCAAATGGCCCCTCTGTTATAAGGAAATTCCACTCTACTCTGATTCTCAGTCAGGAAAGTTGGACTTTGACATAGCTAGTGAACTGTATTAGATGGTAGAATAGTCTCCCCAAAGAGGAGATAGATGATCCATAGCTCGGAAGATTTTAAAGAGAAAAGCACATAGCCTGACAAAGGACAAAAAAAGAAAAACTCGTGCTGTCAAAGGATAGCCAAGTGTGAGTTTTTTCACTTGGCTTTTACTGCCTCTATTTTAACTCTGTTGTATTTAAACTCTAAAGGGAAAACAGTTTTGTACTTTTTCAGGATTTTGGAAGAAACATATGAGCTTCAACTACAGTAGAGCCATATAGGAAAATTTACATATTTCACACTGAAATATTAATATATTAGTCAAATTCTCATCAGGTTTAAATATGTTGTTAAAATAAGGACTCAGCACATTTGATAGAGAATGTTGAAATAAGAGAGACATTTTCCCAATGGAAACTAAAGGCATAGTCAAAGCCTGTGGAGACATGTCAGTGCCTAAGGCACAGAGTAGACAAGACTTTTTTGGCAGAGATTTTATGGGAGTTTTCATAACAAAATGAAAAAGTCACTAATTCATTTTGGTTGCTATAAGTGAAAATTTGCATTTAATGGACCAGATAATGAAATCAGTAAAATTAAATTAAGACATACTATATGCTAACAAGAATAATAATTAGCTCTATTACAATTTATTAACTTTTCTTTTCCACATTTTTGTAGTAAAATGTATCATCCTAAAAATATTCCTGAACCTGTAGCATTAACATTTCCCTAGGATGCCTGATTTAAAATACCCTTAATGTGTCTGCCTCAATCTTCTACTTTATATGGTAAAACTAATATATAATTAGAGTCACAAATGTATAATTCATGGTAATGTAATGAAATTTATGTTTCAGTATATAAATGCTTCCCGAGCACATTAATGGTATAAATGACAATTACATGAGATCTAATTTGAAAGAAAGCAGTATTTTTGAGGTCTTTATTACATATGAACAAAATATATTTTAACTACAAATATTCCTTGTCTATTAATTCAAGCAGAATCTCTACTTGATTACATCTTATTTACCAAATAGTTCAGGAAAAAATTAAGCTGCATTTATTTTTTAATAAAATTCCTTTACATATTCTTTTAGTTAAAACTGATCTCCCCCTCAACCTTGAATTCATTCACATTGGTCATATTGTATGTGTATGTGACTATTTCTTCTCTAAGAACATGATACTCTTCAAAAATACGAATGTAACTATTGTATATTTTATTATTATACCCTATGAAGGATACAGAAAATCTTTAGAATTATCAATATGCCTTAGAATCTGCCTGCTTTCATTGGACATAGGAAAATAATAGATTTTCATATATGGAAGTTTTCCAATGTTTGTAGGCATATTTTCCCAAGTCATTCCATGTTTTTTCAGTTTCCTACTAATTCCCCAAACCTCAGATTCCTCCCTGTTACAGAGAGCCTACTTGAGCCAACCTCTTTCTAAAAATGGATATGACTAAAATACTTATTCTTTTTTAAGCTTTTTCTTTTATGCTGGAGAATTTAATTCACTTAGATTTTATCTAAAGTACTAAATGAGACACAGAGTAAAAGGTTTTCTTACAGAGTAATTTTAGGTTCCTGAACAGCTGAGAGGAAGGTATAGAGATTTCCCACTTACTCCCTGTTCCTGAACATACATAGCCTCCTCTCTCATTATTAACACCTCCCACTGGAATGATACATATGTTATACTTGATGACCCTGCATTAATATATTATAATCATCCAGAGTTCATAGTTTACATTAGGGTTCACTCTTGGTGATGTACAGTCTATTGGTTTGGGCAAACATATAATGACATGAACTCACCACTGTAGTATCATATAGGGTAATTTTGTTTCCCTAAAAAATTCTCCTTACTCCACTTAGCCATCCTTCAATTTAATTAACCTCTGGAAACCACTGACCTTTATGTTGTCTCTATAGTTTTGCCTTCTTCAGAATATCATACAATGGAAATCATACAGTATGTTGCCTTTTCAGATTGACTTCTTTTATTCAATATTATGTATTTAAGTTTTCTCTGTATTATTTCATGGCTTGATAGCTTGTTCATTTTTATCACTGTATGGATGTGAGAGTTGGACTGTGAAGAAGGCTGAGCGCCAAAGAATTGATGCTTTTGAACTGTGGTGTTGGAGAAGACTCTTGAGAGTCCCTTGGACTGCAAGGAGATCCAACCAGTCCATTCTGAAGGAGATCACCCCTGGGATTTCTTTGGAAGGAATGATGCTAAAGCTGAAACTCCAGTACTTTGACCATCTCATGTGAAGAGTTGACTCGTAGGAAAAGACTCTGATGCTGGGAGGGATTGAGGGCAGGGGGAGAAGGGGATGGCAGAGGATAAGATGGCTGGATGGCATCACTGACTCGATGGACTTGAGTCTGAGTGAACTCCAGGAGTTGGTGATGGACAGGGAGGCCTGGCGTGCTGTGATGCAATGGGGTCACAAAGAGTTGGACATGACTGAGCGACTGAACTGAACTGATAAGATACACCACACCTTATTTACTCATTCACCTACTAAAGAAGACCTTAGTTTCTTCTAAGATTTGGCAGTAAAGTTGCTATTAATATCCATGATTTAGTTTTTGTGTGTATGGTCATAAGTTTTCAACTCCTTTAGGCAAATATCAAGGAGCACAATACTGGGTCATACAGTTATACCACAAATAGTTTTGTAATAAACAATCTTCCAAAGTGATTGTATAGTTTTCCATTTTAACTGCTGGTGGAATTATTTTTAATATCTTCTTTGATTAAGTGCTTTATGGCCTATTTTTATTGTACCTGTGATTTCATTGTCTTATATAAGAAGCCATTACCGAATGCAATATATTTCTGTTTTTTTCTAAGAGTTTTATAGTTTGACTTCTTATATTTAGGCCTGTGATCCCTTCGAAATTATTTATGTACTTGTTTGTTTTTGTATAAGGTAGGAGGTAGGGGATCTATCTCGTTTCTTATGTGGATATCTAATTTCTTTCCATATCATTTTATTGAAATAACCATTTTTCTTCTTTCAGTTGTCTTAGAAACTTTGTCAAAATTAATTGATCATGAAGAGATTATTTCCAAACTATCAATTCTATTCTGTTGATCTATATGCCAATTTGTATGTTAGCACCACACTGTCTTGAATACTATTGCTTTGTAGTAAGCTTTGAAGTCAAGAAATGTCTCACAATTTTATTCTTCATTTGAATATTGTTTTGTCTATTCTGGACCCTTTGGTTTTCCATGTGAACTTCAACTTCCATTTAGAAATTGCTGTAGGATTATGATAGGGACTGCATTGAATCCATAGATTAATTTGAGTAGTGTGTCACTGTAACAATATTAACTCTTTCAATCTATGACTTTATCTTAACATTGATTTAGTTCTTTTCTATTTTTGTTCAAATATGCTTTGAAATTTTTGTTGTATAAATGAAAGGGAAGCGAAATTGTCACCCCAAAATGTCTCTTTTAGCATGTTGATTATTTCAAGCTAAAAAGAACCAAGGGCCAAAAGCCCAGAAAGAAATTTGACCTTCTTTCTAACTACCTAAGGAGCTTCCCTGATAGCTCAGTTGGTAAAGAATCCACCTTCAATGCAGTAGACCCCTGTTCGACTCCTGGGTTGGGAAGATCCAATGGAGAAGGGAGAGGCTACCTGCTCCAGTATTCTTGGGCTTTCCTTAGGGCTCAGCTGGTAAAGAATCTGCCTGCAATGCAGGAGACCTGGGTTTGATCCCTGAGTTGGGAAGATCCCCTGGAGAAGGGAAAGGCTACCCACTCCATTATTCTGGCCTGGATTCCAAGAACTGTATGGGGTCACAAAGAGTTGGACACAACTGGGCAACTTTCACTTTCATCCACTCCAATGATCTGGGGCTTCCCTTCTGGCTCAGCTGGTAAAGAATCTGCCCGCAATTCAGGAGACCTGGGTTCATTCCCTGGGTTGGGAAGATCCACTGGAGAAGCAAAAGGCTTTCCACTCCAGTATTCTGTCCTGGGGAATTCCACAAACTGTATGGGGTGACAAAGAGTTAAACACAACTGAGAGACTTTCACTACCTACCTAAAATAATTTATATAGAGAGCTTATTCCTCAAATAGAGCTCTCACAAGAGATATCTGCAAAGAATACAAGCTAGATGTAGTGGGGGTAAGAAGACCTAGAGATCAGAGTTCATTCTGTGTCCCATTGTCTCTGTATGGCCCAGCAAACTTTTTTTTTCCTCCCACCAAATATGTGCTTGTCCATCTCCTTGTGAGCTTTCTTCCTTTTCTTTGAAGTCCCAAACAACTAGCCATTATCCATTTTTGCTTTTAGCCAAAGATGTTATTTAAGTTATGGTCATCAGTCATTTTGGTGAGTTACTCAATTTTCCTAGGTCTCTCCCGAGGATACATGTTATTAAGCTTTTGTTTGACTGTAATCTGTGTCATGTCAATTTAATCCTTAGACAAACCAGAAAAAGCTAGAAGGGTAAAGGATAATTTCTTCCACTCCAAAAGTTTCTTGTACATTTTTTGTCAAATTGCTTAAGTACTTTTTGGTTTTTGATGCTTGTAATTTAAATTGTTGTCTTTAGTTCAGTTTCAGGTTGTTTACTATTACTATACAGAAATATACTTCTGCTCTTTGAATGAATCTTTTACCTAGGAATTAACCCATGTTATACGTTTTAAGAATTATTTTGTGGATTTCATAGGGTTTTCTATATATCAGATTATATCATCTACAAATATAGAGTTTCACTTCTTTATTTACAATGTAGATGCCTCTAATTTATTCATCTTGCCTAATTATTCAGGATAGAACTTTCAGAAAAATGATTAATAGAAGTAGTAAGGATGGATATTTTTGTCTTTCTGATTTGAGGAAAAATCCTTTCAGTCTTTCACTTAAATATGATGTTAGCTACAGGATTTTGTACTGATAGATGCTCTTTTTCAGTTTGAGCAAATGTCATTCTGTTCCTTGTTTGTTGAGCTTTTTTTTTAACCACAAAATTTACTAGACTTTGCTAAGTACATATTCTATGTTTATTGAGATGACTATATGAATTTTGCTCTCTATTCTGTTAATATGATGTGTTCTATCCATTTATAAATTATGATCGCTGAGTGGTTTTTCTTTCTGATACTCTGTGCTGACTGGATTGTGCTATAGACCAAGATCAAGTTTAAAGGTGACTGATTCTAATCATCACCTCTACAGTCTTCATATGCAGCTCACAGAGTCTACACTTGACTGTTGTTTACTCAGTAAGTCATTTCTGACTGTTTGTGACCCCAGGGACTGTAGCCCTTCCAGGCTCCTCTGTCCATGGGATTTCTCAGGCAAGAATACTGAATAGGGTTACCATTTCCTTCTGCAGAGGATCTCTCTAACCCAGGGATTGAACCTGCATCTTCTATGTTGACAGACAGATTCTTTACCACTGAGTCACCAGGAAAATCCAATGTCTGTACTTATGGGGATGTAATATTAGTAAATTTTCATATTTGGCCTCAGGTTCAATCCATGGTCTCAAACTTTTGTTTATTGGTAATAAAGAGGGTATTTGTAGCTCTTGCTGACTATTCTATTTCTTTTTTTGCTTAAAATTTGAGGTAAAAAATGTGATTAATTGGTAATTCTTAAAAACTGTAAATCAGATTTTTTAGTGGCTACTAAACTAGAATTCAAGATATAATTTTTTTTTCCATTTTCACCAATAATTTCATTAACTTACCATTTGGGTAAAAATATTGCCACAACTTAAATATATTCCTTGCTGCTGCTAAGTTGCTTCAGTGGTATCCAACTCTGTGCAACCCCATATACGGCAGCCCACCAGGCTCCTCTGTCTCTGGGATTCTCCAGGCAAGAATACTGGAGTGGGTTGCCATTTCCTTCTCCAGTGCATACATGCATGCATGCAAAGTTGCTTCAGTTGTTTCTGACTCTGTGCGATCCTATGGACAGCAGCCCACCAGGCTCCTCTGTCCACAGGATTCTCTTCTTGAGGAGAACACTGGAGTGGGTTGCCATTTCCCTCTCCCAAATATATTCCTTAAATATGCCTACTTAAATCTAGCATTCAAGTAAGGTTCACATAGACATAAACTTGATTAAGATGAAGGAATGCTTATCCTGATTTAGCCAAAAATAAATCTTGAAGTTATTCCACACATTACTATTTTTCAAGAACAATAATTTTCTGTTAGTAAAATCGAAGTTAAAACACTTTAACACAGAGCATTGCACTATATTAAATGTAATTATACTCCTATTAATTTTATATTTTTTATTAAATACAATTTATAAACTTGTATTCATTTTATAATTTCATTATATGTTTATGTATAAGGTATTTTAGAGTGATGTCCTATAACTATAAATATTAGGTAATATTAGTAACGCAATTTGGAATAAAATAATATGGAAACTGTACAAGATTTATTTTTCTGCTTATGCTAGTTTTTTATATTAGTCAAATTTGAGAGTCTTTATACTGCATAATCTAAATTGCTTGCAAATCCCTGGTCTGATCTGACCCTTAGTAAATGTTTTTTACTCTCCCTGTTATCCCTTTCTGATTCCTGCCTGGTGAATTCCTGGTTCTCCTTTTGGGTACAGAACAAAAGCAACAGTATTTCTCCAGTTCCCCATTAGTCATTCACCAGCTATGTCTGTCCCTGTTCATGTAGGTGTACATATGCACATGGCACACACACACACACACACACACACACACACTTTTATTTTCTACTCTATGTTCCTAGAGGGTGTTTTACTTCTGTATCACTTTGCTATCTTATTTACTCTGTTAACTTACCTCTTTTCTTATGTTAAAATTTCCTTGAGAAAAAGATCTACTTTTTACTCTGCTCTATGTCTTCTCTTTCCAGCATTCTACTTAGTTCACAGTACCTTTCATTGACTCTGAGTTGAATTGAGTAAACACATAACCTGTATGTGTTAGAAGCTGCCTGCAATGCAAAAGACCCAGGTTCAATCCCTGGGTTTGGAAGATCCCCTGGAGAAGGAAATGGCTACCCACAGCGACTTCCATGGACAGAGGAGCCTAATAGGCTACAGTTCACGGAGTCACTAAGAGTCACACAAGACTAAGTGATTAACACACACACATAACCTGTATTTTCATATTTTAAAAAGAAGTGAAGGATAATAACCTGAATTTATGCTTTTCATATGTTAGAAATGTTTTAAAACTCCTCTTTTAAAAACATATGAAAAGTATATCCCGTTTTTAGGATGTTAATACATTTTATATTAGATACTTAAGTTTCTAAGAAGAAGTTAATGCCTTTTTATGTTAGAAAATGCAATGAGAAAGAAATATGTATTTAAACTCTTTATAGTATGCATTTTAATTTTGGAATGGTTTGCTATTAATACCCACTGTAATAATAGTAAATCCAATTTCTATTTTACTGGTGACTAGTGATTTCAGCTTTCTCATTGCAGTTTAGCTTATTTCCCAAGTGACAGTACAAGATTTTAAAGTAAATTACTATTCCCACTAATCATGACAACTCTATTCACACAATAATGCAATCAATAAATACATGCTGATCTCCTACTGTTATGTGATGACTACCAGATACAGAAATTAAAGTTATATTTTTGTGTCTCAGAAAGAAAAAATAAATAAATATTGAAATACGGGATTATCATGTGCAAGAACATGTCCAGAGATCAAGAACCATAGCAGAGTCCTGGCATGGCTCGAGTAAGGAGGATTTTATTGTTGTTTTGGCTTGGTTTTTGTTCATTTTAACCTAAAATAGAATATGAAGGAATCAAATCATACTAAATAAAATACACTAGACAAAGACAAATATCATGTGATATCACTTATATGTAGAAACTAAAAAAAAGGGGGGGAAAGCGCAAATGAACTTATTTCCTAAACAGAGATAAAGTCACAGACAGAAAAAAAAAAAAAAAAAAGTATTGTTACCAAAGGAGAAGGGTGGGTGGAAGGAGGTTGGGATTAATATGTACACACTGCTGCTGCTGCTGCTGCTGCTTCTGCTGCTGCTGCTAAGTCGCTTTAGTCATGTTGGACTCTGTGCGACCCCATAGACAGCAGTCTACCAGGCTCCCCCATCCCTGGGATTCTCCAGGCAAGAACACTGGAGTAGGTTGCCATTTCCTTCTCCAGTGTGTGAAACTGAAAAGTGAAAGTGAAGTCGCTCAGTCGTGTCTGACTCTTAGCGACCCCATGGACTGCAGCCTACCCGGCTCCTCCATCCCTGGGATTTTCCAGGCAAGAATACTGGAGTGGGGTGCCATTGCCTTTTCCGATGTTCACACTACAGTGTATAAAATAGATAACCAACAAAGACCTACTGTATACCACAGGGAACTATACTCAATAAAATTTAATAACGTATAAGGGAAAACAATCTGAAAAAGAATATGTGTGTATGTTAGTTGCTTAGTCTTGCCCAACTCTTTCTGACCCCATGGATCGCAGTCCACCAAGTTCNAAGGGGGGGAAAGACAAAAAAAACTTATTTCCTAAAAAAAGAAAAAGAAAAAAAAAAGAAAGAAAAAAAAAAAAAAGTATTGTTACCAAAGGAGAAGGGTGGGTGGAAGGAGGTTGGGATTAATATGTACACACTGCTGCTGCTGCTGCTGCTGCTTCTGCTGCTGCTGCTAAGTCGCTTTAGTCATGTTGGACTCTGTGCGACCCCATAGACAGCAGTCTACCAGGCTCCCCCATCCCTGGGATTCTCCAGGCAAGAACACTGGAGTAGGTTGCCATTTCCTTCTCCAGTGTGTGAAACTGAAAAGTGAAAGTGAAGTCGCTCAGTCGTGTCTGACTCTTAGCGACCCCATGGACTGCAGCCTACCCGGCTCCTCCATCCCTGGGATTTTCCAGGCAAGAATACTGGAGTGGGGTGCCATTGCCTTTTCCGATGTTCACACTACAGTGTATAAAATAGATAACCAACAAAGACCTACTGTATACCACAGGGAACTATACTCAATAAAATTTAATAACGTATAAGGGAAAACAATCTGAAAAAGAATATGTGTGTATGTTAGTTGCTTAGTCTTGCCCAACTCTTTCTGACCCCATGGATCGCAGTCCACCAAGTTCCTCCAGCCATGTAGTTCTCCCGGCAAGAATATTGGAGTGGGTTGCCATTTCATTCTCCAGAGGATTTTCCAGACCCAGGGATTGAACCTGGATCTTCTGCATTGCAAGCAGATTCTTTACCAACTGAGCCACTAGAATATAGATGTATAACTGAATCGCTGTGGTATGCACTTGAAAATTACATGATAATGTACATCAAATATACTTCCATAAAAATTCTTCACCTTAAAAAAAAAAAGAGTCTGAAGGTAGTGCATTGAAGACACAAGGTAGAAAAAGTACAAAGGAACTGAAAGGGAAAAATTACAAAGGGAAAACTGTAAGTGGTTTTCTCTTCATAGCCGAGCTGTAAAGCGCTCTTGGTGAGAAAGCAAACACTAAAAAAGGACAGTTAGTACAGTAGGTTCAATAATGACTGCCCCAAAATACAGGGCTTCCCAAGTGGCACCTGTGGTAAGGAACCCACCTGACAATGCTGGAGACATAAAAGAGGCAGGTTCAATCCCTAGATCAGAAAGATCCTCTGGAGGAGGCATGTCATCCCATTCCAGTATTCTTGCCTGGAGAATACCATGGACAGAGGAGCCTCGTGGGCTACAGTACATTGGGTCGGAAAGAATCTGAAACAATTGAAGTGACTTAGTATGCACACAAACCCCTCAAAATATACATGCCCTATTCCTTGTAAATAGGTAATGTTTTTGCACAAAAGATTATTAGTAATTTTTAGATGGGAAGATTTTAATAGATTATGTGCAATCATATATATCCTTATATTATAAAAGAATTGTGTGAGTTGCTCAGTCGTGTCTGACTCTTTTGTGACTCCGTGTACCATAACCCACCAGGCTCCTCCGTCCATGAAATTCTCCAGGCATGAATACTGGAGTGGGTTGCCAATTCCTTCTCCAAGAGAAAGGCACAGGGAAATTTGACACACAAAGAGAAGAGGAGAAGACCCTGCGGTCATCAAGGCAGAGACTGAAGTGATACACTGATGAAAGACTGCAGTGATGAAACCAAAGAATGGCAGTAGCTACCAGGAGCTGAAAGAGGCATGGAATAGATTCTGTAGAGGCATGCTTTGGGAGGGAACCCAGCCCTAGCAGTCACAATGATTTCAGCAACAAGTGCTGCTGATTTTGAATTTCTGGCCTCTAAGACTGTAAGTGGGGCATAGGAAGCATTACTATGAACAAAGCTAGTGGAGGAGATAGAATTCGGCTGAGCTATTTCAAGTCCTAAAAGGTTACATTGTTAAAGTGCTGCACTCAATATGCCAGCAAATTTGGAACACTCAGCAGTGGTCACAGGACTGAAAAAGGTCAGTTTTCATTCCACTGCCAAGGAAGGGCAATGTTAAGAATGTTCAAGCTACTGCACAGTTGCACCCATGTCACAAGCTAGCAAAATAACGCTCAAAATTCTCCAAGCAAGTCTTCAACTATACATAAACTCAGAACTTTCACATGTTCAAGCTGGATTTAGAAAAGGCAAAGAAACCAAAGGTCAAATTGCCAACATCTGTTGGATCATAGAAAAAGCAAGAGAGTTCCAGAAAAACATCTATTTTTGCTTTATTGACTATGTCTTTGATTTTAAGGATCTTAACAACTGTGGAAAAATTTTAAAGACACAGGAATACCAGACCACCTTATCTGCCTCCTGAGAAATCTGTATGCATATCAAGAGACAATAGTTAGACTTGAACATGGAACAATGGACTGGTTCGAAATTGGGAAAGGAGTACATAAAGGCTGTATATTGTCACCCTGCTTATTTAACTTCTATACAGAGGACAACATGCAAAATGCCAGGCTGGATGAAGCACAAACTGGAATTAAGATTGCTGGGAGAAATATCAATAACTTCTGATATGCAGATAACACTACCCTTATGGCAGAAAATGAAGATGAACTGAAGGACCTCTTGATGAAATTGAAAGAGCCGGAGTTGAAAGGCTGGCTTAAAACTCAACATTCAAAAAACAAAGATCATGGCATCTGGTCCCATCATTTCATGGCAAATATATGGGAAAACAATGGAAACAGTGACAGACTTTATTTTCTTGGGCTCCAAAATCACTGCAGATGGTGACTGCAGCTATAAAATTAAAAAAACCCTTGCTCCTTGGAAGAAAATATATGACAAAGCTAGACAGCATATTAAAAAACAGAGACATTACTTGGCCAACAAAGGTCCATCTAGTCAAAGCTATGGCTTTTCCAGTATTCATGTATGGATGTGAGAGGTGGACCATAAAGAAAACTTAGCACTGAAGAATTGATGGTTTTGAAGAACCTAGGTTAAAAACCAAAGTCTCTTTTGTGTGTTAGGACCCCGAAGGCAGGCCATGCCTCATGGAAAATNAGCTTCTCCATCTTTGGCTGCATAGAATATAATCAATTTGACTATCTGGTGATGTCCATGTGTAGAGTCTTCTCTTGTGTTGTTGGAAGAGTGTGTTTGGTATGACCAGTGCATTTTCTTGGCAAAACTCTATTAGTATTTGCCCTGCTTCATTCTGCATTCCAAGGCCAAATTTGCCTATTACTCCAAGTGTTTCTTGACTTCCTATTTAGCATTCCAATCCCCTCTAATGAAGAGGACATCTTTTTTTGTGTGTTAGTTATAAAAGTATTATATTGAACATAGGATGCTTGGGGCTGGTGTACGGGATGATCCGGGGAGATGGTGCAGGGTGGGAGGTGGGAGGGGTCTTCAGCATTGGGAGATCGTGTACACCTGTGGCTTATTCATGTCAATGTATAGCAAAACCAATACAATATNAGGGATTTGATTTAGGTCATATCTGAATGTTCTAGTGGTTTCCCCCACTTTCTTCAATTTAAGTCTGAATTTGGTAATAAGGAGTTCATGATCTGAGCCACAGTCAGCTCCCGGTCTTGTTTTTGCTGACAGTATAGAGCTTCTCCATCTTTGGCTAAAAAGAATATAATCAATCTGATTTCGGTGTTGACCATCTGGTGATGTCCATGTGTAGAGCCTTCTCTTGTGTAGTTGGAAGAGGGTGTTTGCTATGACCAGTGCATTTTCTTGGCAAAACTCTATTAGTATTTGCCCTGCTTCATTCCACATTCCAAGGCCAAATTTGCCTGTTACTCCAAGTGTTTCTTGACTTCCTATTTAGCATTCCAGTCCCCTCTAATGAAGAGGACATCTTTTTTTGTGTGTTAGTTCTAAAAGTTATTATATTGAACATAGGATGCTTGGGGCTGGTGTACGGGATGATCTGGGGAGATGGTGTGGGGTGGGAGGTGGGAGGGGTCTTCAGCATTGGGAGATCGTGTACACCTGTGGCTGATTCATGTCAATGTATGGCAAAACCAATACAATATTGTAAAGTAGAATAAAATATTTTAAAAATAAAAGTTCTTATAGGTCTTCATAAAACCACTCAATTTCAGCTTCTTCAACATTACTGGTTAGGGAATAGACTTGTATTACAGTGATATTGAATGGTTTGCCTTGGAAACGAACAGAGATCATCCTGTCATTTTGGAGATTGCATCCAAGTACTCCATTTCACACTATTTTCTTGGCCATGATGGCTACTCCATTTCTTCTGAGGGATCCCTGCCCACAGTTTTAGATATAATGGTCATCTGAGTTAAATTCACCCATTCTAGTCTATTTTAGTTTGCTGATTCCTAGAATGTTGACGTTCACTCTTGCCATCTCTTGTTTGACCACTTCCAATTTGCCTTGATTCATGGACCTGACATTTCAGGTTCCTATGCAATATTGCTCTTTACAGCATCAGATCTTGTTTCTATCACCAATCACATCCACAGCTAGGTATTGTCTTTGCTTTGGTTCCATCCTTTCATTCTTTCTGGAGTTATTTTTCCACTGATCTCCAGTAGCATATTGGGCACCTGGGGAGTTCCTCGTTCAGTATCCTATTATTTTGCCTTTTCATACTGTTCATGGATTTCTCAAGGCAATAAACAAGCAGGGTGACAGAAGATAGCTCTGCTATAGTCCTTTTTCATTCTTTACCCAATAAATTATCAAAAACAGGGTTCTAACTGTTGCTCATTGACCTGCATACAGGTTTCTCAGGCGACAAGAAAGATTTTCTGGTATTCCCATCTCTTTAAGAGCTTTTCAAAGTTTTTTATCCACACAATCAAAGGATTTGGCATAGTCAAAAAACAGAGGTAGAAGTTTTTTTTCTGGAACTCCCTAGCTTTCTCTATGATCCAGTGAATGTTAGCATTTATCTCTGGTTCCTCTTCCTTTTCTAAACCCCAGCTTGGACATCTGGAAGTTTTGTTTCACATAATGCTCAGGCCTAGCATGTAAGATTTTAAGCATGACCTTACCAGCATGGGAGATGAGTGCAATTGTCTGATGATTAGAACATTCTTTGGTACTACCCTTCTTGGAAATTGGGATGAGGACTGACCAGTCCTGTGGCCACTGCTGGGTCTCCAGATTTGCTGAGATATTGAATGCAACATCTTGATGGCATCATCTTTTAGGGTTTTGAATAATTCTATGGAATTCCATCACATCCACTAGCTTTATTAACAGCAGTGCTTCCTAAGATCCACTTGAGTTTGCTCTCCAGAATATCTGGCTCTGGATGGCTTACCATACCATCATAGTAATCAGATCATTTATATCTTTTTATACAGTTCTTCCACGTATTCTTTCCATATCTTCTTGATCTCTCCAGTCTACTAGGTGTCTACAGTTTCCGCCCTTTATTGTGCCCGTCTGTGGGCAAAATATTCCCTTGAGAGCTCCAATTTTCCTGAAGAGATCTCTAATCTTTCCCCTTATGTTGTTTTCTTCTAGTTTTATACACTTTTCATGGAAGAAGGCCTTCTTATCTCTCTACACTGTTCTTTGGAAATCTGCTTTTAATTGGATATACCTTTCTATTTCTCCCTTGCTTCATATACATATATCTTTACTGCCAATTCAGTTATATCTGAATGGACTTCTATCTGAAATTAATGTTTAGGAGACTATTACAAAAAATTATACCAGAGTATTATCTTAACAAAATATTCAGCAAGTTCAGGATTAGCCATTCCTTGAGCAGAGAGGTTGACTTTACAAGGCATCTAACTGAGAGAGATTACTTTATAATGACACAGAAAATACGAAACACCATAAATTTGTTTACTTAACAGATAATTTAAAAACTTTATGTTAAGCATGATGTTATATAGTGGATATATACCAGTCAATAAAACGGAGATAGCCTGTCCACTCATAAGTTTACTTTGATGGAACTCAGGATGGAAAGACAAACAAAAATAGATGTCAACAAAATGAAAGTTATTAAAGGTATTATAATTTCTTTGATTAAAAATGGCAAATTCTTAGATAAAGATTAATAGGATGAGCAAGAGCAAGGCTTATTAATGTAGTCACACTAGACAGAGATTGAGGAAAAATAGTATATTATAATGGGAATCACATAATGAGGCAAAGCCAGACCTGTATAGAAAAATGGAAACAATAAAAGCAAAAAGTCTAAAATGGATGGGGTGCCTTAGGAATTGAAAGTAAACCAATTTTTCTGAAGCATATTAAAAAAGAGTATTTGAAGTGATGTTGGAAAAAATAAAAGGAAATCATGATGGATGTTATAGACCATGTTAAGAAACCTGCATTTTATTTTCAGGGTTATGGAAAGTCATTGATTAGTTTTAATCAACAAATTAATAAAATCAGATTTATAAGTAACAAGAATCATTTTGTTATATGCAGCACTTTTAAGTTTTGTAATATGCTTTGAAAATTCTTTGATATTGACAAAGTGGTTTGTGAGTGTGACTGTGTATGTGTATGTGTGTGTGTGTGTGTGTGTGAGAGAGAGAGAGAGAGAGAGAGAGCTAACAATGTATTACAAACACGGGAAAGGTATGTTTAAAGCCAATAGTGCCTGAATCCATCATTTCCACTCCTAGAGTGGCAAATTAAGAATACAAGGATAAAAAGAAGCCATAAAGATGTCAAGTTCAACACTGTAACCTTTAAGCTGATTGGCTAGAAATGACATAGTTAAAAGTAAGAACCAATCATAAGTGCACAATCAATACTAGTAAGGTATAAACTGCTGTAGGTCCTACCTTTTCAGGCACTTCACCCCCTCTCAGTGTCTATGTTGAGAGCTTTGTACTCAGCATACATTTATTTCCCTCTGAAATAAATCCTGTGTGCTTGCTACCATGAATGTCTGTGTATTTGCAAAGTTTATTCTTCGATTCAGAGAACAAGAACTCAGATTCCTGTTTCAGCACACTACTAGACATAATGCTTTGCAGATTAAGTTGCATCAGTCGTGTCTAACTCTTTGTGATCCTATGGACTGTAGCCCTCCAGGCTCCTCTGTCCATAGGATTCTTCAGGCAAGAATACTAGAGTGAATTGTCATGCTCTCCTCCAGGGGATCTTTCTGACCCAGGGATCAAGCTTGTATCTCTTATGCCTTCTCCATTGGCAGTTATGTTCCTTACCATTAGAACCACCTGGGAAGTCCAACTAGACTTAATAATATCATTTATTCACTTTCTTCATTTGTCGACTACAAATTGGCACTTGCCAAGATCATTTGTCAGTGACTGATCAACAACAAAGGCATTTGCCCTCTGTCTCTGTGGAGCCTGAGCCCTGTGCTGCTGCAGCTACTGACCTTCAAAACACCACCTAAGAGGAAATCAGGGTGGAGAGTGAGGCATTCTGCTCCAGGAAAACTGGTGAACAGGTCTTTAGATAGTCAGACATTTTCAAGAAATGATTTCATGACCCCAATCTTTGCATCTCTTCATATCTAGAGAATCACTAAATCTGTTAGGGGAAGCACAATGACTGAAACTACCCACCCTAGCCAGGCACTAGAGTATCCACTTATGTGAGTTATTCTACAACAGGAAGTCCTAGTAAGGAATATGGAATTAATAAGCCACCACCAACCAGAAAAGTCTCAGAAAGGTTCAAATGAGACATCACACGTTAGACTACTTCCCAGAATCTTCTCGCTGGTATCCATCTTGGCTGAGCAATGGGTATGCCACCAAGAAGGACTCTGAGTCAGAATGCCTGGCTAAAGACAATCCAGAAACTAATCCCATCATCATAAAATCCAAGACTGCAAGACACATGACACAGCAATTCTCTTGGGCTCCCTTACCCTTCTCTTCTCCACCCAGATGCCCCTTCCCAGTAAGTAAAATTTCTTGCTTTGCCAGCATCTATGTCTCTTTGACAATTAATTTCTGAGTGTTAGACAAGAGCCCAC
This sequence comes from Raphicerus campestris, assembly GCA_006410735.1. Taxonomy (NCBI): domain Eukaryota; kingdom Metazoa; phylum Chordata; class Mammalia; order Artiodactyla; family Bovidae; genus Raphicerus; species Raphicerus campestris. The sequence goes on along the minus strand of SJYW01028999.1, from coordinate 146,851 downwards.
TTTTTGGCCTTGGAAAGGGTCCCCCTTCCTGCAACAAATTCCTTCATGGTGACTAGGAGAAAATCTTTGTAAAGCATGCTTGATTGCACTGAACACCTCCTTAACAAAAATCTTACATATTGACTTTCTTCCACTGCATCTTTGGAGCAGTCTCTTAGAGCTATTTGTGGTACTGAATCCCAGGCTGCAGTCCTCATTTTGCCCCAGATAAAACTTAACTCACACCTCTCACGTTATGCATCCTTTTAGTCGACAAAACAGAAAACAGTGGCAGACTTTATTTTCTTAGGTTCCAAAATCACTGCAGACAATGATTGCAACCATGAAATTAAAGCATGCTTGCTTCTTGGTAGAAAAGCTATGACAAACCTAGAGACATATTAACAAGCAAAGACATCACTTTGCTGACAAAGCTCCTTATAGTCAAAGCTATGGCTTTTTCAGTAGTCATGTATGGATGGGAGAATTGGACCATAAAGAAGGCTGAGTGCCAGAGTTGATGCTTTTGAACTGTGGTACTGGAAAAGTCTCTTGAGAATCCCTTGGACTGCAAGGAGATCAAACCAGTTCATTCTAAAGGGAATCAACCCTGAATATTCACTGCAAGGACTGATTCTGAAGATGAAGCTCCAATACTTTGACCACCTGATGCAAAGAGTCAACTCACTGGAAAAGACCCTGATGCTGGAAAGTTTGAGGGTAGGAGTAGAAAGGGGTGACAGAAGATGAGATGGTTGTATGGTATTACNGAGAGAGAGAGAGAGAGAGAGAGCTAACAATGTATTACAAACATGGGAAAGGTATGTTTAAAGCCAATAGTGCCTGAATCCATCATTTCCACTCCTAGAGTGGCAAATTAAGAATACAAGGATAAAAAGAAGCCATAAAGATGTCAAGTTCAACACTGTAACCTTTAAGCTGATTGGCTAGAAATGACATAGTTAAAAGTAAGAACCAATCATAAGTGCACAATCAATACTAGTAAGGTATAAACTGCTGTAGGTCCTACCTTTTCAGGCACTTCACCCCCTCTCAGTGTCTATGTTGAGAGCTTTGTACTCAGCATACATTTATTTCCCTCTGAAATAAATCCTGTGTGCTTGCTACCATGAATGTCTGTGTATTTGCAAAGTTTATTCTTCGATTCAGAGAACAAGAACTCAGATTCCTGTTTCAGCACACTACTAGACATAATGCTTTGCAGATTAAGTTGCATCAGTCGTGTCTAACTCTTTGTGATCCTATGGACTGTAGCCCTCCAGGCTCCTCTGTCCATAGGATTCTTCAGGCAAGAATACTAGAGTGAATTGTCATGCTCTCCTCCAGGGGATCTTCCTGACCCAGGGATCAAGCTTGTATCTCTTATGCCTTCTCCATTGGCAGTTATGTTCCTTACCATTAGAACCACCTGGGAAGTCCAACTAGACTTAATAATATCATTTATTCACTTTCTTCATTTGTCGACTACAAATTGGCACTTGCCAAGATCATTTGTCAGTGACTGATCAACAACAAAGGCATTTGCCCTCTGTCTCTGTGGAGCCTGAGCCCTGTGCTGCTGCAGCTACTGACCTTCAAAACACCACCTAAGAGGAAATCAGGGTGGAGAGTGAGGCATTCTGCTCCAGGAAAACTGGTGAACAGGTCTTTAGATAGTCAGACATTTTCAAGAAATGATTTCATGACCCCAATCTTTGCATCTCTTCATATCTAGAGAATCACTAAATCTGTTAGGGGAAGCACAATGACTGAAACTACCCAGCCTAGTCAGGCACTAGAGTAACCACTTATGTGAGTTATTCTACAACAGGAAGTCCTAGTAAGGAATATGGAATTAATAAGCCACCACCAACCAGAAAAGTCTCAGAAAGGTTCAAATGAGACATCACACGTTAGACTACTTCCCAGAATCTTCTCACTGGTATCCATCTTGGCTGAGCAATGGGTATGCCACCAAGAAGGACTCTGAGTCAGAATGCCTGGCTAAAGACAATCCAGAAACTAATCCCATCATCATAAAATCCAAGACTGCAAGACACATGACACAGCAATTCTCTTGGGCTCCCTTACCCTTCTCTTCTCCACCCAGATGCCCCTTCCCAGTAAGTAAAATTTCTTGCTTTGCCAGCATCTATGTCTCTTTGACAATTAATTTCTGAGTGTTAGACAAGAGCCCACTTTTTGGCCTTGGAAAGGGTCCCCCTTCCTGCAACAAATTCCTTCATGGTGACTAGGAGAAAATCTTTGTAAAGCATGCTTGATTGCACTGAACACCTCCTTAACAAAAATCTTACATATTGACTTTCTTCCACTGCATCTTTGGAGCAGTCTCTTAGAGCTATTTGTGGTACTGAATCCCAGGCTGCAGTCCTCATTTTGCCCCAGATAAAACTTAACTCACACCTCTCACGTTATGCATCCTTTTAGTCGACAAAACAGAAAACAGTGGCAGACTTTATTTTCTTAGGTTCCAAAATCACAATGATTGCAACCATGAAATTAAAGCATGCTTGCTCCTTGGTAGAAAAGCTATGACAAACCTAGAGATATTAACAAGCAAAGACATCACTTTGCTGACAAAGCTCCTTATAGTCAAAGCTATGGCTTTTTCAGTAGTCATGTATGGATGGGAGAATTGGACCATAAAGAAGGCTGAGTGCCAGAGTTGATGCTTTTGAACTGTGGTACTGGAAAAGTCTCTTGAGAATCCCTTGGACTGCAAGGAGATCAAACCAGTTCATTCTAAAGGGAATCAACCCTGAATATTCACTGCAAGGATTGATTCTGAAGATGAAGCTCCAATACTTTGACCACCTGATGCAAAGAGTCAACTCACTGGAAAAGACCCTGATGCTGGAAAGTTTGAGGGTAGGAGTAGAAAGGGGTGACAGAAGATGAGATGGTTGTATGGTATTACAGACTCAGTGGACATAAGTTTGAGCAAACTCAAGGAGAAGGCCAGGGAAGTCTGTAATGCTACAGTCCATGAGGTTGCAAAGAGTCAGACATGACTGAAAGACTGAACAACCACCACAATAGATCATTAGGTATTTTACTAGGCACTGAGAGAAGAGCACAAAACACAATTCTCAGAGAAATTAAGTTCCAGTGAGTAAACAGAAAATGATAAAACACACAACCTAAATATAGAATGAAATGCCAGGTTTCAAAAGAGTTAGAAACCAGGTAAAGAACTGTTCTGATGTTGTGGTTTGTCTCAGAGAGTGCTGTTTGGACTATCAGGACTCTCAGATAAGACGTTTGAAAAGAGATCTAAATGAAACAAAGTCATAAATGAATAGCATGAAATCCTAAATAAAGCATTTTAAGCAGTGGGACTAGATTTCTCTGAAATGGGAACGTGTTTAAAACACTGATGCAAAAGTTGGGAGTTCAGAGAGTGGTTCAGTGTTGGTTGGAAGTACAGAATAATCATAAGATGTCAGATCAGTCAGGCTGCTTGTGGGCAAAGTATATGTTATCTGTGTAGGATGAGATCTTATTTTCTACTCCCAATGTTTTCTCTTTAAAAAGACCCTAGTTCCCTACTGCCTTCTCTCTTCTATGTCTTGTGAGCCATAGAGGACTTAGAAAGAGTGTTCTGACTTATTTGTTTAGAAGATGACTCTTGCATGCACTAGTTATATTCTCTCTCTGTCCTTTTATTTCTTGGAAAAGAGTCTGTCTTCAGTCAGCCTGATTTTTACATTTCTTTGTTCCACGAAAAAAGAAAGGGGAGAGGATTTCTGCTCAAGTAGGTTTTGGATAGGGTAAGACGCTGTAGTCTTAGAGAGTGAGTTCAAATATCAGTGATAAGAATCTGATTACCTTTTTATCATAAATATGATGAGAAATAAATGCAGCTTTCAGTTGTAAATAATCAGCTAAACCAAAATTATTGGAAGTCTAAAAAAAAAAAAAAAAGAAAGAAATCCAAGAAAGGAAATCAGTGTGCTGGGGTGAAAATCTCCAAATGTAAAAAGATGGTTATTCTTTGATTTGGCTACCACACAATATCTCGTTAAAGGTTTAAAAAAGTACTTTTTCGAGATGAGACTATTACTACCTTTGTACCAATGGGTTGGAGTGTTTTGCAGTAAGTCGGGTAAAGCAAGTATAAGTAGTGATTTTCTCTTCTTTAGAGCTATAGAACAAGAGATCTCTTTCGAGAAAGATATCAAAAATTCAGAGGCATAAAATACCCTCTTCAGGCTATATAAGAGCCTATCTCTTTGAGTTACTTAAAAGAAAAGATGTTGAACAGAGATCCAAACTGTGAAGGAGTTCATTATCACATGAACTTGACTCTGTGTAATTTCACCACTTATTCATCTCAGCCAACATTCTAAGCAAGGGGAAGAGCTGTCTCTTGTCTATTATGTATTCAACAATGAGTCCGGAATCTAATACAATGTCTGGAATATTTAACACACTGTCACTAGATGAATCAATATTATTGTGTGTTTGTGTGAACAGAAAATCTGGTCTAGCATCTGCTTCATTGTCCTAGTCTGTACACGTATAATGATCTGCATATGGAAATAAGTGGCTATTGTGCTTTGCTTCCTGAGTTTTATGTCTAAATTGTAAATTTTATATATAATATTAATATTTTTATATATTTTAGAGGGATCTATGGGTATATTAATTTTAGACAAACAGCAATCTTCAAACACATTTAGGATATAAATTTCAGAAGAATGGCTCCCTTAGCGTTGCCTGAAAGCATCTCACTTGTTGGCAATAGAAAGCTATTTCCCAAAGCACCTTTAACCCAGACTGCCTATCTAAAAACACAAAAGCACATATGAGTTCACAGTAATTCACAAAAAGTCAATTAAGCTGTTTTAGAAGAACAAGGAAATGAAATGTTTTAGCAATAAAAAAAAAATATGTAAATCAGGTTTGAAAGCAACAGACCGTGTTGCAAATTGTAGTCTATTTCAGCCAGACTTTTGCAATAGCAAATTCAACGCACTAACATTCTTCAATACTTTCAACTTTAGTTTCTACATGTTATCCTTAGTTTATCAATACATAGGGCCTCCTAGAAGAAATGTAACTTCTTTCCTGCAGTTTTCCTGCTTCCCCATTTCTTCATATCATTTTTATGCTCCTTGCTTCTATATATTTATTCATGCTTTGATTATTACAACTTTAAAAATTTAACTCACAATATAATGAATCATTTTTCTCCTTAAACTCTCCCATTTCCATATCATACTCTAAGTTTGCGCAGATACTTGTCAGAGTCCTACTCACATTGCTATTCTATTTATCTATCATAAGCCTAGAATTTTATAGAAGCCAAAACAAGTTGACTTATTTAATGATCTGTGAAAAAGAGAAAACAAGAAAAAAATTAAGACAATGTTAATGTTAATAAAAGCAATAACTAAACATTTACATGACTATTAAGAGTTGCAATCAGATTTGTAATTTTAATCAGCTTCCCTGTGGCTTGGGTAAAGAATCTGCCTGCAATTCAGAGGACCTGGGTTTGATCCCTGTGTTGGGAAGACCCCCTGGGGAAGGGAATAGCAACCAACTCCAAAATTCTTGCAGAGAGAATTTCATGGACAGAGGAACCTGGAGGGCTGAAGTCCATGAAGTCACAAAGAGTCAGACTGACCCACTAACACCCTCATTTTTTTGTAATGTTAACAAATTCAAAATAATTAATTGTTTACGTGTTAGCCATAATACTGCACATTTACATAATTATTTTAGATCCAGATACTCAGTATAAATCTACCAGGGATTTAGTCACATGACAATGTTTATACTGGTTTGGCAAAATACAGCTTTCAATGCACTTTACTGCAATGATTTTGGTTCAGGTTCTGACACTATCATACAATTCTTTTTGTCTTGTTTTCTTTTTCTATTGCCTCCTTTCATGTATTTTCTTTGCTTTTTGCTCTTTCCAGACCCTATTACTGAAAAATATCTCAGGAACAGTAAAATTACTGATTTTGTATTTTCATAGTAAAATAAGAAGCCTACATTTTAATGCTTAAAGCATGTAGTTGTTAGACCTCGCNCATCTGCATATCTGACGTTATTGATATTTCTCCCGGCATTCTTGATTCCAGCTTGTGTTTCTTCCAGCCCAGCGTTTCTCATGATGTACTCTACATATAGGTTAAATAAGCATGGTGACAATATAGAGCCTTGATGTACAACAATGAACTGTTTCTTGATTGGATTGTGATGTGTCACAAAAAGTGGATTTTACATGACAACTGGAGTTGATCAGCTCATTGGTTGTACTGAGAAGCTCCAAATTCTTCCCAAAGCCAAACTTGCATCCAAAAAATGTCATGGTCATTGTTTGGTGGTCTGCTGCTGCTCTGATTCACTACTGCTTTCTGAATCCCATTGAAACCATTACAGAAGTATGCTCAGCAAATCAATGAAATTTAATGTAAACTGCAAGTCCTGCAGCCAGCACTGATCAAGAGAAAGGGTCCAATTCTTCTCCATGACAACACCCAACTACATGTTGCACAACTAATTATTCAAAAGTTGAACAAATTGGGCTAAGAAATTTGGCTTCATTGGCCCTGTTCTCTTGACCTCTTGTCAATGAACTATGATTTCTTTAAGCATCTTGACAACTTTTTGTAGGTAAAATGCTTCCATAACCACAAGAGGAAGAAAATGCTTTCCAAGTCTGTTGAGTTCTGAAACATGGATTTTTATCTTACAGGAATAAACAAACTTATTTCTCCTTGGCAAAAATGTGTTGATNGGTAAAATGCTTCCATAACCACAAGAGGAAGAAAATGCTTTCCAAGTCTGTTGAGTTCTGAAACATGGATTTTTATCTTACAGGAATAAACAAACTTATTTCTCCTTGGCAAAAATGTGTTGATTGTAACAGTTCCTATTTGATCATTGAAGATGTGTTTGAGCCTAGTTATAATGATTTAAAATTCACAGTCCCAAACTGCAGTTACATTTGCACCATTATGGATGTGAGAGTTGGACTGTGAAGAAAGCTAAATGCCAAAGAATTGATGCTTTTGAACTGTGGTGTTGGAGAAGACTCTTGAGAGTAACTGCAAGAATGGATCCAATTAGTTCATCCTAATGGAGACCAGTCCTGGATGTTCATTGGAAGGACTGATGATGAGGCTGAAACTCCAATATTCTGGCCACCACATGGGAACAGCTGACTCATTAAAACAGACCCTGATGCTGGGAGGGATTGGGGGCAGGAGGAGAAGGGGATGATAGAGGATGAGATGGCTGAGTGCCATCACCAAGTCGATGTACATGGGTTTGGGTGAACTCCAGGAATTGGTGATGGACAGGGAAGCCTAGCATGCTGTGATTCATGGGGTCACAAAAAAGTCAGACATGACTGAGCGACAGAACTGAACTGACTGAATGTAAGTAAATAAAATATAAAACACTTTATTTTAAGGAAGGTTGATGTAAGTAGTTACAAAACAAATGATTATTTTATTTTTTTAAAAAATTTTTAAACAACCTAGCTAACATCATTAAAAGTAGTCTGTGTGCTAAGGTGATAGTTTTTTTAAAAAATATTTATGTGTCCTTATTTTGGGACTATTAAATTTTTTTAAAAATTTCAAGCAAGAATAAGGATCAGACATAAAAGCAAATGTGTAAAGGTCTGCTCATATTTATAGCAATACTGACATATGATCAATGTTATACCCCACAAACATGATGACATAAATTATTTGGAGATAATGACATAAGCATAATAAATCATGCTATAAATCACCATTTTCCACATTGCATTTGAAACATCGTTACTGTGGAGGAAAATTCATGAGGTATCTTATTTCATGATTGATATCTAATGAATAAAGGAATGATTTAAAATGCTTAAATTTAAGAGTCTCTAAAATCAACACAATTTACTAATAAAAATTAAATCTTGTACCATCAACTAAAAACTTCAGAAACTTCCTTAAGTGTTTACTCAGTTAAAATGAATGAATCTCTAATTCCTCATCTGAGAATATGGTATGCTATGCTCTGATTTTTGGATATTCACACACACACACTCTTAACAAATAAATCTAATTTAAGGGAGATGGCCTCACTTAAATTTTTGTAACACCCACCTCAACGAGAAATTACTCTGTGGCCACAAAAGTACTGGAAAACATCATAGGCTGTCTTTCCTGCCTTCTTTGGACTTTACTACAGAGAAAGTTGTCTCAGTAGTATCTTAAAATCTATCAACCTAGACCTTCACCAAAATGCTTCTTTTAATTAAATCGTCTATTTTTCTGTAGTGTGAATATCTAAGCAGTTGAACTTGACATATTCCTATTATTAAATTTATTAACATCTTTGTGATGTTTATTATTGTTCTTTGCATATCTTTAGGGAGATTTCTAAAATTCTGGTAGGCAGAGTCAATAAACTCCAAGATTTTTTACACAAGGTGATTTATAATAAAGGGGAGTTTTTAGTCCTTTGCAATAACGAAATATAATACTGCTGCCACTTTTGGAAATGAAGAAGCCAAACAACTACTAGGGTTTCTGTAACATAGGGAAAAGAAAGGAATAGTAGAAGGATCACATTAAACCAAGATGACACACAGCCTCTCACATATGGGGCCCAGAAGACCTGTTTTGATAAGATAAAGGGAAAGACTTTATGGACCCAGATAGTACCAATATTTAAACCCAGGTACAGAGACGAACATTTGTAATTGGCAAAAAGTAAGAAAAAATATCAATTTTTTTAGCCTAGTTAAAGAAATATCAATGCAACAAACTAACATATATCAGTTCAGTTCAGTTCAGTCGCTCAGTCATGTCCGACTCTTTGCGACCTCATGAATCGCAGCGCGCCAGGCTTCCCTGTCCATCACCATCTCCTGGAGTTAACTCAGACTCCCGTACATCGAGTCCGTGATGCCATCCAGCCATCTCATCCTCTGTCGTCCCCTTCTCCTCCTGCCCCCAATCCTTCCCAGCATCAGAGTCTTTTCCAATGAGTCAACTCTTCGCATGAGGTGGCCAAAGTACTGGAGTTTCAGCTTTAGCATCATTCCTTCCAAAGAAATCCCAGGGCTGATCTCCTTCAGAATGGACTGGTTGGATCTCCTTGCAGTCCAAGGGACTCTCAAGAGTCTTCTTCAACACCACAGTTCACAAGCATCAATTCTTTGGTGCTTAGCCTTCTTCATAGTCCAACTCTGATATCCATACATATATCAGTATGGTCTATAATTCTAAGATGTTTGTATGTTAAACACTTGGTTGAGTCTGACTCTTTGTGACCCCATAGTCTGTAGCACATCAGGCTCCTCTCGCTATCCATGGGATTCTCCAAACAAAAATACCAGAGTGGGTTGCCATTTCCTTCTCCAAGGAAATAATTCTAAGATTTATGGCATTACTAGATTTGAAAGATAATAATATGGATAATTGAGATTTGATGGGAAAATGTTTTGGATAAAAGAAAAGCTGGCAACAACAAAGCATATCTTCAAGTTTCTTTGTTTGCTTGTTTTGTTTGTTTTTTTAATATAAGGAAAATCTTTAACCCATAATCTCACATATCACTCCAAGGGACCATAGATAATGTCAGCCATCACAATCAAAGGCCTCTGCATTCACTCTGTACCACTTTGCTGCTAAGTTACTAAAATAAATAGATCTATGAGAAAGGAAAGCTGCATTTGTTAACACAAATAGTTATTTGAGATTTATGCAAATGGAGATGTCATTAGAGTCATTTTCTTTAAGTATTCTGAAAGAAATTGCTTATTAAAAAGTTTAAATAAAAAGTTAAAGAAGCTTTCCTTCTTTTTCTTTCTCTCTGTTTTTATTTTCTTCTGAGAATAGGATCCCAGAGTCCATTGAAGGAAACTCAGAGAAAAGATTCAGACAGCCCTGTTTCTCAGATTCACACATATCAACAATATAATTTTCTTATTAGATTACAAAGTTGACACTAGGTAACATATACATTATTTTGGGAAAATATTCTATGGTTTGAAATACACAAAACAGAGCCATAAAACTTGAAACTGATATAGCATAATAAACAAAATTAATGATTATAGAATAAATACTTCTTCAATCTGATTAGGTTAGGAAATATAAAGGTAATAGGTTAGAATTTTATTAATTTAATTGATAATTTTAATCATAGGATAGGATAATCAACTTGGTGAATTTTAATCATATACTTTTTGCTATTTCAATTTTTAGTAATTAACCATAACAGCAATGGATAAATTGTATAATTTATATTTTTTCTTCCTTCTAAAATGATAGAAAAATATGACACAAAGATCTTATGGCCAAGTTTCCTAATGGGACTATCAGACAAAATAACGGACATTCAGTTAAATTTGAAATTCAGATAAACAACAGTGACATTTTTAGTACAAGTGTTTCTTAAATATCACATGGAATACTTAAATAGAAAACTTGTTTGACATTCATTTCAAAATTAAAATTAACTGTGCACCCTGTGTCTTCATTTACTCTGCCTTGGCATCCTTATCTTATAAATTCTATGACCTTATTTTATATTTCAAATGTATGTTTTTCTATTTGCAGCAAGCTGAAATAAATAAACTGGTTCAGAACTTATAAATATGCCTTCATAGCTGAATATTTCACTATCCCTAAATGCCAAGTTAGAAATAAGAGAAGAAGGAAACAGAGATTTTATCCTTAACATGCAGAAGGGGGTGAAACTGTGCCTGAGATGTGCTGGGAAAAGTGGGAGCACAAACAATATAGTGAAGCGTCATCAGATAAAGAAATAAATGATGCGGTATGCTTTGTACATAGACCCTATGACATCTTTTGTGCAATCTTAATCAACATAAAAAAATATTTCCTACACCCAGCCATTTTCTCAAAATAATCACAAATTCTTTGTAATGTAATCACATTGGCCCAAAGTCCTAAAGCAGGAAAATGAAAATGCCATCAATGTGGCTATTAAGTAAAGGACTTTACCCAGAGTGGAATTCATTTTGTTCTGTTTGTTTGTTTGTTTGTTATGAATGAACAAATAGGCCTTTGTGAACTGAACTGGCAGTCAGAGATTACTGCTAAACCTTTTTTTGTGTTTGCAGTATGTCCATTGTGAAGACTGGAAGCTACAATTTGTTTGCATGTCTTTTTCAATTTGATTTTTTTTCCCCTCTTTTCAGGTTACTTCACCACTAACAAGAACAATAATGCCAGAGGAAAAGATAGCTTGAATGAGACTGTATGATTGCTTTTCCAACTAAAATGAGTAGAAAATGAAAACACTTTAAATGAAGTGTCTCAAATAAACATTTAATTTAGGATAAGACAGCAACCGCATACATACCACCATATCAAATATTGAAAGAGCATTTATTGAAGAGTTGAAAGATGCATTTGTGGGAAAATAAATGTAGCTCTAAAAGTGAGCTGCTGAGAGTAAATATGTAAAACCATATTTAAGCAGCATGCAATTAACGTGAATATACTAAAAAAAAAAATGAAGACCATGTTGAGATTTTGGGGAATTACATATTTGAACAAGAAACTGTTTCCTTTTTCATCAAGCATGAGTCTAGCTGTGCACTCTTTAACAAGCTGTAAATTTCAAATAAACTAGAAGGTTTTCCATTCATACATTAGGAAAAGTGGATGCATTGTTTTCTCAGACCCCTCTGTCTTTCTTTAAATATCTTTTCCTTATCTCCTCTACATGTTTAAATATCAGTGTCTCCAACTCTCATGACTTTATCTTTCTTAATTCTCTTTTCTTAATAATTTCAGCTTTTTATTCCCCCTAAGTCCTCACATTTTCTGGCATTAATATTTGCTCTGTTCCTTGTTCTTTATAACAGTTTCACCTTGCTCCATCCCTTTATTTATTTCTAGCCACATAATTTACCTTTACATATATCTAGGCAATGGCACCCCACTCCAGTACTCTTGCTTGGAGAATTCCATGGGTGGAGGAGCCTGGTAGGCAGCAGTCCATGGAGTCGCGAAGAGTTGGACACGACTGAGCGACTTGACTTTCACTTTTCACTTTCATGCATTGGAGAAGCAAATGGCAACCCATTCCAGTGTTCTTGCCTGGAAAATCCCAGGGACGGGGGGCCTGGTTGGCTGCAGTCTATGGGGTCGCACAGAGTTGGACACGACTGAAGTGACTTAGCAGCAACAGCAGCAGGCATTGTAAATATTTGTGTAGTTACTAAAACTATAACCCTAACAGAGAGATAGAAAATTACATGTTTTTAATACATACAGAATTGGTATTGTTACTAGAGTACTTTGTAAACCATAAAGTACTTAATAAAATTGTAATAGTTGCTTTTATTATAAGTATTATTGGAAATGCTGAGCTCATATCACACATGACTAGAATAATCATCCAATGGTTACACTATATAATGAACTATATTTACACAATCATATATAATATATAACTATAACTGTATGTAAAATTATTTTAATTATACAAGCATAGGTCAATCAAATTAAAATATATTCCAGTTCAAAATAGAGTAATTAGCAAATGCACTGATAAATGATTTGAGTGTCAGAACGTTAGGCAAGTTCTTCTTCTCTTAATATTACCACTTTTATCAAATAGGGAGGCAGGGATTGTCAATGAATATACTTTTAGAATAAAAGTAGATGTTGTCCTGATTGCTTTTACAGCCAAAGACTTTAAAAAATAGAATTTCCAAATGGTTTGCATCCACCATCAAATGTTTTCCTGTCCAATATCAGTTATATTATTTTCTGCTAGTTCAGCATCCAAAAAAATCATTTAAATTTAAAGAAATGGAATTAAAAATGATAAAGTGGTTTTAGTTTTCTGATTCAATGTTAAAAAGAGAGAACTTTAGTTACTTTATACCTAGTTTATTCCTCAGTCAGGATATGGTTTACTTCATTCTTGCATTTGCATGCACTAATTTTGAGTATTTTGCATCTATATATGATCACAGTTTTTAAATATTTTGCATTGTCTTTAGATTTAAGGTCTATTTTTCTAAGGGTTTTCAGTGGAATGGAAATTTCTCATTAAAATTTTTTTATTCCTAGTGATAAAATACAAATAAAACTCTAATTATAAAGACTAGATGAAACGGCAATTCTGTTATTTAACTCTTTTGTTGTTGTTGTTTTCATTCTTCCTGAACTTTAATCAGCTCTATATCAAAAAATAAAAGTGTAAACAAGTCTGATGGCCAGAAAGATATAATTGTAATGGTAAGAATTATCAAAATACCATATTGCACTTTAAATTGCACCTCATTTCATTTCAAACCATTATGTGATCTTTCAGCTCTATTTACATAATTTTTGCATGATAAATTTTGTTATTAAATTGGAACACATTTCATTTCATTTAAATTAATTTTTAAAAATCTCCTGATTCATATAAAGTTCCAGTTAGTGGATAGAACATCATTTTCCTCATTACAAACGTTTGGAAGTTGTGTTGAGTTCCTTATATATTTTGTTGTAGTCCATTTGGATTTGCTTTAACATGCATGCACAGTTGCTGTGTTGTGTCCAACTCTCCGCGACCCCATGGNGGACAGAACATCATTTTCCCCATTACAAACGTTTGGAAGTTGTGTTGAGTTCCTTATATATTTTGTTGTATTCCATTTGGATTTGCTTTAACATGCATGCACAGTTGCTGTGTTGTGTCCAACTCTCCACGACCCCATGGATTGTAGCCTGCTGGCTCCTATGTCCATGGGATATTCCTGGTGAGAATCCTGGGGTGGGTTACCATTTCTTCTCCAGGATATCTTCCCAACCCAGGAATTGAACCCACATCTCCTGCTTTACAGGCAGATGCTTTACCACTGAGCTACAGAAGATGATCCTTGTTTTTCCTCAAAATTAAATCAGTCATATATTTTAAAAGTGCTTGTTTTAACAGCACATTTAAATATATAACCACATTAATTTAAACAAAAATATTTTCTTTGAAAGGTATTTTTACACCTTCAAGATGTGCTCCCTGACTACATTATTAACAAACCAATGTGATCTTTAACAAAGAATGTTTAGTTGCCATTAAGGAGAAAATCCATACTCTATATTAGGAATATTATGCCACTGACTTATAAAGTTGAAGTAAATCTATGTCAGAGATACTTGTAGTCATTAGTTATTTGATTTGAAGATATTAGTATGGAAAGATGAAGAATCAAAGATATTCTTCAGATCAATCTTTAGTCTATTCAGATCTTCCATCTTTAGCTAATAGCATCAATAATCATATTTTGGAAGTATTGTGATTATTCTGGCCTGAACGTTTGTGACCTCCCAAAATTCATATGTTGAAATTCTAACTTCCAAAAATAATGGCATTAGGAAGCAAAGTCTTTGGTGGGGGTGGTATTTAGGTCATGAAGATGGAGCCCTCATGAATATTAGTCTTTTTAAATGGTACAAAAAATCTATTTACAAAACTGAAGTTGAGTCACAGATGTAGAAAACAAACACAGTTATCAAGAAGAAAAGAGACTGGGATTGGGCGATTGCAATTGACACAGACACATTACTATATATATAGAATAGATAACTAATAAGATCCTATACTGTATAGCACAGGAAACTCTATTCAGTACTCTACAGTGACCTATATGGGAACAGAATCTAAAAAAAGAGTGGATATATGTGCATGCATATATGTATATACATATACATATGTAAAAAAAGAGTGGATATATATACAAGGATATATGTCTGACTCACTTTGCTGTATGGCAGAAAGTAACACAGTACTGTAAATCAGTTATACTCTAAGAAAAATTAATTTAAAATGTATCAGTCTTATAAAAGAGACCCCAGAGATCATTTACCACTTCCACCGCATGAGGCACAGTGAGAAGACTCTCATTATGAACTAGCAAGAGGCCTCTTACGAAAATGTGACCATGCTGGCATCTTGATTTTGGACTTCAAGCCTCCAAAGCTTTGAGAAATAAATATCTGGGTTTATAAGCTACTTATTCTGGTATATTGTCACAACAGCCAAATGGACAAAGAGCAATCAAGTCACAGCCTTCATTTTGAAAATGCTTTCTCTGAAATAGAAAATTTGAACATGCTCACTTCTCTGAGAGTGTATATACACTCTATGGCTTTATTCTTCCTTGCTCTTTCTGCACTTCCTAATACAGACTCAAAAGATAAAATATCTAACCTCATCACTTATATAAATTGAAAAATAGCACTTTACAATGTAAAATGGCAGATATGCTTCTAGCCTTGGGTCTTATTTTTCCAAGCAGTATCATCTATGCCAGAATCTCTGGCCAGTTGGGAGACTTGCCCTCAATGTGCACATTCTCCCTGCTCCACTCCTGTGATAAGTCTCTATGTCTCTACTACTCTCTACCTAAGCCTTTCATTACTTCCTGTGGTGTTGGTATTCTCAGTAGCACTTTCATTACCCATGACACTGACAGGAGCTCTGATCTAAATCAAGCTTCTCTGCTTGAAGGCAGGCAATAAAACAGCTCAGGCAAAGTGTTGGAACATAATAATCTATAAATTGAAGCAGAAGAATTTTAGCGTCACATTCTATATTCTGTCCTCAGAGCTATCTTGTTAAAGGATATTCCCAGCCTGTATTTCCAATATGGATCAAGTTTACAGAAATAAACAGCTGGGACCCAAGACATCTGCATGGCAGGACAAAGCTTTTATCTGTCTCACAGTAAAGAGTTTCCAGACCCGAGCCAGGTTGGCACAGCTCTATAAACTAGAGAAGAGACTTTCCTTATTCATTTACTTACAGAAATTATGCTTTGATATTTTATATATGATTTTTCATACAAAAAAAAACCCATGAAATTACCTATCCCTACATTTTTAAGCCTGAAAAAAATATACAGTAAATTTTATTTTAGGGTACAAGTACTATACTTCATTTGTCACAGATAATAACTAGAAACAATATCAAAATCCTCATATGCTGGTAAATATGGGCCAACAGAATTAGCCTGCATCGCTTTCAGTTCAGTTCAGTTCAGTCGCTCAGTCGTGCCGGACTCTTTGCGACCTTTGGATCTCCTTGCAGTTCAAGGGACTCTCAAGAGTCTTCTCCAGCACCATCAGCAGATGAATGGATAAGAAAGCTGTGGTACATATACACAGTGGAGTATTACTCAGCCCTTAAAAGGAATACATTTGACTCAGTTCTAATGAGATGGATGAAACTGGAGCTGATTATATACAGTGAAGTAAGCCAGAAAGAAAAAAACCAATACAGTATACTGACACATGTATATGGAATTTAGAAAGATAGTAATGATGACCCTGTAGGTGAGACAACAAAAGAGACACAGAGGTATAGAACGGACTTTTGGCCTCTGAGGAAGAGGGAGAGGGTGGGATGATTTGGGAGAATGGCA
>SJYW01028999.1:94690-114864 GCA_006410735.1 Raphicerus campestris | reverse complement strand
TCATGAACCTCATTCCATAGTTCATCAGGCACTCTATGTAACAGATCTAGGCCCTTAAATCTGTTTCTCACTTCCACTGTATAATCATAAGGGTGGTGTATTTTACCTTCAATGAAAATCAAATATCAAAACTAGAGGTTGAACTTCCAAAAGCTTCTAGAAGGTAAAATCTGTATTTCTCAGTGACCTCATAGCTCTTACGCTGTTAATGTCTAAACTGGGAAGTATACAGACATTCCTTGGATGTAATGGCAAATTTCACCAAATTCAACCTCAAAATATAAGCATAGAAATTGACTAGAAACCAAGAGCATATAAGGAGATTAGACTCAGGTGAGTAGACTCTTATGATTGCTGTAGTGCCATCCTCTAACATGATTTTGGCAAAAAGTGAGACTCTATTCAAGACTAACATTCTCCAGGTATGCCTTCAGAGGGACTCTTGACCCCAAACAATCAATGGGCCTTGATAGCTCTCATTTTAAGGCACTTTGCCAACAGAACTGTATAATCCTAAGGGATTTGATTTAGGTTGTACCCGAATGGTCTAGTGGTTTCCCTACTCTATTCAAATTAAGTCTGAATTTGGCAATAAGGAGTTCATGGTCTGAGCCACAGTCAGCTCTTGGTCTCTTTTTTTTTTTTTTGCTGACTGTACAGAACTTCTCCATCTTTGATTGAAAAGAATATAATCAATCTGATTTCAGTATCCACTATCTGGTGATATCCATGTGTACAGTCTTATCTTGTGTTGTTGGAAAAGGGTATTTGCTATGACCAGTGTGTCCTCTTGGTAAAACTGTAATAGTCTCTGTCTTACTTCATTCTGAACTCCAAGGCCATATTTACCTGTTACTCCAGATATTTCTTGACTGTCTACTTTTGCATTCTGGTCACCTATAATGAAAAATGACATCTTTTTTGGGTGATAGTTCTAAAAGTTCTTGTAGGTCTTCATAGAACCATTAAACTTCAGCTTCTTGGGCATTACTGGTCAAGTCATAGACTTGGATTACTGTGACAAATAGATTCAAGGAATTAGATCTGATAAACAGAATGCCTGAAGAACTATGGACAGAAGTTCATAACATTGTACTGGAGGAAGGGATCAAGACCATCCCCAAGGAAAATAAACATAAAAGGCCAAATGGTTGTCTGAAGAGGCCTTACAAATAGCTGTGAATAGGAAAGAAGTGAAATACAAATATGAAAAGAAAAGATATACCCACTGGAATGTCTATGTTCAATACAGGATACAGGATGCTTGGGTCTGGTGTACGGGATGATCCAGGGAGATGGTGTGGAGTGGGAGGTGGGAGGGGGCTTTGGCATTGGGAGATCGTGTACACCTGTGGCTGATTCATGTCAATGTATAGCAAAACCAATATAGTATTGTAAAGTAGAATAAAGTATTAAAAAAAAGAATAACAAGGAGAGATAAGAAATCCTTCCTCAGTGATCAGTGCAAAGAAATTGAAGAAAACAATAGAATGAGAAAGACTAGAGATCTCTTCAAGAAAATTAGGGATACCAAGGGAATGCTTCATGCAAATAAGGGCACAATAAAGGACAGAAATGATATGGACCTAAAAGAAACAGAAGATATTAAGAAGAGGTGGCAAGAATACACAGAACTATACAAAAAATATCTTCATGACCCAGATAATCACAATGGTGTGACGATTCACTTTCATCCAGACATCTTGGAATGTGAAGTAGAGTGGGCCTTAGGAAGCATCACTATGAACAAAGGTAGTGGAGGTGATGGAATTCCATTTGAGCTATTTCAAATCCTGAAAGATGATTCTGTGAAAGTGCTGCTCTCAACATGCCAGCACATTTGGAAAACTCAGCAGTGGTCACAGGACTGGAAAAGGTCAGTTTTCATTCCAATCCCAAAGAAAGGCAATGGAAAGAATGCTCAAACTACCACTCAACTGCATTAATCTCACACACTAGTAAAGCAATGCTCAAAATTCTGCAAGCCAGGTTTCAATAGTACATGGACTGTGAACTTCCAGATGTTCAAGCTGGTTTTAGAAAAGGCAGAAGAATCAGAGCTCAAATTGCCATCATCCTTTGGATCATCAAAAAAGCAAGAGAGTTCCAGAAAAATCTCTATTTCTGCTTTATTGACTATGTGAATGCCTTTGACTGTGTGGACCACAAGAAACTCTGGAAAATTCTTAAAGAGATGGGAATATCAGACCTTCTGACCTGCCTCTTGAGAAATCTGTATTCAGGTCAGGATTCAACAGGTAGAATTGGACATGGAACAATAGACTGATTCCAAATAGGAAAAAGGAGTACGTCAAGGCTCTATATTGTCACCCTGCTTATTTAACATATATGCAGAGTACATCGTGAGAAACGCTGGGCTGGAAGAAACACAAGCTGGAATCAAGATTGCTGGGAGAAATATCAATAACCTCAGATATGGAGATGATACCACCCTTATCAGTGAAAAAGCTGGCTTAAATCTCAACATTCAGAAAACGAAGATCATGGCATCTGGTCCTACCACTTCATGGCAAATGATGGGGAAACAATGGAAACAGTGACAAGCTTTATTTATTTGGGCTCCAAAATCACTGCAGATGGTGACTGCAGCCATGGAATTAAAAGATGGTTGCCCTTTGGAAGAAAATTTATGACAACCCTAGACAGTGTTTAAAAAGCAGACATTACTTTGCCAAAAAAGGTCCATCTAGTCAAAGCTATGGTTTTTCCAAGAGTCATGTATAGATGTGAGAGCTGGACTATAAAGAAAGCTGAATGCTGCGGAATTGATGCTTTTGAGCTGTGGTATTGGAGAAGTCTCTTGAGAGTCCCTTGGACTGCAAGGAGATCAAACCAGTCAATCTTATAGGAAATCAGTAATGAATGTTCATTGGAAGGACTGATTCTGAAGCTGAGACTCCAATACTGTGGCCACCTGATGTTAAGAACTGACTTATTTTAAAAGACCCTTATGCTGGGAAAGACTGAAGGTGGGAGGAGAAGGGGATGACAGAGTATGAGATGGTTGGATGGCATCACCAACTCAACGGACATGAGTCTGAGTAAACTTTGGAAGTTGATGAACAGGGAGGCCTGGTGTGCTGCAATCCATGGGGTTGCAAAGAGTTTGACACAGCTGAGCGACTGAACTAAACTGCACTGCCAACAGAACACGTCATGCTACTCTCTACAGATGACTGAATGTATTTCAAAACTAAGCTGTCAGTTCATTTTAGGAAATATAGAGCTGAATATATAAACTACCTACAAGATGAATAACCAGGCATTTGACCTACTTTAAAGTTACATTTCCACTAGAGAACCAATGGAGTCTAACCCATGAGATATGGTGAGCTAGTCTATGTTGAATTTACCCCAGTTTGCTTCATGGAAACATTTTTATATTCCAGAATATTTGGCTTTATAACTAGGTTTGTGACCTGCTGAAAGTTCTATTGCTTTTTGCAGCAGGAGATAGTGATCATAATATAATAAACTTAAACCAACTCTGTATTTGAGCGCTAAATTACCTGCACACAAACCATCAGTAATTTTCTTTGAACACTACCTTCAAAATATATTCAAGATCCCAATATTTACTTCAACTTCTAGTGCTACCAGCCTTATCAGAAACACAGTTGCCTTTTGCCTATATTACTCTAACAGCCACTCAGCGGGTTTCTGGTTCCACTTTTGCCATCCTTCCTCTTTAGTTGTCAACACAGCAGCAGCATTAATTCTTGTGAATCAAACCAGATTTCAAATGCTCCAGTGATTCTCATTTTCATTCACAGTTTAAGCCAAGAAGTTTACAACTAATTGCCTATGCAATTTTATGCAAGTTGGGTTTGGACTCATTTCCACTTCTTTCAATCTTTATTGTTTCTGCTTTAGCCACATTGTCTTCTTGCAGTTTTAAATATTCTCTCCTTCAACATATTGACCTCGCAGTTCCCTTGCCTGGAATCTTCTTTTCTCAGATAGTTGTATGATTAATTGCTTAATATCCTTTGAATTTTCCCCAAGTACTACTTTTTCTATAAGACATGCTGATATTCCATTGTTATCCCTATTAAATTTCTCTATTATCTCCATAGAAGACTTGAACTTCTAACATGCTGTATAATACCCTTTTTATTTTGATTATTTATTATTTATTGTCAATATTCACCTATTATGTAAACTATAACCAGACAGAAAATTTTCCCTCTTCTCTGACTAATTTTAAGAACAGTGTTTCATATGTATTAGGCTTTAAAATGATTATTTGCCAAATAATGAATAAATGTATAACATCAGGTTGTACATTATTTACAAACACAAGAATAAATGTCACAAGAAACTTTTTGATTTACAACTTCAATAATAGAGAAATTTCTCTCAAATATGTGTGGTTTCATCCGTGTGTGAGATATACATTCAGTTAGTCAGTTCAGTTCAGTCAGTCAGTCGTGTATGACTCTTTGCAACCCCGTGAACTGCAGCACATCAGGCCTCCCTGTCCATCACCAATTCCCAGAGTCCACCAAAACCCATGTCCATCGAGCTGATGATGTCATTCAACCATCTCACCCTCTGTCATCCCCTTCTCCTCCTGCCCTCAATCTTTCCCAGCACTAGGGTCTTTTTCAGTGAGTTAGCTCTTTGCATAAGGTGGCGAAAAGTATTGGTGTTTCAGCCTTAGCATCAGTCCTTCCAATGAACACCCAGGACTGATCTCCTTTAGGATAGATTGGTTGTATCTCCTTGCAGTCCAAGGGACCCTCAAGAGTCTTCTCCAACACCACAGTTTAAAAGCATCAATTCTTCGATGCTCAGCTTTCTTTATAGTCCAACTCTCACATCTATACATGACCACTGGAAAAACCATAGCCTTGACTAGACAGACCTTTGTTGGCAAAGCAATGACTCTGCTTTTTAATATGCTGTCTAGGTTGGTCATAACTTTCCTTCCAAGGAGTAAGTGTCTTTTCATTTCATAGCTGCAATCACCATCTGCTGTGATTTTGGAGCCCAGAAAAATAAAGTCTGACACTGTTTCCACTATTTCTCCATATATCTGCCATGAAGTGATGGGACCACATGCCATGATCTTAGTTTTCTGAATGTTGAGCTTGAAGCCAACTTTTTCACTCTCCACTTTCACTTTCATTAAGAGGCTCTGTAGTTCTTCCTCACTTTCTGCCTTAAGGCTGGTATCATCTGCATATCTGAAGTTATTGATATTTCTCCTGGCAATATTAATTTCAGCTTGTGCTTCCTCCAGTCCAGCGTTTCTCAAGATATAGTCTGCATAAAATTTAATTAAGCAGGGTGACAATATACAGGCTTGACATACTCCTTTTCCTATTTGAAACCAGTCTGTTGTTCCATGTCCAGTTCTAACTGTTACTTCCTGACCTGCATACAGGTTTCTCAAGGGGCAGGTCAGGTGGTCTGGTATTCCCATCTCTTTCAGAATTTTTCACACTCTATTGTGATCCACATAGTCAAACACTTTGACATAGTCAATAAAACAGAAATAGATGTTTTTCTGGAACTCTTTTGCTTTTTCAATGATCCAGCAGACGTTGGCAATTTGATCTCTGGTTCCTCTGCCTTTTCGAAAATCAGCTTGAACATCTGGAAGTTCACAGTTCATGTATTGCTGAAGTCGAACTTGGAGAATTTTAAGCATTACTTTATTAGTGTGTGAGATGAGTACAATTGTGCGGTAGTTTGAGCATTCTTTGGCATTGCCTTGCTTTGGGATTGAAATGAAAACTGACCTTTTCCAGTCCTGTGGCCACTGATGAGTTTTCTAAATTTTCTGGCATATTGAGTGCAGCACTTTCACAGTGTCCTTTTTAAAAATGGGTGAATTTAACTCAGATACCATTATATCTACCGTGGGCAAGAATCCCTTAGAAGAAATGGAGTAGCCATCATAGTCAACAAAACAGTCCAAAATGCAGTACTCAGATGCAATCTCAAAAATAACAGAATGATTTCTGTTCGTTTCCAAGGCAAACCATTCAATATCATGGTATTTCAAGTGTATGCCCCGACCAGTAACACTGAAGAAGCTGAAGTTGAACAGTTCTATGAAGACCTACAAGACCTTCTATAACTAACACCCCAAGAAGATGTCATTTTCATTATAGGGGACTGGAATGCAAAAGTAGGAAGTTAAGAAACACCTGGAGTAACAGGCAAATTTGGCCTTAGAGTACAGAATGAAGCAGAGCAAAGGTTAATAGAGTTCTGCCAAGAGAATGCACTGGCCATAGCAAACACCCTCTTCCATCAACACAAGAGAAGACTCTACACGTAGACATCTCTAGATGGTCAACACTGAATCAGACTGATTATATTCTTTGCAGCCAAAGATGGAGAAGCTCTTTACAGACAGCAAAAGCAAGACTTGGAGCTGACTGTGGCTCTGATCATGAATTTCTTATTGCCAAATTCAGACTGAAATTGAAGAAAGTGGAGAAAACCACCATACCATTCAGGTATGACCTAAATCAAATTCCTTATGACTATACAGTGGAAGTGAGAAATAGATTTAAGGGACTAGATCTGATAGAGTGCCTGATGAACTATGGAATGAGGTTCTTAAAACTGTACAGGAGACAGAGATCAAGACCATCCCCCCAAAAGATAAATGTAAAAAAGTGAAATGGCTGTCTGAGGAGTCCTTACAAATAGCTGTGAAAAGATGGGATGCAAAAAGCAAAGGAGAAAAGGAAAGATATACCCATTTGAATGCAGCATTCAAAAGAATAGAAAGAAGAGATAGAAAGCCTTCCTCAGCGATCAATGCAAAGAAATAGAGAAAAACAACAGAATGGGAAAGACTAGAGATCTCTTCAAGAAAAATAGAGATAGTAAGGGAATATTTCATGCAAAGATGGGCTCAATAAAGAACAGAAATGGTAGGGACCTAAAAGAAGCAAAAGATATTAAGAACAGGTGGCAAGAATACACAGAACTCTACAAAAAAAAGATCTTCATAACCCAGATAATCAGAAGGGTTTGATCAGTCATCTAGAGCCAGACATCCTGGAATGTGAAGTCAAGTGGGCCTTAGGAGCCATCATTATGAACAAAGCTAGTGAAGTTGATGGAATTCCAGTTGAGCTATTTCAAATCATTTGAGATATACGTATATACATCTGAATTGTGTAGTGCTCCATCCCCTACTGCTATCCGTATGTTCAAACCCTAATCCCCAACGTGACTGTATTTGGACATATAGTTTTTAGGAGGTAATTAAAATTAACAAGAGTGGGCCCTAATCTGATAGGATTGATGACCCTATAAGAAGAGGAAGATAAAAAGATACCTTTCCACCACGTGAAAACACAAAAAGAAGGCAGCCATCTCAAATTGTGATGAGAGCTCTCACTAGAAACCGAACTCTGTTAGACCTTGACCTTAAATTTTCCAGCCTTCAGAACTGGGAGAAAATAATTTTCTATTCTTTATAACATGCAATCTGTCTTATTTTGCTAAGGCAGTTTGAATTACTTACACATATATGCATATTATGTGTTTGTGTGTGTTTGTCATTGGTGAGGAATTTTCATCACCTTATCTTAATTTGGAAGCATTTTTGGTCTAGTATTTAAATGTTTCCTAAGAGCATTGCTTGAGGACTTCTATTTGAGGTAGTGGAGTGTATCAAATTTAGTCTATTATAAATTAATATTACATCATCATTTTTATTAGACTGTTTTAAGTCTGAAAACATCCATTATACTTCTCAATAGAAACTCATAAACTCTCCAAAGAAACTCACACAAATGAAAATAACACATTAGGGAGAATAGAATGGTTGCCTTGAGGAAAGAAGAGATGGAAGATATGATACTAAAAGGGAATAGATACATAAAATAAGAAAGGCCTCTGCACATATCAAGAACAGTAATATGTCATTAAACTTGCTTTGCATATGTCAGTCTTCTTCACCTGAGGTTAAACAATATATTTCCAGTCAGCATGTTATTAAATTGAAAGAAATTGAATCAATTTAAGAAAAATTAAAAAATACTTATGGGTGTTACCATAAGCAGTCATCTTGAGCAATACTGTGAGAATGGCTTAATTTGCATGACTTAATTCATATGCATTTCTTCACATAAGGTACTGATACTATGTATTTGTCCTTCCTTACTTATTGAGACTGACTGTCATAGAAATATCTTTTCATTGACTCCTCTTGCGACTCACTAGCACCTGCAACTTTAATTCTGGTAGGTAACTGTATGGAATCAAAAACAGAGGAAGGAAGACATAAAGAGAAAACTCATGTTATTACTATTTTTCATTGCATGCCTCATCCACCCTCCCTTCCAATTCCAGTCTGTCATGCTAAATGTTGAAAATATATGCTAAAGTGAAGTGAGTTCTGTCTTTATTTCTATTTTCTTAATGCTTTACACCCATCTTGTTCTCTGATGTGATCCTATCAAGCTTTTCTGAGCACCACTTTTTAAAGAGAGCAGAATGTAGAAAAACTGTGAAACATAAGAAGAGCAAAGAGCAGAGTAGGTTTTCTCCAATCATGCCCATCAGTCATTCTCCTTGACCCTGTTATTAGCTTGAGCAATGTAGGACTTGCAATAAATGACTCAAAAATCTCAGTGGCTTAATCCAATAAAAGTTTATTTCTCACCCATACAAAGTTTATTTCAAATGTTTTTCATTGAGGAACCTGTGGCTTTACTCCAAAGAGTGACTCAGGAATCCAGACTCCTTCCAACTTGTGATATCACCCTCTTTGACATGTGAACCCCAGTGACACAAAGGAAAGTGAGAGACTGTAAGGGAGGTATATGGTGACACACATCATAACTGAACTGGTCTCACTCAGATGTAAAAGCATGCTATCAACATTCCACGTGCAGGTCCATAAGTCTTAGGTGTCCCACAAATCATCTCTTTCTGCCACAAACCTCATCAGTGATTAGGATTTCACTTTATTTCAATGGTCTATTTGTCCACTGTGTTCCCAGTGTCTTTCATCAACCTAAAATTTATGCCTAAGCTAATAGCTCCATGTAAAGCAGCTCGTGATCTTGAATGTTTGAATTGCATTGAAGAGATATATTGGTAGGGTTCTATGTTAGGCTCTGGACATACTTATTCAAAGCATTATTGGTGAGTATAAAATACATCAGGGACATTATGGACCAAATAGGATTTTGTGAAATGGAATTAGAACTAAATCACCTCATGTAACAATTTTTATGGTATTATTGAAACTTTATATTTAATATTAAATAAAGTATATAAATTGATGCCAACACATAATAATATTTTGGAGGAGGATCTAAATGGAAATATGTAGGGACATGATGATTTTTTATTACAGAAGCAGAGTGATGTCTATGAGAGCACAGAACTGCCACATATACATATATTCTTTCATAGGGTAATTTTAAAATATAACTTTGTTTATTAATTCCTTTGGGAAGACAGTAGAGATTTTTTTTCCCCTACAGATAACAGACTATTTTATCTTGATGATTTCAGATGATAGCACAATGTTTAGCTTATCCGTGGAGTCCAAAAACATGCTAATTTGAATGTAATGCTTGGAAAGGATTTTATTTGGGTTTCCACTGGCACTGGGGGTAAAGAATACACTTGGCAATGCAAGAGATTTACGAGACCTGGGTTTGATCCCTGGATCAGGAAGATCCCCTGGAGGAGGGCATGGTAACCTGTTCCAGTATTCCAGCCTAGCAAATCCCATGGAAACAGGAGACTGCTGGGTTACAATCCATGAGGTCACAGAGTCAGACAGGACTGAAGCAACTTAACACATACGTATGTGGAGAACAACTAACAGCTATTGAAGAAAGCTCATTGATTTTCATAGGTATAATAGAGGAAGACATTCTGAATCCATTTCTCTGATAATTGCAAACAACACACGAAACTAACTGTGTAACCAGTAAAACAACAACAAAGTTTATTTTAAAGACATTCTCTAAGGAAGCAAAGATAAATTTGATGATGTCATTTATTTAAGGGGCAAAAGTTGGATATGACTGAGCAACTGAACAACAACAATAAATCTATGAACACTATGGCTTCTCTGGTAGCTCAGATGGTAAAGAGTCTGCCTTCAATGCAGAAGACACTGTAGACTCGGGTTCAGTCCCTGGGTTGGGAAGATTCCCAGGAAGAGGAAATGGCAACCGACTCTATAACTTTGCCAGGAGAATCCCATGGACAGAGGAGCCTGGCAGGCTACAGTCCATGGGGTCGCAAAGAGTCAGACATGACTGAACAACTAAGCACAAGCACATGTTGTTTTTCATTTTTAAAAATATATTATGGCTCTGGTATCTTTTTTTTTTTAAACATTTTCTGATCAGTCAATGATAATTGTATTCTGTGTTTGCTCTGTTTATAGAGTGTTTAGGATTTCATGGTAATCCATACTTTGAAAGAATTCACTGCATTCATTATTATTCTTGACTTGCTTCTACTATAGTTAATTTTTTAGAGATTGTTCTGTGCCAAATATTGTAGGCTGAAAGGAAAAGGCATATGATTCTCTGGCCTGCAGAATGTAGGAATCCATGACAAGAGAAGAAGAACAAAATTCACTATAAGGGCTTGATTATACATACAATAGTGGAATGTACATTATATTCAATATGAGAGAGATAGTGAATGCTTGAAAGTGGGACAGGAAGATGTAATAAATGGTGAAAAACACTTGAAAACAGACGACATCACAATGTAGCTAGCTGTGTTACATGGTACTTTTTATCACTGGTTTATTTTTATGTTTAGAAAACAATTAATTAGGGGGTCAGAAGTAGGATGTACTCATTTATAAAACCTTAGTGAAACAGAAGATGGCAAGAGTGAACATCGACATTCTAGGAATCAGTAAATTAAAATGGACTGTAATGGGTGAAATTAACTCAGATGACCACTATATCTACTGCTGTGGGCAGGAATCCCTTAGAAAAAATGGAGTAGCTATCCTAGTCAATGAAAGAGTCCAACAAGCAGTACTTGGATGCAATCTCAAAAATGACAGAATGATCTCTGTTCATTTCCAAGGCAACCATTCAACATCACAGTAATCCAAGTCTATGCCCCAACCAGTAATGCTGAAAAACCTGAAGTTGAACGGTTCTATGAAGACCTACAAGACCTTTTAGAACTAACACTCAAAAAGGATGTCCTTTTCAATATAGGGGACTGGAATGCAAAAGTAGGAAGTCAAGAAACACCTGGAGTAACAGGCAAATTTGGCCTTGGAATACAGAATGAAGCTGTGAAAAGGCTAATAAAGTTTAGCCAAGAGAACACACTGGTCATAGCAAACACCATCTTCCAACAACACAAGAGAAGATTCTACACATGTGCATCACCAGATGGTTGACAACAAAGTCAGACTGATTATATTCTTTGCAGCCAAAGATGGAGAAGTTCAATACAGTCAGCAAAAACAAGACCAGGAGCTGACTGTGGCTCAGACATGAACTCCTTATTGCCAAANTTGGGGGCAGGACGAGAAGGGGATGACAGAGGATGAGATGGCTGGATGGCATCACTGACTTGATGGACGTGAGTCTGAGTGAACTCCGAGAGATGGTGACGGACAGGGAGGCCTGGCATGCTGCAGTCCATGGGATCACAGAGTTAAACAAGACTGAGCAACTGAACTGAACTTAATGATTATGTATACAATAAGAAATGTGAAAGAGATTAAGAGTGAGTATTACAGAACTATTAAGACTGGGTGGACAAAAATATGGATATATCAACAGCTATGTTCCTATCTATATACACACTTTTCATGAAAGTTTAGGGGGGATTTTCCTAAATCTTCTCTCCAATAGACTAGCTTTTTCTTCCTTTATATCTTACATGGGAAAAAATTCTCACCATTTATGTTTTTTAGATTTTATATCATTTACAGAACTTAATTTGCTTTCTGGTAATCCTATTTCAAATTCTCAAATTTGATATCCTCCTGATTAGATTATATGTAATTTCCAAGAACTTTCAGTCATCCCATCATTAGGGAATAAATGCCATGAAATGCAAATATTGNATCATTTATAGAACTTAATTTGCTTTCTGGTAATCCTATTTCAAATTCTCAAATTTGATATCCTCCTGATTAGATTATATGTAATTTCCAAGAACTTTCAGTCATCCCATCATTAGGGAATAAATGCCATGAAATGCAAATATTGCTACTTAGGAAACAGCTTAGAAAATCTATGTGAGTGGATCCTATTTTGGTTTAGTCATTATTGTGCAACCACATGAACTATAGCCTGCCAGGTTCCTCTGCTCATAGGCTACACCAGGTAAGAATACTGGAATGGGGTTGCCATTTCCTTCCCAACCCAGGGATTAAACCCGAGTCTTCTGTGGCTCCTGCATAGGCAGGTGGGTTCTTTACCCCTGAGCCATTAGGGAAGCAGCTCTTAGAAAAATAGAACCTACTCCTAAGATAGGTTTTCATGATATTACCACCCCTTGATTTCTGGGTGCATACATCTTTTTTTATGTAAATATGCATCTCCACTGGTAAAACATTTTATTAAGATATAAGTATCTTCAGTAAAATCTCAAGAACACCTCCACTTTAATAAGGCATCTCAAAATCTAACCAATCTATTGCTTTCATAAGCTATGACACGAAGCCAGTCAGTCTTCTTTAGGCCCATGACACCTAGGTGACTTCCGTATTTCTATTAGTGTACTCTCATTTTTATACAAGTATTATGATTTTATTCTGCAGAATATGGATACTTCCCTTACTTCTAACATAATCATTATCATTATTGAATTGTAAGTTCCATTTAGAATCAAAAACGTGCAAAGAATAAATTTCATATTGTGAATTGGCCAATGGTCTAAAATATGTAATATGTCCTTTTCTAAACGGAAAACTATGTGCATGATAACATCAAGTATCAAGACCATCTATCAAGCTTCCTTGGATGTCATTCTGGCTGCCATAATATATTTCCTTGGGAAGATCCCCTGGAGAAGGAAATGACAACCCATTCCAGCACTCTTGCCTGGGAAATTCCATGAACTAAGGAGCCTGGTAGGCTACAGTTCATGGGGTCATAAAGAGTCAGACACGACTGAGCACCTTCACTTCACTTCACTTCATGATTAAATAATTAGGAGTGTGTATGTGTATGTGCGTGTGTGTGTAGGGTGTATAGAGTCTGATACAATTGTGTTTTCCTTTGAATCTGCGAATCAGGTGTCTGAATGCTTTGATTTTTTTTGGGGGGGGGAGGTTTGACAGTGATTTGTTTTCATTACCTGTTTTGTTTGATCAGTCGCTTTTCCCCATTCTTGGCTAACTAAAACTGTGTTTAACTACAGGGCCAATTTTGTTTAGAGGAAGGGGGCAAATTGTTAAAAGCCTATAAAATTAGTACATATGAAGACTACCATTAACACACTCAGATTTGAAGACGCTGGAGAACAGAGTCTGACTGGCTTAACTCTGGTCATATCTCCATCATTTTTTTTTTTTTTTCTATCAGCTATTGTCAGGAAGGCAGGTTAGGCATCAACCTTGTGGTTGTTAAGGACCTAACCTAAGAACAAGCTGGATACTTATCACTGAAGTATGGATGGGAAGAAATTCAATATGTAAATTCATTCAAAATTCCAATACTCTATCCACTAAGACTGTATAACTATTGATTAAATATGCAAGTAAAAGAAGCTTCCCTGTGAATTTCCAATTAAGAATTTAGCAGAAAAACTACAGCTCCTCATTTCATGTTACTACATCAAATTTTACATCAAGATTTACTACTTTTTATTGAAAATAACAATAATTTCTGGGAAGTTATTGGGAACGCTTAGATATTACTGATAGTCTAATAAGAACTTTCAATATTCTTTGTGGAGTTGAAGTACAAATGGAAGAAGCAAACTGATGGAGATGCTAACATTAGGACTGAATTAGAAGAAATCATGGCTGTTTTGGGGTATCACAGGAGAAAAGGCATAGAAGATTCCAAGAAAACTATCAAAAATAACAATGTGATGTATTCCGTGTCCTTAGGACTTTTACAGTTCAATCCTTGAAGTAAGCAAAACAATTTATCTTCTTTCTTACTATTTTATCTATCATCTTCCCTCTTCTATATTTTTTCTCTTGTCAAAAAAGAAGTACTTTCCTTTATTGATGATATAGAATTTAAACTACCTGGACCCAAAGCGTTCATTGTGGAAAGCTTTATACCTGACAGCTATACTTTAGCCAATGAAAGAACAATACAATACTGGCTTCACTTCTCCTTTGTTCTTACTTTCAAGGCAGTACACACTACAGTTTGAGCAGTAACCCAGCACACTTGCTATCAGTCTGCGCTGTTACTTTCTGCCATCTTTCACTATCCTTTGGCTATCTTTCCATTTATATATTGGGAAAATAATGTTAATTATATGTAATCCCCTACCTAATAAATTATAGTGGAATGATATAATGGAATTGTATAGGACTAGTAAAAACCATGAGAGCGTTCTAGAGACACTAAGAAGGAAAAAAATCAGGGTATAATGTCCATTGGGGAAAAATTGTGTTGTAATTTTTGTATACATACATTTATAGTAAACTGTGCATATTAATAGGAGAAGGCAATGGCACCCCACTCCAGTACTCTTGCCTGGAAAATCCCATGGAGGAGGAGCCTGGTGGGTTGCTGTCTATGGGGTTGCACAGAGTCGGACACGACTGAGCGACTTCACTTTCACTTTATACTTTCATGCATTGGAGAAGGAAATGGCAACCCACTCCAGTGTTCTTGCCTGGAGAATTCCAGGGACGGGGGAACCTGGTGGGCTGCCGTCTATGGGGTTTCATAGAGTCGGACATGACTGAAGCGACTTAGCAGAAGCAGCAGCAGCGTATATTAATATGTGAAAGCATAGATCATATTTAAACACTGTGTCTCTGGGTGATAAGATGTCATGACACTTTCATAGATCTGTGCTAAGTGATCATCTCTGTGTATTTATATGTAAATGAATGTTTATAGTGTAGTGATTTTACTATGAGTGGGTTATACTTTTGAATCCACAAAGTCATTTTTAACAACCTAATTGGCTATAGTTTTTGTAACAGTTGTTTAATCTTTTCTACAAAATACATTGATAACAATACAGAGTGATGTATGGGCAAGGAAAAAATATAAATAAATGTATATTTTTTACTGATTTGAAATTTTTATTATATTTTTATGCTCAAAGTTTAATATTATAGAATCATATATAACTGAGTTTGAATGAAATTCTTAAAAACATAGCTACATAATTAATTTACCACCATATGCTAATTGCAACATAAAATGTTTAAAAGATATTATGATAAAATACAACAATGTGAAATACTCATAAAAAACATCTCTATGTGAATTGTGCTGCACTAATATTTTGATTCACCTTTCGAGAATAATAAACACTTTAGGCTGTCTATTTAGCTATTTCTCATTTTCCTTATTGACAACTCTATAACTTCACCCATTACCTTGCGACTTGGGAATATAGGCTGTGTCATTTGGAATAACACTGGTGATTTATCTAGTCTGGCATTCTCTGTTCTAAAAATAAATCTTGAAGATCATTCTCCCCTCTGTGCTTAAGAAGACAACATGGTTTAGAATTTACAAAAAAGGGTAGAGATTAATCTTAGGCAAGAGTATGCCAATTGCATGTGACATTTATCCTCTTCAGCCAGATGGCAGTGGGATGGAATTTGGGTCTTTGTTTTTCCTTTATGTATTATTCACAAGCTAATTCAGTGTTCAAATGATAAAACCAACAGCAAGTCTGAGCAATTTCATTGTGTAATCAGCCAGATCTTTCATTGAAAAGAAATAAAGTTTCTAGTCCATATATTATTAGTAAAGTATATTTTGTTTAATAGTTTTAATAGCATCAATTACAAGAAATATATATATATATATATATATAATGTTCTCTAGCAAACATTCCATGAGCTGTTATATAAAATTAAATTTATTTGCTAAGGAACTTTGAATCTGCTGGTCAATTCTGTTACTTCTTCCCTATCTCGAAGAAAAAATAACCTTTGCTTTCTAAATGTTTAGAAGTGTTCCAATAATGATGGAACTAATAGTAGAGGCTGTCTAACTTAGTAATAATATCACTAAGAATGGAGAAACACAGATACAGTAAAGAAAGTGGCATCTTTATAAATTAATTTGGCCCAGAATATATTAAAACAAGTGTGAGATAAGTTGTCAGCACAACTTTCCTAAGAAATGTATATTTTTGCTGTAATTATTTAGACAATTCAAAAGATTAGTTGCTGCAAAATATGTTCTCAGGAAAGCATAAATGAAAAACATTTCGAATTCTTCTTTTAAAAAATGGACATTTAGTAAAAATACAACACTTCAGAATAATGATAAATATCTGTGGAGTTTTTAATATTGAAAGGAATATATTAAATTTTTCAGTCTTCAGCAACTTCATGAAATAAATGCTGGATCTATTTTCCCATTTTAAAGGGAAGAAGAGTTTAAAAAGCTTCTTCAGAGATGCATAAGCAGTTAGCTGAAGAGTCAGGTTTGAATCAAACATTCTTGGTCTAGGGCCTATGCTCTCACCAGTTTTCTTATCTAGCTTTTCAATGAAGACTGAGTGTTCTTTTAAAGGAAAATAACATTTCCAGAGGTGAAGATATTGTCATTAATCCATTGGAGTTTTGAGGGAATAAGAGGACACATGAGAGCTAAATGGATTCTTGGATGCTAAGGAAAAAGCATTTTGTTGTTTATACTAAATCAAGTTCTGAGGATGCTGACAGGTAGCATTGAGTCTATTGTGATATCTGGAATGAGGAAGCCACTTCATGACAAGTACATTCTAGAAAATTAGATATATTGGGGGAAGAGGAATAGAGATAAATGAAGGTGAACATGATCTAATTTACTGTATTAGGAGGGTCTCAGCTAAATTAGAGAATCTTCTACTGGTAATTATCTGCCTATAGATAGCTCAGCATTTTATATTGGATATTTGGAAGAGTTCTTATTACTTTGAGGGAGTAAGTCAAATGTTGGTATATGATGGAAAAAGAAATTCCATTCAAACTCTTTTCAAGTAGCAGTTAAGGCTTTGAATAGTGTGCTCTTTTTACTTGACTGAATACATTTTGCCAAGATAGGCTGTGGCCAGGTCAAAGACACTAAATACCAAAGAAACTGGATGTATACCTGTACTGGTCTTTCCAGGTGGCACTAGTGGTAAAGAACCCTCCTGCCAATGCAGGAGATATAAGAGAGGTGGAATCAATCCCTGGGTTGAGAAGAGCCCTGGGGAAGGGCATGGCAACCCACTCCAGTATTCTTGCCAGGAGAATCTCATGGAGACAGGAGCCTGGTGGGCTATAGCCTGGTGGGGTTGCACAGAGTGGGGCCAGACTGAAGGGATTTAGCATGCTTGCTTATATTAAACTCAAAACTTCTCATGTTATGGGAAGTATACTTTTCCCTCCCTCATTCTTCACCCTACATAAAACCTGCTCCTAATCCTTGTAATTGTTTCCCTTAATTTCACTTTCCCAACAGCATCAGCCTCTTAGATTGAGCAACTCTGTATGTGCTCAGTCGCTTACTCGTGTCCGACTCTTTGCAATTCCCTGGACTACAGCTAACCAGGCTCCTCTGTCCATGGGATTTCCAAGACAAGAATTCTGGAGTGGGTTGCCGTTTCCAACTCCAGGGAACCTTCCCTACAAGAGATCGAACCCAGGTCTCTTGCATCTTCTGCACCGCAGGTGGATTCTTTACCCCTGAGGCCAACTAGGAAGTCCAAGAACAACCTGAATATGTCCCAATTCTAAAAATAGCTTCCTCCATGCCTTGGTATGTATTCCTACTGGGAAAGATTAAGGAAACTATTGATAAGAAAACCTCTTCAGTTTCATTAGTTGTTACATTATGTTATGTCAGCCTTTTCCACATAATTTGTTTATATACCTTTGAAGGGGCTTCCTGGGTATCAGTTATAAGGAACCTGCCTGCCAAGCAGGAGATGTGAGTTTGATCCCCGAGTCAGGAAAATCCTTTGGAGAAGAAATGGCAACACACTGCAGTATTTTTGGCTGGAGAATTCCATGGACAGAGGAACCTGGTGGCTGTAGTCCATGGAGCGGCAAAGAGTCAGACACTATTTAGAGACTAAACAACAACAATCCCTTGGAAATCCTAAAAGCTCCTAAGTTAATGACAGACTATTTCAATGTCTTATATAACTTCTGGATTCGATGCTTAAAGGTAATGAACAAAAACAGGGAATATAGTAGGATAAACATTAAAGAATGTCTTTAATTTTAAATGTATCAAGATTGAGCTGCTTATGAGACATCTGTGTAGAGGGTGTCTCATAAGTACTTAGATAAATGCAGTTAGAGCCCAGAACAGAGAGAATGGCAAGAAAAAAATATAAATCAGAATCATCAGCCTAAAGATTCTGTCTCAAGCTACAGGATTTACATGATTATCTAAAGCTCACAGTTGTATTTCTTCTTCTCTCTCTCTCTCTCTTTTTTTTTTTTTCTGAGTCCAGTAAATAACACTCATTGTTTCTATTCAAGTTACAGATAAATTGAGAAATAGACAGCAGATGCAGCAATAGACAAGACCAAAAGAGATCAATTTTATGACTTATAAAGCTAGATTGGAAGACACATGCTTTATTTAAGTATTAGTGGACTTGAGATCTCCCTAATTATACCAGAGTCTACTCAGGATATCACATTCAAGCAGAAAGCAGGGTCTGTAAATTATACTTCTCCTTTTTTTGCTAATTTAGTTTGAGTAAGAAGAAAGGAATGGAATGAAATTTCTGTGTCTAGGTATGTTCCTAAATTAATGATAGTTAACAACTTTACATTAATATTAGCTGGGAAGATGAATGGCATAATGAATAAAGGAGGAAAACAGAAACTTGTGATAGAATGTACAGATTTTAGAACAAGAGTATAGATTTTATAACTAGAAATCTCTCTAATGGATCAGAGGTGTGACCTCTGATTAATTTAATTAATTAAATCTACTCCAAAATTCACACATTATTCAAGATTGAGTTTCTCAAATTATCTGCAGAATGTCCAATATGGTCTATTATAAGTTCTTCAATGAAATCAAATGTCATTATGAGAAGTACTGAACTAAAAAAAAAAAAAAGTCATTCACATAGTCATGCTATATATTAAGAAATTTCCTGGAGTGAAGGTAAATATCCAAAAACAAAACCTTTAACTGTTGCAGGTTAAATCTCAAAAATACTAAATGACAAGTATTTAAACCTGACCTAAACCTATCTTGCATTTGTCTGTCAAACCAGAAATTCGAAATCATCCCAATTCCTTATACAGACTAGCTTTAGTTGAAAGGATTTGCAGATTTAGGCAGAGTAGGGGAATCATTTAATAGCTTTAGCCTTTGTGTTTTTCAGAGATCAAAGGGTTTATAGACCATAAAAGATTTTTTCTAGTACTAGCTCCTCTAAATGATTTAAATCAACCCCTAAATCATTTGCATTCTTACTAAGTTACTTCAGGCATGTCAGACTCCTTGTGACCCTATAGACTGCAGCCCACCAGGATCCTCTGTCCGTGGAATTTTCCAGGCAATAACACTGCTGTGTGTTGCCAGTTCCTCCTCCAGGGGATCTTCCGGACCCAGGTATCAAAGCCACATCTCATGTCTCCCACATTGGCAAGTGGGTTCTTTACCACCAGCACCACCTAGGAAGCCCCACTCATTTTCTCCAGGCAAAATTACATCCTCTGAAAATGGTGTTAGAAAAGACCTATTTCATTTTGTTTCTAACGGAAAACTGGCCAGTTCTTTCCTGAGTCCATCTGTGTAACTGGTCAAAAGCAGTCAACACACAACATTAGGTTTCAGTTTTCTAACCACTTCCCCCAGAGCTTCTGGTTAAGCAGATAGGTAATACACATTTGCAGTTACGAGTGACAGTTTTACCAAAAATTTTGCCTCCTACTATCAATTACTCTTATTTTAGGCTTTTGTTATGACAGAAACCTGCTTTCAGTTGTTATCCCTATTAATTCCCCTGCAAGTTTGTTATTTCTGTATCTTCCTGCTCAATTGAAATTTTTAATAGGGAAATAGTGA
>SJYW01028999.1:50718-92147 GCA_006410735.1 Raphicerus campestris | reverse complement strand
GCTGGAGAACAGAGTCTGACTGGCTTAACTCTGGTCATATCTCCATCATTTTTTTTTTTTTTTCTATCAGCTATTGTCAGGAAGGCAGGTTAGGCATCAACCTTGTGGTTGTTAAGGACCTAACCTAAGAACAAGCTGGATACTCATCACTGAAGTATGGATGGGAAGAAATTCAATATGTAAATTCACTCAAAATTCCAATACTCTATCCA
Source organism: Raphicerus campestris (assembly GCA_006410735.1). Classification (NCBI taxonomy): domain Eukaryota; kingdom Metazoa; phylum Chordata; class Mammalia; order Artiodactyla; family Bovidae; genus Raphicerus; species Raphicerus campestris. The sequence continues at coordinate 91,935 of SJYW01028999.1, read as the reverse complement.
CTAAGACTGTATAACTATTGATTAAATATGCAAGTAAAAGAGGCTTCCCTGTGAATTTCCAATTAAGAATTTAGCAGAAAAACTACAGCTCCTCATTTCATGTTACTACATCAAATTTTACATCAAGATTTACTACTTTTTATTGAAAATAACAATAATTTCTGGGAAGTTATTGGGAACGCTTAGATATTACTGATAGTCTAATAAGAACTTTCAATATTCTTTGTGGAATTGAAGTACAAATGGAAGAAGCAAACTTATGGAGATGCTAACATTAGGACTGAATTAGAAGAAATCATGGCTGTTTTGGGGTATCACAGGAGAAAAGGCATGGTAGAAGATTCCAAGAAAACTATCAAAAATAACAATGTGATGTATTCCGTGTCCTTAGGAGTTTTACAGTTCAATCTTTGAAGTAAGGAAAACAATTTATCTTCTTTCTTACTATTTTATCTATCATCTTCCCTCTTCTATATTTTTTCTCTTGTCAAAAAAGAAGTACTTTCCTTTATTGATGATATAGAATTTAAACTACCTGGACCCAAAGCGTTCATTGTGGAAAGCTTTATACCTGACAGCTATACTTTAGCCAATGAAAGAACAATACAATACTGGCTTCACTCCTCCTTTGTTCTTACTTTCAAGGCAGTACACACTACAGTTTGAGCAGTAACCCAGCACACTTGCTATCAGTCTGTGCTGTTACTTGCTGCCATTTTTCACTATCCTTTGGCTATCTTGCCATTTATATATTGGGAAAATAATGTTGATTATATGTAATCCCCTACCTAATAAATTATAGTGGAATGATATAATGGAATTGTATAGGACTAGTAAAAACCATGAAAGTGTTCTAGAGACACTAAGAAGGAAAAAAATCAGGGTATAATGTCCATTGGAGAAAAATTGTGTTGTAATTTTTNAAAACTTCCAAGACTATGTTGAATAGTAGTGGTGAAAGTGGGCACCCTTGTCTTGTTCCTGACTTTAGAGGAAATGCTTTCAATTTTTCACCATTGAGGATGTTTGCTGTGGGTTTGTCATATATAGCTTTTATTATATTGAGGTATGTTCCTTCTATTCCTGATTTCTGGAGAGTTTTTATCATAAGTGGATATTGAATTTTGTCAAAGGCCTTCTCTGCATCTATTGAGATAATCATGTGGCTTTTATTTTTCAATTTGTTAATGTGATGAATTACACTGATTGATTTGCAGATATAATGTGGACATTCTATAATTCTTAGAATTTTATATGCAATGGGTAAATATGCTTTCAAAAACTTAAGTATTTCCTAGTTTTCTAAATATACACATTTACATCCTTTGTGGTTTGGTTTTTAATTATAGCAACTTTAGTCACCAGCATATCAAGCATTAAAAGAGGAGACATTCTGATGCTCCAAAAAAGGCAGAATTTTAATCTAGTGTTGTTGTTTTTTTTTTAATTTCATTGAACCATGTAAGGTAAATTTCATTCTCCTCCTTAGATCCTCTGCATTACTGTCAAACTAGGGTAGCTTAAAACGTAAGGTGAAAATAGTTTCCTACTGGTCTAGTGAAAATTTATTTGAATTCCTTTTATTTTTATTTTTTTAATACCTATGGTAAGAGTGACATACCCAGGCTCCAATAGAGGCTGCTGCCCTTGGGTCAGTCATGTCTTTTGATGTGGAAACCACCTCCTTAGGATCAAAAGGAAGCAGCACAGCCTTGGGTTTGGATTTCTGTGCATTTTTCCTATTGAGAAGTCCCTTTATGAAATACCTATGGCTCAGAAGGGATTTGTTTTAGTGCAAGTGCTTAGCCTGCTACCCTAGACTAGCTCTGAGGAACTGAAGAGTCACTAAATGGGGAAGCTTCACAATATGAGTTATTTAGGGCAGCTTAGAAAAGAACACAGAAGACAGAACCCATTTGGGCTTTCTGCTTAGTCCAAAATACCTTCTATCATCTGCATGAAAAATATTTCAGAGTCAAGGAGAGGATAGTAAATAAACAAAGGCAGAGTAAAAGGCTCAGGAAAGCACACGTGAGATAGGCTAAGATAGAAAACCCAATCTGAGTACCATAGTGGCCCGCTAGGTCTCAGTGAAAGGATGTTTAACTTAGGTCAGCAATTCCATCAGTACTTTCTATTTTTCTCTGGCCACAGGCTACCTGACATAGGTGCAGTGGAGTCCATAAAACATTTCTAAAGAGGTAAAACTTCAAAAGAGAACTGAGAAACATTTTATGAAACTTCCTTTTGCAGGTGGATTTTAAAGGCTGAACAGGCAGTGAAGGTAATCTTCCCAGGCTGCATCAGAAAGCTTCAACAGATGAAGTGAAAACACATCAATTTGAGATTAAAAAGAAATCATTGCTACTGTTTTGGTTATTTAATATTTTCTCCAATAAAAATCATTTTAATCAATTCAAATTTGGTTACTCCTGAAATTCACTTTTTTGAAACATAAAGAGACAGAGAGTATCCACTGGTTTTGCATTACTTCTGTCACTTTTTTTGTTGTTATTTTTGGCATTCCTCATATATATGATATGTGAAATTGTTAGTTTTCAGTTTTCCAAAACTCCTGATTTCCCCAGTGTTTTTAGATTAATGATAAAAAATTATTGATGCCAATCTTTTTGCCCTAAGTTGATCAAAACAATTGCCTTCAATTTCTATTTATTTAAATGAAGAACTGAAATCAAGACTCAATTAAAAGAGCCCTCATTCCTATTTTTAAAGGCTACACACAAATTCTATCATAAATATTTGCAACATTATAAACAATAACATAATTAAACACCTATAAAATTCTGATTTATCGATGTAGCAAAATTACAATGCTCCTTACATTCTTGTTAAGGTAATACAGTTTATATTTTCAGTTCAGTTCAGTCAGTCAAGTCCCACTCTTTGCGACCCCATGTACTGCAGCATGCCAGGCTTCCCTGTCCATCACCAACTCCTGAAGTTTGCTCAAACTCATATCTATTGAGTTGGTGATGTCATCTAACCATCTCATCCTCTGTCATCCCCTTCTCCTCCTCTCTTCAATCTTTTCCAGCATTGAGGTCTTTTCAAATGAGTCAGTTCTTTACATCAGATGGCCAAAGTATTGGAGTTTCAGCTTCAGAATGAGTCCTTCCAATGAATATTCACGACTGATTTCCTTTAGGAAGGACTGGGTGGATCTCCTTGCAGTCCGAGGGACTTTCAAGAGTCTTCTTCAACACCACAGTTCAAAAGCATCAATTCTTTGGCATTTAACTGTCTTTATAATCCAACTCCCACATCTACACATGACCACTGGAAAAACCATAGCTTTGACTAGATGGACCTTCGTTGGCAATGTCTCTTCTTTTTAATATACTGTCTAGGTTGGTCATAGCTTTTCTTCCAAGGAGTATGTGTCTTTTAATTTCATGGCTCCAGTCACCATCTGCAGTGATTTTGGAACCCAAAAAATTAAAGTTGTCCACTGTTTCCTTTGTTTCCCCATCTATTTTCCATGAAGTAATGGGACTAGATGCCATGATCTTGTTTTTCTGAATGTTGAGTTTTAAGCTAATGTTTTCACTGTCTTCTTTTACTTTCATCTAGAAGCTCTTGAGTTCTTTTCACTTTCTGCCGTTTAGGAGTGGTGTCATCTGTGTATCTGAGGTTATTGATATTTCTCCCAGCAATCTTGATTCCAGCTTGTGCTTCACCCAGCCCAGCATTTCACATGATATATATATACACATATAAATTGAATAAGCAGGGTGACAATATAAAACCTTGTACTCCTTTCCCTATTTGGAACCAATCCTGTTGTTCCATGTCCAGTTCTAACTGTTGCTTCCTGACCTGCATACAGGTTTCTCAGGAGACAAGTCCAGTGGTCTGGTATTCCCATCTCTTTCAGAATTTTCCAGTTTATTGTGATCCACACAGTCAAAGGCCTTGGCATACTCAACAAAGCAGATGTTTTTCTGGAACTATTTTGCTTTTTCTATGATCCAACGAATGTTGGCAATCTGATATCTGGTTCCTCTGCCTTTTTGAAATTCAGCTTGAACATCTGGAACTTCATGGTTCATGTACCTTTGAAGCCTGGCTTGGAGAATTTTGAGCATTACTTTGCTATTATGTGAGATATGTGTAGCTGTGTGATTTGCTAGCATGTGAGACGAGTGCTTATATTTTCAAAATCTCTTAAATTAGGGGAGTATTTGTTCCAGATGATTAAAATACACTAGGCTAGAATTATTGTAAATGCCAGTTATATTTTCTTTTGAGATTAGAAAACAACATTCACCATTTTTAATCAATCAGTCACTACTTATCCTCTGCTAACATGTGTCTATTTTATAATGCATTGCAATGTCTTTAAAAAGCTCATTTCAAATATTATTATCAGGAAAAACTCAGAAGTACTTTAAGTCTCATAGTTCTTTGGTTATCATTAGATAAAAGGGGGAAAATGCCATCTATTGACTTGGCTTATTCCTTTTTTGTTTTTGCTATATATATATATATATANGCCAAAGTATTGGAGTTTCAGCTTCAGAATGAGTCCTTCCAATGAATATTCACGACTGATTTCCTTTAGGAAGGACTGGGTGGATCTCCTTGCAGTCCGAGGGACTTTCAAGAGTCTTCTTCAACACCACAGTTCAAAAGCATCAATTCTTTGGCATTTAACTGTCTTTATAATCCAACTCCCACATCTACACATGACCACTGGAAAAACCATAGCTTTGACTAGATGGACCTTCGTTGGCAATGTCTCTTCTTTTTAATATACTGTCTAGGTTGGTCATAGCTTTTCTTCCAAGGAGTATGTGTCTTTTAATTTCATGGCTCCAGTCACCATCTGCAGTGATTTTGGAACCCAAAAAATTAAAGTTGTCCACTGTTTCCTTTGTTTCCCCATCTATTTTCCATGAAGTAATGGGACTAGATGCCATGATCTTGTTTTTCTGAATGTTGAGTTTTAAGCTAATGTTTTCACTGTCTTCTTTTACTTTCATCTAGAAGCTCTTGAGTTCTTTTCACTTTCTGCCGTTTAGGAGTGGTGTCATCTGTGTATCTGAGGTTATTGATATTTCTCCCAGCAATCTTGATTCCAGCTTGTGCTTCACCCAGCCCAGCATTTCACATGATATATATATACACATATAAATTGAATAAGCAGGGTGACAATATAAAACCTTGTACTCCTTTCCCTATTTGGAACCAATCCTGTTGTTCCATGTCCAGTTCTAACTGTTGCTTCCTGACCTGCATACAGGTTTCTCAGGAGACAAGTCCAGTGGTCTGGTATTCCCATCTCTTTCAGAATTTTCCAGTTTATTGTGATCCACACAGTCAAAGGCCTTGGCATACTCAACAAAGCAGATGTTTTTCTGGAACTATTTTGCTTTTTCTATGATCCAACGAATGTTGGCAATCTGATATCTGGTTCCTCTGCCTTTTTGAAATTCAGCTTGAACATCTGGAACTTCATGGTTCATGTACCTTTGAAGCCTGGCTTGGAGAATTTTGAGCATTACTTTGCTATTATGTGAGATATGTGTAGCTGTGTGATTTGCTAGCATGTGAGACGAGTGCTTATATTTTCAAAATCTCTTAAATTAGGGGAGTATTTGTTCCAGATGATTAAAATACACTAGGCTAGAATTATTGTAAATGCCAGTTATATTTTCTTTTGAGATTAGAAAACAACATTCACCATTTTTAATCAATCAGTCACTACTTATCCTCTGCTAACATGTGTCTATTTTATAATGCATTGCAATGTCTTTAAAAAGCTCATTTCAAATATTATTATCAGGAAAAACTCAGAAGTACTTTAAGTCTCATAGTTCTTTGGTTATCATTAGATAAAAGGGGTAAAATGCCATCTATTGACTTGGCTTATTCCTTTTTTGTTTTTGCTATATATATATATATATTTTTTTTTTTAATGGCTTTAGGCATGGTGAACTTTGTTAATTTCAAGAAGTACTCCTTGGCAAGTTAGGCGGCTCAAATGAAATAAGTCAAGAAAGTGAAAAATGTTCATGTTGTGTTTGATGCTTTTGAAATTTTCTGTGTCAAGATAGTTTGCCTACGGACATATTTTCCTACTTTCTCTAAGTTGTTTTTCCATACCTGCCAACTAATTCCTAAGACACATTTTTCTTTATGGTGCTTTTTCAAAATGCATTGTTTAGTTCAGTTGAAACTTGTAAAACCTCTTTTTTTTTTTTTTTTAAGAAATTGCCCTTTAACTTTATTTTGTTTCAAGGTAAAAAACTGATATACCACTTCAAATATTTCACATGTTATCAAGCTAAGTTTTGTACTTCCCTCATGACCATATGAGCTCAGTCATCTAATCATTGCATTTTTAAAAACAAGTGGTTATAATGGGATTTTTAGTTCTTTATTCTTTTCTTGCTTTTTAATTTACCCTTAAGAGATATAAGTTAATTACCTTTTGTGTTTTTAACCTTAAGCAAAGTATACTTTATTTTCTGTGGTGAGACAGCATTTTCTCTATTGTGCCTTTCATATATATCATACATTTTTACTGTATAGGGGAAAGTATAGCATTTATTTACTGCCCAGTCTGTGACAAGCACAATGAATGATTTGAAATGTATGTTTTCATTAAATACTAAGTATATTATATATTAAGTTTATTTAAGAATTAGAAATCTAAGGTACTGAATATGTAAAGTAATTTTCCAAAGTCATAGAATTAATAACTGTCAGGGGTAAATTTTTAAGTTAATATACTTGCCAAAAGTATATCATTTTTCTCAACTTTATAGTATTACTGATATGGTTCAACCTGTATAATACTAAGCATGAAGTGACTATGTAAGAATATCTCCTGAGCTCCAAGAACCAAAGGGAGTAGATGCTTAATGGTGATACAGAGAAGTGATGTGCTTTAGTGAAATAACTCTCAACTTAGACAAAAACAAGAAACTGATTCTTCTCATTAGAATCACATTTAAGCATATCCTTCTTATGTCAAATCACCAAAAAGAAGACACACATAAACAGCAAGAAAGCACTGAAAAGAAAGCACTGAATAGAGCCTAATTTAATTTTTAAGAAAACAGTCATTCTAAGTGAAATAAGTAAATTCAAGCACAGTGGATCCTCATTGCTCATTGATTCTATGTTTGAGAATTCCTCTTTTCACTAAAACTTCTGTATGATCCACCCAGAACAATACTCATGGAATTAACATATACAAACAACTATACATAAAGTAGATAACCAACAAGGACCTATTGTATAGCACAGGGAGCCATGCACAATTTATGTAATACCTATAAGGGAAAATAATTAGAAAATGAATATATATATATATATATGCAAAATACACTTAAAGGTATTATATAAATTATGTGTGTGCATATGTATATATATTGTGTGTGTGTATAACTAAACCACTGTGTTGTATGCCTAACACAATATTGTAAATCAAATATACTCCAATTAAAAAAAAAAAAGTAAAACAGAAACAACCACAAAACACTTGTGGTATTTTCTGGTCATGTGGGGATATACACAGAATGACAAAGGTTCAAATTACTCAACACACATTTCCAGCTGATGTCAAATAAGACGACAGCTTACCTTCTTGTTTCAGTTCTCATACTGTAAACAATTGTTCTTTTTGTAGTCTATTTAAGTGCCACAGTTCTGGTTTTTGTGCTTTTTGTTGATTATTTCACTTTTCTAAATTACCCTCAAGGGAAGTATCAAAGTGCTGTCCATCTACTAAAAGTGCAGGAAAGCTCTGATGTACCATCTAAAGAGAATACAGATGTTAGATAAACTATATTCAGGCATTAATTATGCTGCTGTGGGTTTTGCATGTGTGCGTTTTGGTTGAGCAGTCATGTCTGACTCTTTGTAACCCTGCCAGGCTTCTCTGTTCATATGATTTTCCCGGCAAGAATACTGGAGTGGGTTGCCATTTCCTCCTCCAGGGGATCTTCCCAACACAGGGATTGAACTGGTGTCTCCTGTGTCTCCTTCACTGGCAAGCAGATTCTTTACCACTGAGCCACGTGGGAAGGCCGGTGACTGTGAGTTCAATTTTAATAAAGCAACACTGAATTAAATTAGGTGTCTTTAAAATAAGCATATATAAAACAAAGCTATGTTTTGATTTGTTGACAAAAAATGTTAGGACTAGAAGCTTGCAGGAAACTAATTCTGTATTTCTCCTAGGAACAATGGTTTGTGCTAAGTCGCTTCAGTTGCGTCTGACTCTTTGAGACCTCATGGCCTGAAGCCCACAAGGTTCCTCTGTCCATGAGATTCTCCAAGCAAGAATACTAGAGTGGGTGGCCATTTCCTTCTACAGGGGATCTTCCTGACCCAGGGATCAAACCCTTGTCTCTTACATCTTCTGTATTGGCAGGTGGATTCTTTACCACTGGCATCACCTTAGAGGGCCCTAGGAAAAATGGATGAGAATTCACTGAATAGTGAATGATTCAGTTTTTGCAGAGACTTTATAGAGCATAATCACTGGGAATAACAAAAATTGAATATAGTTAGCATTCTTCCAAATCATCAGAGTGGGTAAATCTAAGTTTGCAAGATAGTTTAAAATCATCAGCACTTTATAGTCTTTATAAATGCTAGACTATAATACTTCAGTCAGTATCAAGAGATATCACAATACAATATTATCTCTCATTTACTAGAAACAAAGTCATTCTGAATTTCCAGTTGTACTTAATGCTAACATCTAAAATCATTTCCTAAATATTTAACAATTGATTTTGTAAAGGCAGTAGTATACTATTGTACTAAAAAATGAATTTTTGTTCAGTCACTCCTCTTTGGAACATTTTCTTATACTAGAAAAAGCAAGCAATCCTAAATATAATTTTCTGTGAATGCATAATAAGGTAGGTGATAATCTTTAAGTGCCTTTGAAATTTTTCTTCAAATTTATCTATAAATTATTTCTCACTTAAGTGATGTTCCTGTGTGAAATCATTTTATATATACTTTTATGATAATAAAACTTTAAACAACAATAGTAAGTTAACATAAGCACTGATACATAAAAAGGTAATTCTCACTCTGTGCATCCATGAGACAAACTATTAATGATTTTTTTGCAGATTGTAGTTGAATAAGATAATAAAAATTAATAACACATTTCCCTCTAGCTCTACTGGTGAAACAAAGTATTTAAGACAAATCTACTGTGATGCATTAAATGCACAGCAATGGTGCTATTTTAGATGTTAGTCTAGGTCTATTTTGGTAATTATTTTAAAATAAACATCTATTTATTCTTGGTTCTTTTCATAGCATTACACATATTTGACTCAAGAGAAGACCAGTCCACAGCTTGCAGATAAACTATTGTTTGGAGCAAATTTGAATCATGAAAGGAAACATATTTGGACAAAAAAATAAATGTGTATATGGATTTTTACAAAATTTATGTACCTGATTCATTTATCCAATAATTCAATACACATTTATTTATACAAATTCCAAGTCAATATATTTTGAAGCAAAGCCTTTGAACAGTCACAAATAGTTGTTTCAAATTCTATATGTTTAAGCCCTGAAGAAAATATAGAAAGATAAATCTTTTTTCCTTTTAAGATGGGAATTCTCTCATTAAGGCATAGTATAGCAAAATTATTAGCAATTTTTTTTAAGTTGGGAAGATCTATAGAGAGTTAAGTTTTGGGAAAGTCATATCACCTCTCTGAATTTTTGTTTTCTCATCTATAAAATGGGGATAATAACCATAACCATTATGATTATTGGTTATGGGAAGCTAATATGGGAAGCTATGGGAAGCTAATTGATAATGACTATGATTAATATTTAATACTTAAAGACTGTTTTATATTATAAGCCACTGTTGTTATCAACACTGGATGCTCTGCAATACAAAATGAATTTAAATTTAATATAACAATACTTTTTTTTCTAAGAGACAGAGGAGATGGCTACCAAATGAAACTTTTGAAGACACAAAACATTTTAAGATGGTATTCTCTTTATTCATTATGGTTCTTTGACAATGCTGTATATATTTTCATGTTTGAGGATATAAAGAAAAGAAAAAAGGTTGAAAAGACACTGAGTAAAGATGATTGTTCTCATGTTCTTTTTGTTGAACAGTCACTAAGTCATATCCGACTCTTACACTCTAAGTGTAATAATTACACTAAATCCATCACACCAGGCTTCCTCAGCCTTCACTATCTCCTGGAGTTTGTTCAAATTCATGTCCATTGAGTCAGTGATGCTATAGAACTCTCTCATCCTCTGTGGCTTTCCTCTCCTTGTGCCTTCAGTCTTTCCCAGCTTCCAGGCCTTTTCTAATGTTTCACCCTTCACATCAGATGGCTAAAATATTGGAGATTCAGCTTTAGCATCAGTCCTTCCAGTAAATATCCAGGGTTGATTTCCTTTAGGATTAATTGGTTTGATCTCCTAGCAGTCCAAGGGACTCTCTTCAAGAGTCTATTCCAGAACCACAATTCAAAAGCATTAATTCTTTGGCTCTCAGTATTCTTTATGGTCCAACTCTCACATCCATATATGACTACTGGAAAACCACAGCTTTGTCAGCAAAGGGATGACTTTGCTTTATGTAAAATACTCTGTCTAGGTTTGTCATAGCTCTCGTTCCAAGGAACAAGCATCTTTTAATTTAATGGCTGCAGTCACCAACAGCAGTGATTTTGGAACCCAAGAAAAGAAAATCTGTCACTGTTTCCAAATTTTCCCCATGTATTGGCCATTAAGTGATGGGACCAGATGCCATGATTTTAGTTTTTTGAATGTTGAGTTAAAAGTGAGTTTTTCACTCTCCTCTTTCACCTTTAACAAGAGGCTCTTTAGTTCCTTTTCACTTTCTGCCATAGAGTGTATCATCTTCATATCTGAGGTTGTTGATATTTCTTACTGTAATCTTGATTCCAACTTGGATTCATCCAGGTTGGCATTTCACATGATGTACTGTGCATATAAGTTAAATAAACAAGCAACAATACACAACCTTGTCATACTCCTTTCCCAAGTTTGAATCAGTCAGTTGTCCTTTTCTAACTGTTGTCTCTTGACCCGTAAATAGATTTTCTCAGAAGACAGGTAAGGTGTTCAGGTATACCCATCTCTTTAAGAATTTCCCAGTTTGTCATGATCCACACAGTCAAATGCTTTAATGTAGTCAATTGAGCAGATAGTTGTTTTTCTGGAATTCCTTTGCTTTTTTCTATGATATTATGAATGCTGGCAATTTAATCTCTGCTTCCTCTCCCTTTTCTAAACCTAGCTTGTACATTTCAAAGTTCTAGGTTCACATATTGCTGACACCTAGTTGGAGAAGGAAATGGCAACCCACTCCAGTATTCTTGCCTGGAGAACCCCAGGGAGAGAGTAGCCTGGTTGGCTGCTGTCTATGGGGTCGCACAGAGTCAGACACGACTGTGCATGCATGTATTGGAGAAGGAAATGGCAACCCACTCCAGTATTCTTGTCTGGAGAATCCCAGGGATGGAGGATCCTGATGGACTGCCGTCTATGCGGGCACACAGAGTCAGACACGACTGAAGTGACTTAGCAACAGCAGCAGTTAAAGGATTTGAGCATTACATTACTAGCATGTGAAATAAGTATAACTGTATGGTAGTTTAAGCATTCTTTGGCATTGACTTTCTTTGAGATTGTAATGAAAACTGACCTTTTCCTTCCTGTGGCCACTGCTGAGTTTTCCAAAATTGCTGACATATTGAATGCACCACTTTAAACAACATCATCTTTTGGGATTTTAAATTACTCAGCTGGAATCCTTTCAACTTTAGTGGCTTTGCTTGTAGTTAACAGTTAACACTTCCTATGGCCCACTTGACTTCATGTTCCAGGATATCTAGCTCTAGGTGAGTGACCACACCATTGTGTGTTCATATATATATACTGAAATCACTGTTTCAGGAAGAAACAGACTGATACACAGGGATGTAAGTCATATATATTCAATGATTTTTCATTTCAGGAAAATCAGTAGTTAAATGAATGGTTTCTTTTGCTTTCTGTATGGAAAGGAATTTTTCAACTTGTCTAATTGATTAACATCCTGTATATAATGGAAACACGTAAGTTCCAACTTTCTATTTCGGTAGAAAAGTTGGTTAAAGCTACTCTGGCATAAACAGTTTTGCCTGACAGATTATTGTACTCCATAGTTCCTTTGAAATAATGAAATGATGACAAAGAAGTAATTAATAGAATAGGTCATTTAGTTTGTGAACCTACATAAATTACATAAACAGCAATGCGTCTCAAAACTTATAAATCAACTGATGCTTCTGCTGCTGCTAAGTCGCTTCAGTCGTGTCTGACTCTGTGCGACCCCATAAACGGAAGCCCACCAGGCCCCCTGTCCCTGAGGTTCTCCAGGCAAGAACACTGGAGTGGGTTGCCATTTCTTTCTCCAAGACATGAAAATGAAAAGTGAAAGTGAAGTTGCTCAGTCGTGTCCGACTCTTAGCAACCCCATGGACTACAGCCTATCAGCCTCCTCCATCCATGGGATTTTTCCAGGCAAGAGTACTGGAGTGGAGTGCCATTGCCTGCAGATGTTGCTAAACTGAAGTGGGTATGGTTTGGGACCTGAAAGTGTATATTTGTTACAAGTTCCCAGTTGGTGTGGATGCTACAGTTCTGTGAACTAATATTTTGATCAACAAAAGCTTAGAAAATATCATCAAGTAGTAGAATCAGATTGGTCTGACCCCAGCCTGACCTCCAGTATCCTATGTTCAATAACTTAGAATAAATAATTGTTGTTGTTGTTCAGTCACTCAGTCATGTCCAGCTCTTTCCAACTCCGTTACTGCAGCATGTCAGGCTTCCCTAACCTTCACTATCTCCCAGTTTGAGTCGATGATGCCATCCAACAATCTAATCCTCTCTCACCACCCCTTCTCTTTCTGCCTTCAATCTTTCTGAGCATTATGTGCTTTTCCAATGAGTCAGCTCTTTGTATCAGGTGGCCAAGATATTGGAGCTCCTTTAACAGTCCTTCCAAAGATTATTCAGGGTTGATTTTCTTTAGCATTGACTAGTTTGCTCTCCTTGCTGTCCAAGGGACTCACAAGAGAAAAAAAATACATGCTTACTGTATTTTCATATTCCTTTTTAATAACATATAAATTTTAGTATTTTAAAATTTTAATTTATTTGGGTTATGCTGAGTCTTACTGCATATGGGCTTTTTCTATTTGCAGGGACTAGGGGCTACTCTCTAGCTGTGGTACATGGGCTTCTCACTGCAGTTTGGTTCAGTCACTCAGTCATGTCCAACTCTTTGTGACCCCATGGACTGCAGCATGCCAGNTTCTTTCTCCAAGACATGAAAATGAAAAGTGAAAGTGAAGCTGCTCAGTCGTGTCCGACTCTTAGCAACCCCATGGACTACAGCCTATCAGCCTCCTCCATCCATGGGATTTTTCCAGGCAAGAGTACTGGAGTGGAGTGCCATTGCCTGCAGATGTTGCTAAACTGAAGTGGGTATGGTTTGGGACCTGAAAGTGTATATTTGTTACAAGTTCCCAGTTGGTGTGGATGCTACAGTTCTGTGAACTAATATTTTGATCAACAAAAGCTTAGAAAATATCATCAAGTAGTAGAATCAGATTGGTCTGACCCCAGCCTGACCTCCAGTATCCTATGTTCAATAACTTAGAATAAATAATTGTTGTTGTTGTTCAGTCACTCAGTCATGTCCAGCTCTTTCCAACTCCGTTACTGCAGCATGTCAGGCTTCCCTAACCTTCACTATCTCCCAGTTTGAGTCGATGATGCCATCCAACAATCTAATCCTCTCTCACCACCCCTTCTCTTTCTGCCTTCAATCTTTCTGAGCATTATGTGCTTTTCCAATGAGTCAGCTCTTTGCATCAGGTGGCCAAGATATTGGAGCTCCTTTAACAGTCCTTCCAAAGATTATTCAGGGTTGATTTTCTTTAGCATTGACTAGTTTGCTCTCCTTGCTGTCCAAGGGACTCACAAGAGAAAAAAAATACATGCTTACTGTATTTTCATATTCCTTTTTAATAACATATAAATTTTAGTATTTTAAAATTTTAATTTATTTGGGTTATGCTGAGTCTTACTGCATATGGGCTTTTTCTATTTGCAGGGACTAGGGGCTACTCTCTAGCTGTGGTACATGGGCTTCTCACTGCAGTTTGGTTCAGTCACTCAGTCATGTCCAACTCTTTGTGACCCCATGGACTGCAGCATGCCAGGCTTCTCTGCCCATCCCCAACTCCCAGAGCTTTCTCAAACTCATGTCCGTTGAGTCGGTGATACCACCCAACCATCTCACCTCTGTCATCCCCTTCTCTTCCTATCTTCAATCTTTCCCAGCAGCAGGGTCTTTTCAAATGAGTCAGTCTTTGCATCAGGTAGCCAAAGTTTTGGAGCTCCAGCTTCAGCATCAGTCCTTCCAATGAATATTCAGGACTGATTTCCTTTAGGATTGAATGGTTTGATCTACTTGCAGTCCAAGAGACTCTCAAGAGTCTTCTCCAGAAGCCAAAATTGGCTTCTGAGGGAGAGGGAGAGGGCGGGATGATTTGGGAGAATGGCACTGAAACATGTATACTACCATATAAGAAATGAAGCGCCAGTCTATGTTCAATACAGTATACAGGATGCTTGGGGCTGGTGTACGGGATGATCCAGGGTGATGGGGTGGGGAGGGAGGTGGGAGGGGGCTTCGGCATGGGGAGATCAGGTACACCTGTGGATGATTCATGTCAGTGTATGGCAAAACCAATACAGTACTGTAAAATAGAATAAAGTATTAAAAAAAAAAAAAGAGTCTTCTACAACACCATGGTTCAAAAGCATCAATTTTTGATTCTCAGCTTTATTTTTAGTCCAACTTGTAACTCAGCTGATAAAGAATCTGCCTGCAATGTAGGAGACCTGGGTTTGATCCCTGAGTTGGGAAGATCCCCTGGGAAAGGGAAAAGCTAATCACTCCAGCATGCTGGCCTGGAGAATTCCATGGACTCTATAGTCCATGGGATCACAAGGAGTTGGACACTACTGAGTGTTCTTCTCACATCCACACATGACGACTGGAAAAACTATAGCTTTGACTAGACAGAACTTTGTCGGCAAAGCTATGTCTCTGCTTTTTAATACGCTGTCTAGGTTGGTCATAGCTTTCCTTCCAAGGAACAAGCGTCTTTTAATTTCATGGCTGCAGTCATCATTTGCAGTGATTTTGCAGCCCAAGAAAATAAAGTCTCTCACTGTTTCCATTGTTTCCCCATCTATTTGCCATGAACTGATGGGACAGGATGTCATGATCTTAATATTTTGAATGTTGAGTTTTAAGCAGTGGCTTCTCTTATGGCAGAGTACAGACTCTAGTGTTCACAGGCTTCATTATTGCAGCATATAGGGTCAGCAGTTATGGCTCCTATGCTCTAGAACACAGATTCAATAGTTGTGGTGCATGGGCTTAGGTTCTCTGCAGCTTGTGGGATTCTCCCAGACAAGGGATCAAACTGGTGTCTTCTACATTGCTACATGGATTATTTACCAAGGAAGTATCTTTTTTTCATTTTTATGTTGATTGGTTAAAAAACAACAACAACAACAACAAAACCCCTGTAGCCTAAATCTGGTAACCTCTTGGGTTGCTAAAGATAATGGTAAGTGATCCAAGTTACACAACATATTAACCAGGTGTATTTTAGAGTAAATGATATATGTATCTACTTCAAATACATTTTGGAATATATAGAACATTATATAATAAATAGAGTTATCTGCTGCATTTTAAAATAATTCAAATATATGTTTCTACTTTATTCTAAGAAAATCTTGGGTGTGTTTTAAATCCAACTAATTGATAGAATTTGGAACAATGATACAGCTGAGCTGGAATTTGAGGAATGGCTATAAAAATAAGCAGTTGTATCCCTGAAGAAGCTAGAGTTAATCTATAAAATTAATGCTTGGTCATGTTTTCCAGCCATTTCAATTCTAGGTCCTCAGCTAAATAAGCAGTTGATGATAGGATTGTTTAGGTGCTATGTTTTATTATTTTAGGACAAGAGATACCTAGGCTTAAGTAGATTAAATCATTTGTCCAAATTCTAAAAGCTAGCAAGAACCAAGTTAGGATTCAGATCTAGGTTGTTTAATTTCAAGTCCCTCATTCTTTTGACAAATATCCTTGTGGTTATTAGAAAGA
Source organism: Raphicerus campestris (assembly GCA_006410735.1). Taxonomy (NCBI): domain Eukaryota; kingdom Metazoa; phylum Chordata; class Mammalia; order Artiodactyla; family Bovidae; genus Raphicerus; species Raphicerus campestris. Next base: position 75,689 of record SJYW01028999.1, on the reverse strand, counting down.
CTTCTAATACACTGATGCATTGAATTTGGCATTGGTAGCTTCCAATTTGATTTCTGAGAAGAATTTGGGGCCAAAGCTTGTGCTTGTTTTATGTATCTTTCTTAAAGTTTTATTTTCTGAAACAATTCTTTATTTCCCTTTATTTATGACAATTTGAATAATATAATTTTTTTTAACAAAGCGTTTTAATTCTATAGCCCTTTTATTGCATCCAACACCAAATCTCAGTAAATTTAACATTGGTAAGTGAATATTTGTTTTAATTTTTTTCTTTACAAGCAATTATAATAATACATTTTCCTGAATTCTTGATCTCCTACTATCTCTATACCAGATCAGTATTGACAAAGATAACTTTTAGCTTCAAATGAAGTGAGAATTTAAAATAAGTTCATTTTATATTTCATAATGCACTAGAACATTTTTAGAATATTTAAAGAAAATAACAATTCTGAGAATATTTTCCCCCTTATGAGTTTTGTATGGATTTCATATATACCAAAGTAACATAATTTGCCATCTCCTTTTATGTCACAGTAACTGTAATTGAATCAGAAATATGAATACTAAAATTGTACCCATTTATCAGTGTTAACAGTGATGGATTTTTCCCTTCCTCTCACAGTATAGAGACTTAGTGAAAAAGAAACTGTGCTGCAGTGAAACAGAGTCCACTATTTTTTTCATTTGTTCAGAAGGGATTTTATTCAAAGATCTCATTCTTTACTGTGGAAAGGAAGAATATAATAGTTATTTCCCACATATTTGACCCAGACAATTAAAAAGTTGATCTTTAGTGTGCAGTCAGGAAAAGAAAAAAAAAAAAATCTGTGGTCTTCAGCAAAGGAAAACCATTCAGAATTCATGCGTTTTTACATTGTAATTGGAGCCTTGACCTTAGCATAGAGTAAGAGATAAATACATTGACTTCCATCCAATGGAGAAGTTGGTTTCTAATGTAGAATATTTCTAAGTACTGGCTATCTTCAGATGCCTGCCTTTCTCTAGCAGTGGCATTAACCCTGCTAAAAGTGTTCCTTAATGCAGTCTAATTGACAGCCTGAATGTGAGGCCGAGCCACCACATCGCCCCTTCTGCTAACCATCCGGAGCCTTGTTCCTGGACAGAGAATAGCTGACGGCTTCAATTATGCTGGGGTCATAAGATCATTGGCTGGTTACTTTTCAAATGATCATGATAACATTTCCAAAGGTTCATTCGTATCACTTTATATGGGAAACAATCACTTACATAGGAAAGTAAGACAAGTATGAACTTAGTCTTTTCATGAAACTAAAAATACTATAGAGAAATTAAGAATTTGATGAACTTACATCTGAGAAAACAGTCACATAAGTTATCATTGTCTATTTGGGGAAACCCCTAATTATATTTGTTTAGGAAAACATATTTTAATAGTAGAACTTTCATTTTTATTATATCTACTCTATTTGTATATCTACTTGTAAATTAAAAAAAAGTTTTTAAGAAGCCAGGCAGCTTTTCAAACAGTAAGTAATCTTTTTTTTTTACAGAAATCAATATACTTTATTTCTATATTTCTGGATATATACATAAAAATTAAGCCTTAAAATGGACAAATATAAGGTTTGAAAAATTTATGAGAAACATTTAAAAGTTACCTGCATATCCTCTTTTTAGTTTAATCTTTCATCATATACTTTGGCATTGTAAAATTGTTTTAATTAAGTACTCTAGGTTTTCTTAGTCATCACCAGTAAGTAGTAGAGGGAATATCAACTTTGTTTATAGGGAGGAAGGTAGATCATATGTTTATTTCATATGATGCATTCTTCTTTATAAAACACAAGTAATGTACTTCTGGTTGAAAAAACATTTATCACAGTCTNTTGACAAAGATAACTTTTAGCTTCAAATGAAGTGAGAATTTAAAATAAGTTCATTTTATATTTCATAATGCACTAGAACATTTTTAGAATATTTAAAGAAAATAACAATTCTAAGAATATTTTCCCCCTTATGAGTTTTGTATGGATTTCATATATACCAAAGTAACATAATTTGCCATCTCCTTTTATGTCACAGTAACTGTAATTGAATCAGAAATATGAATACTAAAATTGTACCCATTTATCAGTGTTAACAGTGATGGATTTTTCCCTTCCTCTCACAGTATAGAGACTTAGTGAAAAAGAAACTGTGCTGCAGTGAAACAGAGTCCACTATTTTTTTCATTTGTTCAGAAGGGATTTTATTCAAAGATCTCATTCTTTACTGTGGAAAGGAAGAATATAATAGTTATTTCCCACATATTTGACCCAGACAATTAAAAAGTTGATCTTTAGTGTGCAGTCAGGAAAAGAAAAAAAAAAAATCTGTGGTCTTCAGCAAAGGAAAACCATTCAGAATTCATGCGTTTTTACATTGTAATTGGAGCCTTGACCTTAGCATAGAGTAAGAGATAAATACATTGACTTCCATCCAATGGAGAAGTTGGTTTCTAATGTAGAATATTTCTAAGTACTGGCTATCTTCAGATGCCTGCCTTTCTCTAGCAGTGGCATTAACCCTGCTAAAAGTGTTCCTTAATGCAGTCTAATTGACAGCCTGAATGTGAGGCCGAGCCACCACATCGCCCCTTCTGCTAACCATCCGGAGCCTTGTTCCTGGACAGAGAATAGCTGACGGCTTCAATTATGCTGGGGTCATAAGATCATTGGCTGGTTACTTTTCAAATGATCATGATAACATTTCCAAAGGTTCATTCGTATCACTTTATATGGGAAACAATCACTTACATAGGAAAGTAAGACAAGTATGAACTTAGTCTTTTCATGAAACTAAAAATACTATAGAGAAATTAAGAATTTGATGAACTTACATCTGAGAAAACAGTCACATAAGTTATCATTGTCTATTTGGGGAAACCCCTAATTATATTTGTTTAGGAAAACATATTTTAATAGTAGAACTTTCATTTTTATTATATCTACTCTATTTGTATATCTACTTGTAAATTAAAAAAAAGTTTTTAAGAAGCCAGGCAGCTTTTCAAACAGTAAGTAATCTTTTTTTTTTACAGAAATCAATATACTTTATTTCTATATTTCTGGATATATACATAAAAATTAAGCCTTAAAATGGACAAATATAAGGTTTGAAAAATTTATGAGAAACATTTAAAAGTTACCTGCATATCCTCTTTTTAGTTTAATCTTTCATCATATACTTTGGCATTGTAAAATTGTTTTNATACTTTATTTCTATATTACTGGATATATACATAAAAATTAAGCCTTAAAATGGACAAATATAAGGTTTGAAAAATTTATGAGAAACATTTAAAAGTTACCTGCATATCCTCTTTTTAGTTTAATCTTTCATCATATACTTTGGCATTGTAAAATTGTTTTAATTAAGTACTCTAGGTTTTCTTAGTCATCACCAGTAAGTAGTAGAGGGAATATCAACTTTGTTTATAGGGAGGAAGGTAGATCATATGTTTATTTCATATGATGCATTCTTCTTTATAAAACACAAGTAATGTACTTCTGGTTGAAAAAACATTTATCACAGTCTAAATGTAGAGTGCCATCTAGTGATGTATAAGAGTTATATCAGGTATGGGATTGAGGAAATATTACTACTTCTATAATGTTAACTTCAGTATAGATTTATCTGTAATCTAGACAATATGACTTACATTCAATATTAATTTAGTGTACAGCATAATTTAATAAACTAAATTTTAATACAGTTTTAACTTGAAAAATATTGAAAACTCAAAGAAAATGTTTATCCTTAGCAACAGAGAAATTATTTTCATGTAGATTGAGGATCAAATAGATTGCACTGGTCTTTACATTTAAACATTTGCATTTAATTAACACTAAAGGACCATATTTAGGGTTGTAAACACTCCCCAACAAATCTTTGTTGATGGATTAAATCAGAGAACACATGAAGAATACATGTTTTAAAATATATTGTTTCAAATGTCAATATAAAGCAGTAATAGCAACAGCTTTAGAAATAAAACTATTTTTAAAATTTTTGTCCGTTTTGAGTATTTTTCTCTTATAAGTGTTTGATTTTTCTAGATTATTAACCTATACATTAAGTCTTTAAAATTAAACATAATAATTCATGAGAAGAAACCCGAGGAACATAAAGTTTGGCAAAGGAAAGGAAGAAAGGGGAAAGGAGAATAAAATAAAGATCAAGGAAGAGAAAGCAGGGAAAGGCAGGGAGGAGAAGACAGCTTTATTGAAGATCTCTGTGCCAGCTCTTATAACAGATGCTGTAACACAGGTAACTTCATTTCTCCGTATCCCATTTTAGTAGGAGGGCAACCAAGACTTGGTTAGGCCAAGTAACCTACTCAAGTTTTTTTTTATACTAGTTTTATTGTTTTTTGCAAATGTTAAATATTCTTTATCAGCAAATTATATATCATAACTGTTTCAATGAAGCAGTGTTGTAACAATGATAAATAAGTTAATAAACAATAGCAATAAAACTGAATAAGTATAACTTATTTAGAAGTCTAGATTACATACCAAAAGATCTACATTTGGATCATAAATTTATTACCTATTTACTTTTCATGGGATCTTGGAAATTTACTAAAGCATTTGGGGAAAATAGCAAAGGTGACAATATTCAATCATGTGTCTACTTCAGCTCTAGTTTATCATATTAAATTAGTATTTAAGCTCATTCATGGTGGTCTAGTTATCCTCATGTTGCTTATGATATTTGTCCACAAGCAAAATGATTTTTTTGCTATAGATTAAAGTCAGTGAACCAACCAAAGAAACATTTAAAAAAAAAAAAGCACATGAATCATCCTGAAAGAGTCAGGATGGCTCCCCTTTAAGTACAGGATCCTCCAATACCTAGTGTCTTCCCTTTATAATCACTCAAGTTATCATGGGGAAAGGGCAGAGGTTTCTTCTGTCATAATCACTGATTTTAACACTCTCTATTTGTATTCATTTGTGGATTCAGTGTAGAAGGCGTTTTTTTTTTTAACCAAAGTCACATGTTTTTAATAAATGACATAGATTCACATTATGTCCTAAAATAAAGAATACACTTCTCTTTTATTTTTAGAGTTCCTATACCTTACCAAGTTTCTGAAAGAACAGCGTAGTTAATGCTTTCAGGGAGTTTCTTGAAGGGTACTGATACAAGATCTATTATATGCCAGAAACATGGCTTCAACTCCTATCAAGCCAAACAGCACTGTTCTAATTTAGTATCAACTTCAATGTGATGATGTTTCTGTGGAGATTTGCCAATTACCTGCTGTCATCATAGGAAGTGACTTTGGCTCAGGTATTTAGTCAAGGAGCAAGGCACGGGGGACATTTCAAAATGAGCAAGACAATCTCTGTCATCAAGGATATGGAGAATTTTCTGTAGACTATGAGTTTGTGTGTTTCACCCTGAGAAAAAGAAGGTCATACTAAATATATTTTGCCTTAGATTGCACTATTTTCTGTAAATGAATCAGGGATAACTTGTAAGTAAAAACTGGCCTTGAGCAAATTTTATCCCCTAACATTAGTTGTTATTTGCTGTTTTAGAGTTCTCATTTCTAACTCCAATTTCCTTTTGAAGAATCACTGCACCTCAATTTGTGTAACCTTGATAGAGTTGTAAATCTCAGTGAGTATTTTCACAGTGGAGAATCCTCTTAGGGGAGTTCCCAGAGGGTCCCTCTATTGGATCAACCCTTTTCCCAGGGCTTTCCTCCACTTCCAGGTGATAATTAGCACTTAGTCAATCAGAGCTCTAACTGAGCATCTTAAATATTTACCCCATAACCATGAACACAAAAAAAGAAATGGCTTTGAGTTCATTATTTGCAACTAAGAAACTCTGACTGAGCTTCCGCTCTCAACTGCATGATCATGACTCTTTATTGATTACACAGTTTTAACATGAGCATTGAGACTTGGAAATGAATTATCTAATCAAAAAATTACTCATGAACCTCATAGAATAATTTGTAGAGTTCCTGGAAGTAGGCAATACACCTTCTAAGAGACGAGAATGGATATTAACAAGAAAGTTATTTTCAGAGAGTTAGTTTTAACAATTGTCTGCCAAATAGCTCTGACTTACTTACAGACTCCAGTAATATGATATGGTTATACTATTTGGCCCCTCTAGAGTTGATGGGGCCTCATGAGTAAGTGTGAGTGAGTGTGTTCAGAAGAAATAAGTGCCATATCTGGGTCACAGTTTTTAATTGCTAATGTAAGATCCTCCAGGACTCACTTTCCCTGTCACTTAGTAACCAGTAAAGCTAAAATGGTAGCTCTTCTGTCAATTCAGGTCCCCCAGGGACTGTGTTGAGCAATAATCTGATGCCCTATGAAGGATGTGTCAACTAGGTAAAGAGTAATCTTCTGTTGCTTTGGTTACTGAGATTTAGAGGCTGATATTTCAATATAAAACATCATAACACAGTATACCCTGACAAAAACAATCAGCTATCTCACTAATAACATATGTCAGGGGCTCAGCTGTGTTGGAGAGAAAGACCTGAGTTGTCAGCTGTCAGTGAAAACAACAAGCCAAACTGAATGTAACAGTTAAGCCTTTAATCACTAACCATGATATTTTAAGCTGGCGGTTAAACCAGAGAAAACACATACACTTCCTCTTCCAATTTCCCCCTATTGATGGTCCATTGGATCAGTCCAGTCATGGGCATGGTATCACTGAAGAGAGAGCCTGGAACAAAAGTTTCCTATAGTTTGATGAACTCAGGTGGCAGGGGCAAGGGTAAGGGAATGTATAGGAGTGGGAACGGAGAAGGCGATGGCAACTCACTCCAGTACTCTTGCCTGGAAAATCCCATGGATGGAGGAGCCTGATAAGCTGCAGTCCATGGGGTCGCTGAGTCGGATATGACTGAGTGACTTCACTTTCACTTTTCACTTTCATGCTTTAGAGAAGAAAATGGCAACCCACTCCAGTGTTCTTGCCTGGAGAATCCCAAGGATGGCAGAGCCTGGTGGGCTGCTGTTTATGGGGTTGCACAGAGTTGGACACGACTGAAGTGACTTAGCAGCAGCAGCAGCAGGAGTGGGAAAGTACTGAGAACTGAGCCAGAATCAAGAAAAGTGTCTCAATGGCTGCGATCCAAAAATCTACAAGCAATAAATGCTGGAGAGAATGTGGAGAAAAGGGAACCCTCTTACACTGTTGGTGGGAATGCAAACTAGTACAGCCATTATGGAAAACAGTGTGGAGATTCCTTAAAAAATTGCAAATAAAACTGCCTTATGACCCAGCAATCCCACTGCTGGGCATACACACTGAGGAAACCAGAATTGAAAGAGACACATGTACCCCAATGTTCATTGAAGCATTTTTTATAATTGCCAGGACATGGAAACAACCCAGATGTCCATCAGCAGATGAATGGATAAGAAAGCAGTGGTACATATACACAATGGAGTATTACTCAGCCCTTAAAAAGAATACATTTGACTCAGTTCTAATGAGATGGATGAAACTGGAGCCGATTATACAGAGTGAAGTAAGCCAGAAAGAAAAACACCAATACAGTATACTGACACATATATATGGAATTTATAAAGACAGTAATGATGACCCTGTAAGTGAGACAATATAAGAGATACAGAGGTATAGAATGGACTTTTGGCTTCTGAGGGAGAGGGAGAGGGTGGGATGATTTGGGAGAATGGCACTGAAACATGTATACTATCATATAAGAAATGAAGCACCAGTCTATGTTTGATGCAGGATACATGATGCTTGGGGCTGCTGTACAGGATGATCCGGGGAGATGGTGTGGGGAGGGAAGTGGGAGGGGACTTCGGCATTGGGAGATCGTGTACACCTGTGGCTGATTCATGTCAATGTATGGCAAAACCAATACAGTACTGTAAAATAGAATAAAGTATTAAATAAATTTAAAAAAAAAGGATCTTCAAGTTTTCCCTCCCCTCTCCCCTCTTAGAAGGTTTCAGCAGAGACACCTGAGGAAGGTCTTGGCCAAAGACCCCAGATCAAAAGGATTCTGAGTAAGGAAATTGGGCTAGGAATTGCAGATGCAAACCAGAGTATGGCCAGCAAAGAGGTCTGAGTTCTTGACTGCAACTCCCTTCAGAGAATGCAGTGGATTGACTCTGCGCTAAGCCAATGTGGGGACGACAGCTTTCTTTTATGATGCTCCTGGTAAAGACTTGAAATTATCTATAATCAGGTCTGAAAAATCACTCCTTGGATTTTTGGCCAGGAGCCAAACTTCTGAATATATACTTATAAGACTAGAAATGTATGTGCTTTGACACTACAAGTAGGGAATTAATCATCATTATTATTTTTAATGACCAGAATTTTTTAGCCAGTTAACTTATTTAAGTTATAAGTTATCTAAGGTTTATTTATCTAAGGTTTTGTAAGTCTTCCCTATAAATGGTGGCTCAGATGATAAAAAATCTGCCTGCAGTGCAGGAAACTTGGGTTTAATTCCTGGATAGGGAAGATCCCCTGGAGAAGGTAATGGCTACCCACTCCAGTATTCTTGCATGGAGAATTCCATGGAGTGAGGATCCTGGTAGGCTATAGTCTATGGGGGTCGAAAAGGGCTGGACATGACTTAGAAACTAACATACAGTTGACTGTGTAACAAAGTGCTCCAAATCTTAGTGGCATAAACAGTCATTTTAATTTGCTCACAGTTTGAGGGTAAGGAATTTGGAAAGGACTGACCTGAATAGTTTATCTGTGATCCTTTTGGTATCAGCTGGGCTAGTAGTGTCTGAATGATGACATTCTTAGATATCCTCTCCATTCACATATCTGTTGCCATGGTGTTTGTTAGTCTCTCTCTCTCTCTCTGTGTCTCTCTCTCTGCAAATTAGTTATGATGGTTTATCTTCCAGGGTCTTCCATGTACTGTGATTTCTATGATTTCTCACAACTTGGTAATTCCAGGGTAGTTAGATTTCTTTTATGGTGGCTGGCTTCCAAGAGGGAGAAAGAGAAGCTAACAGGAGGATATCTAGAACTAACACAGAAACATGTCTGCCCTTTACTTATTTATATTTTCTTATTAATGTAGTCACAAAGCCCGCTGAGTTTTAAAGTGGTTAGAAAATTAAACTCTACCTTTGGCTGGAGGAATGGCAAATCACCATAAGCAGCACATATGGAATGGGAGATATTGTTGTGGTTACCTTTGGAAAACAAATCTGCTGTGCATCCCATGTTGGTGAATTTAGGAAGATTGAAATACTAACTAGTTCAAGAACATCTGTAACAAAGCATTTATATGTCCTAAGAGCAAAAATGTATACAAATTACCATAATCAACATATACATATAACATGTTGTGGAAGAATAAATAGGATGAAATGTTTATTTTAAAATGTAATGCTTATTTCTAAGGGAGACTTTAGTTTTTTACTGCTTCTATAAAATTTCCCACAGACTCAGGGCCAATGGCATCTTCTATTTTGTATCTCACAGGTCTATGGCTCACAGGTCTTAGCTGGTTTCTCTGCTCTAGGTCTTATATGGCCAAAATCAAATTAAACCACAGCTCTAGGTTTCCTACTAGAGATTGAGGAAGGATGCATTTCTTAGCTCATTCAAGTTGTTGACTGAATTCAATTATTTTTTGTGGGGGGAGGGTTGGTAGTTATCAGATTGAAGTCCCTGTTGTACTGCCACCTGTTATTTCAGACAAGTTCCTTATACTTTCTCTGTGGACCTCTCCAGCAACAAAGACTTGAATCATTGCTGTGCTTTCAATCCCACTAGCTTATTCATGGGCCACCTCTCTTCAAGTCCAGGTGAAGATGTGCTTGTCTTTTAAGGGCTCATGTGATTATAGTGCACCTACCCAAGTAATCCATAATAATTTCACTATTTTAAGGTCTGTAAATGTTAACACTTTTGCCATGTCACATAACATATTCTTAGGTTATAAGTGTTAGGGCATAGATATAATTATGGGGATATTCTGTCTATCACAGAAACAACAAAACACATTTACCTGGTCTAGACAGATGAAGATAATACTTTAGTGCTACAGAAGTTGAAGATGTGACAGAAGGTGGACTATATTGAATTTATGCAGAGAATTCTGAACTAAATCTGGGTTGACTAGAGTTATAAGAATGTAATTAGAGCAGAAAATAATATGATCTTCTTTGTATTTTTAACAGTTAAATTTACTGCAGATGTGGAAGAATATTTAATTAGAGGAAACTGATTCAAGGTTTAAATATCAGGAAGAAATAATAATCTTATATATTGTGGCTTAATCATAAGCTTGAAAATAGAAAAAGAAAACAATTTCAAGGGGATAGGAATGAAAGTATTTGGTGATCAACTTTTTTTTAGTTATAAAAGGATATCAGTTGACATACAGTTTTAAGTGTATCTAAAAATATGAGAAGGGCATGGAAAAATAATACTTTAGGTTAAAAGCATTGATAATGATTTTGAGATGTGGTTAGGCTATCCTTAAAGAGATATCACTGAGATAACCAGATTTATTAATAGATCATGAGTTTAAGAAAGATAAAATATCCGGAGGTATTTATGGCTTTGTATTGCCTTTAGATAACAATTATTATATTTATAATATTATATTTATTCTAATATATATATTCCTATATTTAGAATACCCATGCCTTCTAGAAGTCTATAAGGACACTTTGGAAAGTGTTTTCCATCTTGTCTTAGTCCATTTGTGTTTCTATATAGAAATACCACAGACTAGGTAGGTTAAAAACAACAGGAATTATTTTTTAACAATTGTAGAGGCCAGAAAATCCAAGATCAAGGTAGCAGACTGGCAGGGCAAGGGCCCTCTTCCTGGCTCATGCCAGCAGCTTCCCACTGTGTCCTCACAAGGTGGAAGAAGCAAGAGAAATCTGTAGGATCTTTTTATTTAATGCACTAGTCCCATTTATGAGGGCTCCACCATAATTAGCTAAGAGCTTCCCAAAGAACTCATCTACCACTAACATCATTTTTGGGGTTTCACTGTATGATTTCATTGTATGAATTTTGAGGAACCATGAATATTCAGGCCATAGCACTCCTTTTCACAGAACATTTCTTCAATGACATATTACATACTTTTCCTTACTAAAATTATTTTGTTTTCTTCTAATTGGCTGGTTTTAATAATGTTTGAGCAAAAGCATGTCTTCAGGTTTTTATAATTTATCTTTCTAGCATTTAAATCTCCTTCTTAATTGGTAACTATGGTTTTAGTTACAAAATCAGTGGTGTCTCTAGAAGTTTTATTTTGCAACATAAATGAAACTTGTATATTGGAATTTACGCAAAAATAGAAATAGCACTGTCGAGTGGGATTAGGCTAGATCTGAAATAAAGTGTATATGTATACATAGGAATATACACACACACATATACCTCATGAGTTTAAAATTGTGAAAAGGTAATAACAAGAAGTCACACAATGAAAAGCCAAACAGACTTATGTGGTCAATAGAATTTTGTAGTGGAAAATTATTTTAACCTTTTTAGCCTATTTAAACTGTCCTCAGATCAGGGTTATTCTGACATAGATGCTCAATAGATAGGTCCTAAGGAAGGCTGTTGCACTTTTATAACTAATACTATTGTTTCCATATCCCATTATTCTGCTTGCCTGTTTCCACATTTGTAGAGCAGTTATTTTAGGACTTTGTTAAACTTTTCCACAAGACTTTCTTTTTGAAGAGTATACTGAATAGAAAAATGGTCTAGGTTGTAAGATCTGATATGTACGTACGTATATATACATATATATCAAAATATATATAAAGATTTGAGCCATTATTGGACAATTTTGTCTTAGATAAAATGGGTTATTATGGGAATTATTTCTATAGTGGATGCATTTGATTTCTTTTTATCTTTGTTTAATTCTGGTGAATTATAGTTTCATTTGGATTTGTTGTCTTGCTGGCTTCTTTTTTTTTTTTTTAGGATTACTATTTTACAATGTGAAGAATTTCAGAAAAACCACTATAAAGTTTATAAACAACAATAAATAACTTGAATTAATATCCAAATTAATACAATAATTTAAAATTGGAACTTAACAGGTAAGGTCTCTAATAGCTAAGAAAACAACAACAACAAGGGCATCATTTACTGACAAACTCATTATTGTTGACTATGTTATTTGCTAAATGTCTCCAAGTCCTAGGAACACGTGAAGTAGAACCTGGCCTTGGTACACACTCAGGTATTTGCATGAAGACTATTGTAAAATGCTTATATCAATTAATAACAATTATTTAACATCAAATAATATCAATTTTGGACATATTGCCTGCCCACCTATGTTTGGTTTTCACATAATGCCATCTAATTTTTATAGCAGATTTGCAATTATTGATCAAATGTTGACTGATTCTATATCCACTTCCAACATTTCCTTATATTTTATTCTATAATAGTGGGATTCATTTTTGCACTTTTGCCCCCAATTTCTAAATTATAAACTGGTGCCTTATTTCTTCTACTCACTCAGGTAATTCTGCTTCACATTCTCATTCTTTGAATGGACTCCATTTATTTACTGAAGTAGTTTCTTAATCTCCTGCATAAAAGAGAACAGAGACAGAACTTGATTTGGAGTATATTGATGTAGTAATGTCACACTTGACATATGACAGTTTATTTGGTTTACAAATGGATACAAACAATAACATCAAAATGCAGGGCAAAAAAATTATTGGCAATATTGGCTATTATTTATACTGAACAACAGTTTTATTTAGACGTTAGGAAGAAATCAATATATTACTTGAAATTCAGTAGAATATATTAAATCTCTTTTTGTTTATTTTGGCAATAAAAGTAAATTTCAGAATAAAGAAAAAAAGCTCTGCAGTCAAACACTAATCCACTTTCTATCTAAACTTATACATATCCATTTATACAGCCACACAAATCAGTCACATATGTAAGATATCTAATGATTTTCTGTTGCTTAAAATCTAGAATCCTATTTAATTCACAGAACATTAGAGCTAGGAGAGCCTTAAACATTGCATCATCTGAGCCTGTCTTTTCATTGCCAAGGTCACAGAATGAAAATGATTTAAAGTGGAGTCAATTCATCTTCCAAGCTGTTTCCATTTTACTAGAACAGTTTGTCCCATCTATATAGAAGACTAAAAAACAATATAATAAAATCACATTTCTAAAATCCTAAGATCATTTTAAGGGATAATGTTTTCTCCCAAGTTCCGGAAACTTGTTATCTGACTTTTGATCCTCAACATATTAGAGGCTTTGCTAACATCTCTTCTGGTGCTAAATCATCCAACATAAGCAAGTTTTTCCCTTTAGTGTGTGAAGTACCTAGAATGAGTTCAGAAAATTAAATGCATTTGGTGAAAGTGATACATATCTAACATTTTTAATATAGACATATATATAATATCCACATTTAATTTAGAGGAATATGATTAGAAGAAAAACATCTTTATTCTATGTATACGCCTAGAACGGAAACCACCAGTATAAGCTGCTGACTCATTAAATACTATAGGAAAACAAATGTTGAATGAACTGAGGCTCCATTTAAGAGTACTATACTTAAAACAAGTCTAAGTCCATAAGACTTTTAAATTCGTTTATATTTTGAAGTTAAGAAAGTTCGTCAGATGATCTTTTTTTCAACCACTCTACAAAATATTCCTTAATTTATTAGTTCATAGAATATTTCTTTAGTGCATTCTATGTTCCTAACACTTTTATACATTATTTTTTTGGACAAAACAACTAAACTCTCTCCCGTTGAGAATTCTGTTCCTATGTCTTAGAAACTCAAACCTATAGTCTTTTTAAATTGAGCAAGAGTTAGGTAAATCTGTAAATAAAATATATTTTTAGTCAATTTACTTTTTTTTTTTAAAGAGTATTCCATCTGGTGTAGACAGGGTGTTAAATAACTGTGATTTACAAGTCAATATATAGTTGACAGGATTCACCATGAAGGAATTAGAAATGAAGACTCTAGAGCCAGTCGACTTGGGTTCAGATCTGAGGACTGCCAAGGGAAATAAACCCTGACTATTCATTGGAAGGGCTGATGCTGAAGTTTCAGTACTTTGGCCATCTGCTGCAAAGAGCCAACCCATTAGAAAAGACCCAGATGCTGGGAAAGATTGAAGGTAAAAGGAGAAGAGAGCAGCAGAGGATGAGATGGTCAGATAGCATCACTGACTCAATGGACACAGATTTGAGCAAACTCTGAGAGATAGTGAAAGACAGGAGAACCTGGTATGCTTCAGCTGGTGTGATCACAGAGTCAGAATGACTTACCGACTGAACAACAACAAAATTCCAGCTGTGCGAACAGATGATGCTGGGCATGAAGAGGCTAAATGACTTAGTATGAATCATAAAGTTATCAGACTATTAGACAAATGAAAAATTTTACTTTATAACTTTAAGAGGAGAACATGCTTTAGTCAGATAAGCTAGTCAGGAGTTTGTAATAGCCTAAGATGAAACTTAGGTAATTTTATCTTCTCCTTTTACCTATCAGTGGGCTTCCCTGATAGCTCAGTTGGTAAAGAATCTGCCTGCAATGTAGGAGATCCCAGTTCAATTCCTGGGTCGAAAGCCTTTTCCTGGAAGGCTACTCACTACAGTGTTCTTGGGCTTCTCTTGTGGCTCAGCTGGTAAAGAATCTGCCTGCAAAGCAGGAGGCCTGGGTTCAGTCCCTGGTTGGGAAGAACCCCTGGAGTAAGGAAAAGGCTACCCACTTCAGTATTCTTGCCTAGAGAATTCCATGGACTGTAGGCCATGGGATCACAAAGAGTCAGACACAACTGCACATTCAGATTTAAAGATAAAATTCACAAGACTTTAAATAGAAATCTTAAAATAAAAATTTTAATTTGAAAACACTAACAATTTTTGAGCCACTTTTACTAAAACTTTTATGTATAGAGTCACTGAATGTACCCTGTGAGGTGTGAATTATTATTATTCCCCATTGGAAAAAGACAAAGTGCAGTTTGGAGGCTGTATTAGTCAAGGCTCACCAGAGAAACAGAACTAATGAGGATCGTCTGTATCTGTTTATCACCTATTTTCTTATATACCTAGCGGCCTATCTTGCTATCTATCTACCTAAAGAGTTTAAGGAATTAGCATATATGATTATGGAGGTTGACAAGTCCCAAGATCTTCAGGAGTTTGAAGA
Organism: Raphicerus campestris; assembly: GCA_006410735.1. Lineage (NCBI taxonomy): Eukaryota > Metazoa > Chordata > Mammalia > Artiodactyla > Bovidae > Raphicerus > Raphicerus campestris. The sequence goes on along the minus strand of SJYW01028999.1, from coordinate 60,469 downwards.
CCCAGATGATGATGTAGTTCCAGTGTGAAAGCCAGAAGGCTTAAAACTCATCAAGAGCCAATGATTCAGTTAAAGTTCAAAGGCAAATATATATATATATATATGTATATATATATATATATATATATATTGTCTTCACTCAAAGCCAGGGAAGCGGAAGGAATTCTCTCTTGATGTTTTTGTTCTGTTTAGGCTTTCAACTGTTTGGACTTCAACTTCAAATAGAAAATGTTTTGCTCCAAAACACAGACATTTTACAGAATAATATTTGTAAAACGAAATTCTCTCTCTTTTTATACTGCAACATCTCTTGTGCTTTGACTGATATTTTGGGCTCACATATGTAAAATGGTTGTTTATCAACATTGAAAGCTTTTGGAAAATTAAGAATTCAGTAATAGCTACTAGAGATAATAGTTTCTGCAATACAGAAATATTTACAAAAATTTTTACTAGTTCTACTGAAGCTCTTTTTAAAAAAAATTTACTATAAAGTTATTTATTTTAATTGGAGGCTAATTACTTTACAATATTGCACTGGTTTTGCCATCCATCAATATTAATCCATTACGTGTGTACACGTGTTCCCCATCCTGAAACCCCCTCCCACCTCCCTCCCCATACCATCCTTCTGGGTCATCCCAGTGCACCAGCCCCAAGCATCCTGTATCATGCATCGAACCTGTACTGGTGATTCGTTTCACATATGATATGATACGTTTCAGTGCCATTCTCACAAATCATACCACCCTCGCCCTCTCCCACAGAGTCCAAAAGACTGTTATATATATCTGTGTCTCTTTTGCTGTCTCACATACAAGGTTATCATTACCATCTTTCTAAATTCCATATATATGAGTTAGTATACTGTATTGGTGTTTTTCTTTCTGGCTTACTTCACTCTGTATAATCGGCTCCAGTTTCATCCACCTCTGATTCAAATGTATTTTTTTTTAATGGCTGAGTAATACTCCATTGTGTATATGTATCACAGTTTTCTTATCCATTCATCTGCTGATGTACATCTAGGTTGCTTCCATGTCCTGGGTATTATGAACAGTGCTGCACTGAACATTGGAGTACATGTGTCTCTTTCAATTCTGGTTTCCTCAGTGTGTATGTCCAGCAGTGGGATTGCAAGGTCATATGGCAGTTCTATTTCCAGTGTTTTAAGAAATCTCCACATTGTTCTCCATAGTGGCTGTACTAGTTTGCATTCCCACCAAAGTGTAAGAGGGTTCCCTTTTCTCCATCCCTCTCCAGCATTTATTGCTTGTAGACTTTTGGATAGCAGCCATTCTGACTGGCATGAAATGGTACTTCACTGTGGTTTTGATTTGCATTTCTCTGATAATGAGTGATGTTGAACATCTTTTCATGTGTTTGTCAGCCATCTGTATGTCTTCTTTGGAGAAATGTCTGTTTAGTTCTTTGGCCCATTTTTTGATTGGGTCATTTATTTTTCTGGAATTGAGCTGCAGGAGTTGCTTGTATATTTTTGAGATTAGTTGTTTGTCAGTTGCTTCATTTGCTATTATTTTCTCCCATTCNAATGTCTGTTTAGTTCTTTGGCCCATTTTTTGATTGGGTCGTTTATTTTTCTGGAATTGAGCTGCAGGAGTTGCTTATATATTTTTGAGATTAGTTGTTTGTCAGTTGCTTCATTTGCTATTGTTTTCTCCCATTCAGAAGGCTGTCTTTTCACCTTTCTTATAGTTTCCTTTGTTGTGCAGAAGGCTTTTAATTTTAATTAGGTCCCATTTGTTTATTTTTGCTTTTATTTCCAATATTGTGGGAGGTGGGTCATAGAGTATCCTGCTGTGATTTATGTCGGAAAGTGTTTTGCCTGTGTTCTCCTCTAGGAGTTTATAGTTTCTGGTCTTACGTTTAGATCCATTTTGAGTTTATTTTTGTGTATGGTGTTAGAAAGTGTTCTAGTTCTCATTCTTTTACAAGTGGTTGACCAGTTTTCTCAGCACCACTTGTTGAAGAGTTTGTCTTTTCTCCATTGTATATTCTTGCCTCCTTTGTCAAAGATAAAGTGTCCATAGGTGCATCGATTTATCTCTGGGCTTTCTATTTTGTTCCATTGATCTATATTTCTGTCTTTGTGCCAATACTGTCTTGATGACTGTGGCTTTGTCGTATAGCCTGAAGTCAGGCAGGTTGATTCCTCCAGTTCTATTCTTCTTTCTCAAGATTGTTTTGGCTATTTGAGGTTTTTTGTATTTCCATACAAATTGTGAAATTATTTGTTCTAGCTCTGTGAAAAATACCATTCTGGATGTTCATATAACTTTTAGGCAGAGGGAAAGAAAATTTTACTTTGATACCTTAAGCTACATCAGATTTGGGATATGATGTAATCACAACAGAATTACAATAAGAAAAAAAACCAGGCCAAAATTTTTGACTTGGACCTGAAGGTATCTGTCACGGGCACACATCTGAAAGAATCAGGGCCATGACAATATTAGCACATTTATTGAGAACTTCCTTCTCCAGGGATCTTCCTGACCCAGCGATCAAACCCACAACTCTATATTGGCAGACAGTTTCTTTATCCCTGAGCCACCTGGGAATCTCCTGAATCTCCTAAAGCTAGCTACCCACATATGTGTGTGTGTTCAGTCACTCAGTCATGTTCAACTCTTTGCAACCCCATGGAGTATAGCATACCAGACTCCTCTGTCCATGGGCTTTTCCAGGCAAGAAAGGAGTGTTTTGCTTTTTTCTACTCCAGGGGATCTTCCCAACCAAGGGAATGAAACTGCATCACTTGTGGCTCCTGAATTGGCAGGCAAATTCTTTACCACAGTGTCACCTGGGATACCAGCCACACACACACACTCTATACATTGACTCATTTCAGTTCAGGTCAGTCACTCAGTCATGTCCGACTCTTTGTGACCCCATGAATTGCAGCATGCCAGGCCTCCCTGTCCATCACCAACTCTCGGAGTTCATGCAGACTCATGTTCATCGAGTCTGTGATGCCATCCAGCCATCTCATCCTCGGTCGTCCCCTTCTCCTCCTGCCCCCAATCNATGATGTACTCTGCATATAAGTTAAATAAACAGGGTGACAATATACAGCCTTGATGTACTCCTTTTCCTATTTGGAACCAGTCTGTTGTTCCATGTCCAATTCTAACTGTTGCTTCCTGACCTGCATACAGATTTCTCAAGAGGCAGGTTAGGTAGTCTGGTATTCCCATCTTTTACCTTTATTTTGGAAATACAGAAATGGAAGCAAGATGAGTTTGTAATTTCTTCATATCAAAGTCACTGAGATAATAAATGTTGGAAACTGGTTTAACATATAATTTCCAACGTACATATTGCTGCAGTGGTTGCCTTTTAATGCGAATGTGAGGACCAGCCATAGATAAAAGTATTGGCTAGGTTGAAGATGATACTATCTTCTTTGTATTTCTTTTCCCTACTTCCTGTTTTTATCCTGTTTGCTCAATTCACTCTGGGTAGATCAGCAACTAAAAAAATAGTGTAGGGACAGCACCTTCAGGGTTCTGTTTTCATAGTAACTAGAATTGTGAAAGTTACCATTCCAGTGAGTACTTTGGTAGAAGTCAGATGAAAAGAAATGAAACGCAGAAGTTCTAAAGATATGGATTTCTCCAATGAACATAAACTGTGACAGGAAATAACAGGACATTCCCATTCTCTATATTGTCAATATCTAGATGGGAAGGAGTGTTTAAAACCAAGGCCAGTCATTGTCAGATCTTCAATGTGGCAAACTGCCAGTACTTTTAGGATCTTAAAGTTCAGACATTTAACAACTTGCTCTCCATTTAGGTAATTTAGTCCTTGTGAAAGGAAGATTGGCAGGAAGGAAAGAAAGTAAAGCACTCTGTTTATCTGAAGAAAAATAGATCCTGGGCACTAAGTGCACACTCTTCTATCATGTTATCCTGACAAGACACTTTTCTTTACACATGGAAACAATCATTTACAAGACAAAGGGTAATNTAAAGCACTCTGTTTATCTGAAGAAAAATAGATCCTGGGCACTAAGTGCACACTCTTCTATCATGTTATCCTGACAAGACACTTTTCTTTACACATGGAAACAATCATTTACAAGACAAAGGGTAATTGAGATATTGACCTTAACCATTCCTGGATCTTAGAAACCTGTCCATTTGCTATGTAGAGCCCATGACAGCTGTACCTACCTTATTATTCTTTCAAAAAGAAGTCCCCTCCGATTGTCAAAGATGGAGTGTCTACACAATATGAAAATCACAAACACATACTTAAGATAAATTCTGAAGTAGTGATGACAGGCATTTAACTAGTAAGTGTTAGAAATAAAGTAAAAGCAACATGGAGTTGCTGCTTGTGAAGAAGTTACTTAAATCATTATCAACTGATCACTTACCAATCCTTTTACTCATGTTTTTGATCATAAGTAAGAAATCAAGTGCAATTCTAGTCTTATGTTCTTAAGAATAAGTTAAACATCATGGGCCACTATAAAACCATATAACATTTTATTTTCAACCCTGAGTTGAGGAAGAAGTAGTCTATAGTATTTAAAATGGCTCTCTTCTTTGTTAAGTATCCATTAAGTTAGAACAAAAGAAAATATGTATTTATTCTTAAAATATTAGACAGCATGTCCATTGCTAAAAGAGACATGGATTTAAGTGTGACATAATAGCTTGAAAGTTTTCTTTAAAAAAATTAGAAGAGAAAGCTTTCTATAGCAAAGATGGAAATCAGAGACCTCAATTATTTGTGCAATATTTGTAAAAGATTAAATGATGTGTTCATGTGCATGCTTGGGTGGGACTGGAAAAAATGGCTAATATCTATGTGGCTGTAGTTAATATAAATACAATGGCAATGGAAAACTGTTGATTGAGATTTTATATCATGTGCTAAGAACTTGAATGGAATTTTGCATAGTTTTTTCTCATTAACTCCTCACAGGAGACCTTTGGTGTACTGTGTATTAAGTGATTTTTATTAATGAGAGAAAAGGAGCCTGAATGATTAAATGTATTTTTACACATCACAGTTCACTGAAATTCAGAACAAGAGTCTCTCACTTTAAAGCCTGTATTTTTTCTCTAGATCATGTATTATTATCTGTATTATGTATCTTTCATGTCACTGCTTCAGTCATATCCTACACCATTGTTTAGCAAGTACAAATCTTTGAAATGATATGCTAAAAAAATGAAATTGTACTTTAATCTCACAATTTTTCCTATTGTAAATTGGAAGTAATTATCCACAACCTGTCAACATTATATATCTTTATACAGCAATTATGATAATAGTATGAAAAAGTATAAGCAGTTTACAGATTCTAAGAAGATGGGAAGTGAAAGATGTTGTCATACTTAAATTATTTGTTTTCATTGTTGTCATATTTGGAACTGTTTCTATTCTTTAAAAGAATTATACAAATGATGCCTGACCTGTGTTCCTGCTAAGATTCATAAAAGTCTTCTTTGGGTAAGATATTTCTCACAACACAATAATCATAACAAATAAGACAATAAAAGAGAAATGGTTTTCTGGTATTATCAGCACTTTAAATATTTTATTTGGAATATACATCTTTAACTTGGGCTTCCCAGGTGGTTAAGTGGTAAGGGAACTGCCTACAATGCAGGAGAAGGAGGTTCAATCCCTGGGTCGGGAAGATCCCCTGGAGAAGGAAATGGCAACCCACTTCAGTATTCTTGCCTGGAGAATCCCATGGATAGAGGAGCACAGAGGGGTACAGTCCATGGGGTTGCAGAAGAGTCAGACATGACTTAGTGACTAAACACAACACTTGTCTTTAATTTACACTCCTACGTGCCATAATGAGGCTAAAGATGATGAATTTTTCTGCCTTTTCATGGTTTATTCCATAGCTTCTATTTTTGTTGCTATTGTTTTATTATTAGTTTAGCTGTTACTTGCTTGCTTAGACTAGCCACTATTGGTTAACATTTAAGAAACAATATTTCATACATCATTGGTCAGAAGATAATGTGGAACAAGCTTTGTCAGTTTGGGAAGTTGGCAGTATGTACCAAAAGCTCAAATTATTTGCCAGGACATATAATCTCCATTAGAACAGAGACTTTGGCAGTATCTTCAAGGGAACTGAGATGGATATCAGCCACTATACACTTGGCCCTCCATATCCATGGGTCACACTTCTGAAGATCTATCGAACCATGAGTTGAATTTATTTTTTAAAATTCCAGAAAGCTTGAATTTGCTGCATACTGGTAACCATTTACATAGCATTTTTCTTTCATTGGCAACTATTTTTATAGCTTGTACAGTGTATTAAGCATTATAAGTAATCTGCCTGCCTGCTAAGTTACTTCAGTCACGTCTGACTCTTTGCAACCCTATATACATTGCCCACCACACTCCTCTCTCCATGGGATTCTCCAGGCAAGAATACTGGAGTGGGTTGCCATGCCCTCCTCCAGGGGATCTTCCTGANTCAGTCACATCTGACTCTTCGCAACCCTATATACATAGCCCACCACACTCCTCTCTCTATGGGATTCTCCAGGCAAGAATACTGGAGTGGGTTGCCATGCCCTCTTCCAGGGGATCTTCCTGACTCAGAGATCGAACTCATGTTTCTTATGTATTCTGCATTGGCGGGGGGGGGTGGGGGGGGTGGGTGGTCTTTAACACTAACGCCACCTGGACTAATCTAGAGATGACAAAATATATGGAAAGAGAACAAAGATTATACTCACTATTTTATATAAGGGACTTGAACATGCATGGATTTTGGTATCTGAGAAAGTCCTAGAATCAATCCTCCTCATGGTTTTGAGGGATGACTGTATATTCACGCACTAAATAAATGTTCTTTGAATAAACGAGTTTGAATAGCCCAAATTCTAGTAATCCCAACAGTAGAAAAGTATTTTAAGAAATAAAACTGTCTTGCATAAATTATGTGTAAAAGAGTACTAAATTTGACCTTTCCAAAACTGAGAATGGAAACAATATATATATTCCAAAATATCACACTATTGATTAGACTATATTTTCTTCATACAATGGAAATAGTATTTACCGAAAACAGTGATATTGAAAAATATAGGGAAATAATCATGCTAGAAGAAAGAGCAGTTTTCAAAATATTATACCTAATATGAGTTTATAGTGGTAAAAACACTCTATTTTATAATGCTAATAGAAAGTCAATGCCTACTGAGCATTAAGTAGTAATCTGAGGTTAATTTCATCCTCACAACAGATTAACTAATTTAATTTTAGACAACTTCAAGCTTATGAGGTCACTATTACTAATAAAGTTTTAATTAATTATTTTAAATCTCACACCAGGCCTATGAGGTCAGAACTATTTGATTCCTCTGGAGGCTGAATCAGTGAAAGCTTAATCACCTTGCTTTAAAATGCACATTAAAGGCTGGCAGAGACAGGGTTTGAACCCAAGGAATCAAGCTCCAGATTCATTCATCTTAAACTTTCTGCTCTATGCTGAAATTATATGTGTTATAATCTATTTGGGTTTCACTTTGTATGTTGAACTATGGTAATATTTATTTTTATGAACTTCCATTACTTTCATAATAGGAAAACCAGAGCAATATTATTAGAGAGTTCTAGATAAATGTTTGCTTAAATAAATAGGAGGTGAAAAAAAAAAAAAGGTTTAAGGTAATATAGAGACCTTTGGTTTCTAAGGTGAATAGTTTGCAAAACAGACTACAACTGTTGAGGAATCACCATGGTTAGTAACATTATTATAGTCTGAGGTTAACAGTGGCATAGTATCTGGGGGTACTATGTCAAGGAACAGAAGTGAGAGGAAGCACTGCTATTCTTATGAGCTCTTTATTCTTGTGGCTAATGTTTCAAGCTGCAGCTGACACTTTGTGTTCTCTCCTCTCCAAGTCTAATAAATGCCAACCAACATATGAACAGGAATTTAAGGTAACAGGACCAAATTTAATATATGTTTGATTTTAATATAACTTTTAAAGTAAAAGCATAAATCATTTGTGGGTAAAAATATGAAAAGTCACAGACACTGATTTCAGCTCCATGTATCATACAGCAAATTTCCACTGGCTATCTAATTTTACATACGGTAAGTTATATGTTTCAATGCTATTCTCTCAATCCATCCCACTCTCTTCTGTAGTCCATACTACTAAGACAGCCAGTATACTACTTTGAAAATAAAATCAAGTCATTTTTCTGCTAAAAAAAAAAGAAAAGAAAGAAAAATGCCTTCTTGATTTAAAAAAATGGATTAAAAGTGTAGAAACATTTATTATATCAGATGAAATTTTATTTAGAAATGGAGTTACTAAAATGCAAAAAACACATGATTGAGCATATTTAACCTCTTGATGAAAGAGAAAGAGGAGAGCAAAAAAGTTGGCTTAAAGCTCAACATTCAGAAAACAAAGATCATGGCATCTGGTCCCATTACTTCATGGGAAATAGATGGGGAAACGGTGGAAACAGTGTCAGATTTTATTTTGGGGGGCTCCAAAATCACTGCAGATGGTGACTACAGCCATGAAATTAAAAGACACTTTACTCCTCGGAAGAAAAGTTGTGACCAACCTATATAGTATATTCAAAAGCAGAGACATTACTTTGCCGACTAAGGTCGTCTAGTCAAGGTTATGGTTTTACCTGTGGTTNTACAGCCATGAAATTAAAAGACACTTTACTCCTCGGAAGAAAAGTTGTGACCAACCTATATAGTATATTCAAAAGCAGAGACATTACTTTGCCGACTAAGGTCCGTCTAGTCAAGGTTATGGTTTTACCTGTGGTTATGTATGAATGTGAAAGTTGGACTGTGAAGAAAGCTGAGCACCAAAGAATTGATGCTTTTGAACTGTGGTGTTGGAGAAGACTCCTGAGAGTCTCTTGGACTGCAAGGAGATCCAACCAGTCCACTCTGAAGGAGATCAGCCCTGGGATTTCTTTGGAGGGAATGATGCTGAATATGAAACTCAAGTACTTGGGCCACCTCATGCGAAGAGTTGACTCATTGAGAAAGACTTTGATGCTGGGAGGGATTGGGGGCAGGAGGAGAAGGGGATGACCGAGGATGAGATGGCTGGATGGCATCATGGACTCGATGGACGTGAATCTGAGTGAACTCCAGGATATGGTGATGGAAAGGGAGGCCTGGCGTGCTGCAATTCATGGGGTCGCAAAGAGTCAGACACTACTGAGCGACTGAACTGAACTGAACATCCATTACATTCAATAAAAAGTGAAATTAAATGACCTTTATATATCCTTCCAACATTCAGGACTCATTCATTTCAGTTCTTCAGTCATGTCCAACTCTTTGTGACCCCATGAACTGCAGCATACCAGGCCTCCCTGTCCATCACCAACTCCCGGAATTCACCCAAATTCATGTCCATCAAGTCAGTGATGCCATCCAGCTATCTCATTCCCTGTTGTCCCCTTCTCCTTCTGCCTCGAATCCTTACCAGCATCAGAGTCTTTTCCAATGAGTCAACTCTTCACATGACGTGGCCAAAGTATTGGAGTTTCAGCTGCAACCTCAGTCCTTCCAATGAACACCCAGGACTGATCTCCTTTAGGATGGACTGGTTGGTTCTCCTTGCAGTCCAAGAGACTCTCAAGAGTTTTCTCCAACATCACTGTTCAAAAGCATCAATTCTTCTGCACTCAGCTTTCTTCACAGTTCAGCTCAGACATCCATACACGACCACTGGAAAAACCATAG
>SJYW01028999.1:15907-48713 GCA_006410735.1 Raphicerus campestris | reverse complement strand
TTTAAGCCAACTTTTTCACTCTCCACTTTCACTTTCATCAAGAGGCTTTTTAGCTCCTCTTCACTTTCTGCCATAAGGGTGGTGTCATCTGCATATCTGAGGTTATTGATATTTCTCCCAGCAATTTTGATTCCAGCTTGTGCTTCTTCCAGCCCAGCGTTTCTCATAATGTACTCTGCATATAAGTTGAATAAGCAGGATGACAATAAGGTAACTGCAAAGAGTGCTTTGCCCACATCTCAGCAGGGGAGTGTGAGATTCCTTAATACCTAGATTTGCAAAAGCAGAGCTCTATCAAATCTTGACAACAGTAACCGAAAACATAATAGAGGGTGTCTGTGAACTCTAAAATTTATCACCTTCTAACAGAAAGATGGAAAGTTAAAGGGTGAATTTTCATTCTTATGAGGAGACAGAACATAACCTAGAACAACTGAGACAGAAGGGCTTCTCAGGTGGCACTAGTGAAAAAGAACTCGACTGCTAAAGGAGGAGATGTAAGAGATGCGGGTTTGATCCCTGGGTCAGGACGATCCCCTGGCAAGGGGCATGATAATCCACTCCAGTATTCTTGCCTGGAGAATCCCATGGACAGAGAAGCCTGGTGGGGCACAATCCACAGGGTCCTGAAGAGTCAGACAATATGGAAGCAACTTAGCAAGCACACATCATTCTAACAGAAATGAGCAGACTTTTAGAAGAGGGAAATAAACAAACAAACATGGCGATCTTTCCTGCACCCACATAGAGTTAAAATTTTTATGAAAAGGTAGTGTTAGAAGATTTGCATTGTGACTAAAATCACATTTTTTAATTGAAATTTTGCTAAAAATTAAGATCTTTCATATTTGCTTATTAATATTTAAAAGAATTATAACCCTTGCCCACTATGCAACCCACTCCAGTATTCTTGCCTGGAGAATCCCAGGGACAGAGGAGCCTGGTGGGCTGCCGTCTATGGGGTCGCACAGAGTTGGACACGACTGAAGCGACTTAGCAGCAGCAGCAGCAGCCCACTATGCCAAAACATTTTACTGAAAATTACACATTATTTGAAACATTTATTGAGAAGAATGCCATTATTTTATACCTTACTCGAAAAAGAGCTGGATTCTCATTTTCATTCCTGCATTCACTCTGCTGCAATAAGTTTTTCATTTTTTTCTGCTTGAAGATTACAAAAAAGTTAGAAATAATGTAGAAAAAACTGAGAATCATTTTCATAGCCTTTTTCAGATAATTGTGGCTATTTTTGATTCTATACTCCAGCTTGAGAAGAGGTAGTTTTTTAAAGATTAGTGATTCACATTTAAAATCTTTAAAGATTTTAAAGATTCAGTGATTTATACTCAGTAGAAATCTGAAACCATATTGATAAATCTTTCATACTTGAGTGAAAGTCATTACTATCTTTGAATGTGTCTTTTACCCATATATGAATCTGTATCATCATATATTGTTCACTTGGAAAACACTTCTTCCATGAATTATACAAATCTTCCTAATATTGACATAATTTACTATTCATAAATATATCCATTAACTTATCAACAAAACCCTAAATTACTGAGAGGATATAAACTCATGGAGCTGGACATAGGTTTCTACATTTTCAATACTTGCTTAAAGCATCATTTATTTCTTTAACTATAAGTTTGTCATGGTGAAGTAAAGTGACTATTGCCATAATTTGGTGTCTCTACCTTGACTTGTACTGGTACAAAAAGTTTCACTCACTATTATTTCTGCACCAAAAATGCAAATATCAGTACAATTATTGTACGATAAAAAGGGACCTTTCAAAGAGTTATTTAGCACTTTGTATATTTCAGCATTAGTTGTGTTTATTGCCAAGCATTTCATACATTTTCTTTTGTGATGGCTAGCTTACACTTATTTTGTAAACTAGATAGCATATTAAAAAGCAGAGACATTACTTTGCCAACAAAGGTCCATCTAGTCAAAGCTATGGTTTTTCCAGTAGTCATGTATGGATGTGAGAGTTGGACTATAAAGAAAGCTGAGCACAGAAGAATTGATGCTTTTGAACTGTGGTGTTGGAGAAGACTCTTGAGAGTCCCTTGGACTGCAAGGAGATCCAACCAATCCATCCTAAAGGAAATCAGTTCTGAATATTCATTGTAAAGACTGATGCTGAAGCTGAAATTCCAATACTTTGGCCATCTGATGTGAAGAACTGACTAACTGGAAAAGACTCTGATGCTGGGCAAGATTGAGGATAGGAGTAAACAGGGACGACAGAGGGATGAGATGGTTGGATGGCATCACCAACTCCATGGACATGACTTTGAGTAAGCTCCAGGAGTTGTTGATCAAAAGGGAAGCCTGGAGTGCTGGAGTCCATGGGGTCGCAAGCAGTGGGACACGACTGAGTGATTGAATTGAACTGAACTTACACTTATTTTGGACCAGTGGAAACAAACAAGTACAGCCACATCTGTATTAGTCAATACATAAATCAAAAGTATATTCCTAAAGACAAAATGCTGACTTCATGTTTTCATCTAAATTATTAATTTGAAGATTCACTCTTTCATTGAAAAGTACATGGATGCATTTCTTTTTTAGTTTTTAATTGGAGGAAAATTGTTTTATAACATTGTGTTGGCTTCTGTCATACAACAATGCAAATCAGTCATAATCATGCATATATCACCTCCCTCTTCAGTCTCCCTTCCTTCCCTCCATCCCACTCCTCTAGGTCATCACAAAGCCTCAGGCTGGGCTCCCTGCGTTATACAGCAACTTCTCACCAGCTATCTATTTTACATATGGTAGTGTATGTATGTCAATGCTACTTTCCGCATTTGTCCCACTCTCTCCAATCATTACTAAATTTTCAACAGCCTGGCATTGACCAGTGTCAACTGTTCAAGACTTTTTCAATCTCTCAGCCTTCATGTATATTTATCCAACCAGTGAATTATGAAAATTTACCCCAGAAGAAACTGTATGACTTTTTCAAATGACTTTCATCTTTCAGTTCAGTTCAGTTTTTCAGTCATGTTTGACTTTGTACAACCCCATGGACTGCAGCACACCAGGCCTCCCTATCCATCACCAACTCCCAGAGTTTACTCAAATTCAAGTCTATTGAGTCGGTGATGCCATCCAACAATCTCATCCTCTTTTGTACCCTTCTTCTCCTGCCNGTACAACCCCATGGACTGCAGCACACCAGGCCTCCCTATCCATCACCAACTCCCAGAGTTTACTCAAATTCAAGTCTATTGAGTCGGTGATGCCATCCAACAATCTCATCCTCTTTTGTCCCCTTCTTCTCCTGCCTTCAATCTTTCCCTGCATCAGGGTCTTTTCAAATGAGTCAGCTCTTTAAAAGAGCTCAAAAAAATTCAAGTTTTTTTTTTGAACTTAGAATGTCAGTTTACCTGACACATAATACTATTCAAAAAAAAAAAATCTGTGCTATAAGACAAGCAAGTATGATTAACCTCTTATAAAGCTGAGAGAAAAATGGTCTTTGTCATATTTTTCTTTTCTTAGTTACAGTTGGCCCAGTTTATTTGGACCAGTTTCCTTTTCCAATGAGTCAGAATACTCACTGAAATGTCAAATTCATCTTTTTCAGTACCTGCAATCATAAATGGTGATGCTGTAGGTTGAGAAAACAGGCTGTTGAATCTCTCTCTTTTTTTTTTTTTTTTTTTGGCGTGTGGTGGGGGAGAATCAACCTTCTAGCATTAACTATAAGAAAAATACATTTTAAATAAACTTTCTTTTATTTTGAAGACAAAGTGTTTTTATTCTAAAATATCTGTTTCAAATGATATGTTAAGCATTTGGAAAAGTTCTGGAGTAACAGTTTCAAAGAGATTAAACGCAAAGCAAGAATCCATAGTATACTTCGTTATGTTTCCACATATTTATTTTTACCAGTGATTACTCAAATAATTGGAGGACTTTTTAGAATCTTACTTTTTATATTCTCTGTCTTACACTTCTTCCACTTTGCCTTTTTTTGAATGAGATATTTTGTTGTTTTATCTTCACTCTCTCAATCAGCTTATCATTAACTCATAGATGCTGCAAACATTTCTTTAAATACTTGAAAAGACTTGACTTCACAGAATACACTCACATTAGGCTTTCTTTTTTAAGGCAAAGTGGCCATTATAGCAAGAGGAATACAATGCAGGCAAGCATTGGTAGACCAAGTCTAGGAGATGCTGAGGCTCCGAGGGAAGTCTAAGACCCTTGGCCATTTACCACTAGGCTTATTAAATCAGTTAAGCCAGGACCAAACCAGCAGTAACAAAACTGATCACCAGTGGATGTTTGGACCTTAAACACACATCATAGATTTATGGTCCTTATCTTGACCAACAGTTAAGAACTGAACATTCAGATATCCTCAGAGAGGAAGACAGAACATCATTCATTTGCCAGTCAACTCTTATCCCTCCCATCTAATTTAATAAAAGACTCTGATGTAGAGAGGGATTTGGGGCAGAAGGAGAAGGGGATGACAGAGGATGAGATGGCTGGATGGCATCACAGACTCGATGAACGTGAGTCTGGGTGAACTCTGGGAGATGGTGATGGACAGGGAGGCCTGGCATGCTGCGATTCATGGGATCGCAAAGAGTCTGACATGACTGAGCGACTGAAATGAACTGAACTGGAACGAACTGAAACTTAATATTATTCTTTTCTTGACTTCAATTAAAATAAATAAATTTAAAAATATTATTCTTTTCTTCTTAAAAAATATTTTCTTTATATTCTAGCCTCTTTCCCTGACTTCAATGGATAAGTTACTATTATTGTTCTTTTAATTGATCACAATAATTATACTTTTATTTAATATTAGTTACATATTTTTACAGTGCATTTTCTATGTTATATTATGCAGTTAACAGTTTTCAATAAATCATCCTTATTGAAATTAATTATGCTTTTCTTAACTAAAAATATTCTTCAGAAAATGCTAAAAGTAGAACCTAAATAAAATCCCACTCTAAAGTTGAATTCAAGTTACTTTTATTATAAGAACAACACAATTTTAGAAATATTTCTAGAGCAGGATGGCTGAATAACATGTTTTTTAACACTATCATAGCATATATATTATCTTTGTTAAAGTATGGATATTAAAAACTGCAAGAGCCCTCTAACATTTCTTCTATGAGCATGTGTTGTTGACTTCTGATTTGTAAAGAAAACTTCACTTTTTGCTTGATATCAATGAACATCATTAAATAGCATTTAAAAACTGATGTTACTTTATATTTTGCTATTTGTTAATTTAAACATCTACATTTATGTATAATCTTTTAAAATTCTAATTAGTTTCCAAAGTTATTAACTTTCACTATGCTAATTTAGATTAATGTATTACATCTTAATATAAAAGTCTTGGATTCAATTATTCACCATGCATCATACATGCACCAAACTTCATTATTTTTATTTAACTTAGTCAACAGGTTACTACTTATGACTTCATATTGGTTATTTTTCAGGTGATGGTATAATCAAAACCACTTAGAAATCTGCATATGAAATCTTGTTTATCATATAAAGATAACAAATAATTCAAAATCCTATGATTTTCCAAGACCAACCATAGACATAGTAAAACCATCAAGTGCCACAAATATGTGTTATTTATGAAGTGCAAACAAATGTTTATTTTCCTCTATATTATAATCAGACATTAATAAACCATGGATCATGCCATTACAATGGCGTCACCAACTCAATATACATGAGTTTGAGAAACTCCAGGAGACAGTGAAAGATAGGCAAGCCTGGCGAGCTGCAGTTCATAGGGTCTTGTTCTTATCTCTTTTGTATGGCAAACATATTCATCTTGGCATCCTTCAAGGTTTAATTTTTGGTTCTTTAAAATAGAAGACCCTTGAAAATGAAAAACATTTCATTTTGAGGTTATTGTCCCTGCTTTAAATATTTTTAAAAAATCTAATTTGGAACACAAAGCGACTAGTTCATTCTGTTCTTTCTTATTTATTTTGCACCTCTTTTAACAGCATGTTCTTCAAAGCAATGAATGTTTCTGATTCAACTGCAGGAAGACAGAAGATGAAGGGAAAGAAATGATATATAAGTAAAAACTTGGCTTATAGGTCTAAATTTTATTACAACATCCATCTATTTGCACAAATTTTCTTAATTTTTTCAACTTCAGCATAACATATATGCAGAAAATTTTGCATATTTTAAGTGTACATATACCATCCAAGTAAGGAAAGGGTACATAACAGTATGTCAGAGCTGCCTATATGCCAAAAGTTAACAACTATAATGATTTCTAATAGATTAATTCACATTATGGTTTTACCTATGTTTATTTTTTTAAAATACTTTATTCGACTTTACAATACTGTATTGGTTTTGCCATACATTGACATTTACCTATGTTTAAAATGTGTACCAATTAACTGTATACAGTTTTTCAGGTTTTGCCTCTTTTGCTCAAAATTATGCATGTGAGATTCATGCATATCACTGACTGAGGCTCTAGCTATGCCACTGTAATTTTTGTACATTATTCTGTTGAGTAGTATATTCAAATTGATAATTTGGGATTGATACTTCAGTTTTCCAGTCTGGAACTTTTATACATCATTTTGCCATCAATATTGTTTATGTATCTTTTGTTAAGCATGGGCATACAATTTGGTTTGAAAGTTGTTTTCAGCATCACTAGATGATTTCAAAGTATTTTCCGAGGTTATAAAAATTAATTCCTCCTCAAGAAATGTGTGAGCACTACATCCTTGCCAACATATAGAATTATCAGATATTTTATTTGGTTTTATTTTGTTTTAAAAGTCATTCTTAGAAAAAAGGTGGGCTTCTCTCATAACTCAGTTGCTAAAGAATCTGCCTGCAATGCAGGAGACCCTGGTTCAATNTTTTTTTGGCGTGTGGTGGGGGAGAATCAACCTTCTAGCATTAACTATAAGAAAAATACATTTTAAGTAAACTTTCTTTTATTTTGAAGACAAAGTGTTTTTATTCTAAAATATCTGTTTCAAATGATATGTTAAGCATTTGGAAAAGTTCTGGAGTAACAGTTTCAAAGAGATTAAACGCAAAGCAAGAATCCATAGTATACTTCGTTATGTTTCCACATATTTATTTTTACCAGTGATTACTCAAATAATTGGAGGACTTTTTAGAATCTTACTTTTTATATTCTCTGTCTTACACTTCTTCCACTTTGCCTTTTTTTGAATGAGATATTTTGTTGTTTTATCTTCACTCTCTCAATCAGCTTATCATTAACTCATAGATGCTGCAAACATTTCTTTAAATACTTGAAAAGACTTGACTTCACAGAATACACTCACATTAGGCTTTCTTTTTTAAGGCAAAGTGGCCATTATAGCAAGAGGAATACAATGCAGGCAAGCATTGGTAGACCAAGTCTAGGAGATGCTGAGGCTCCGAGGGAAGTCTAAGACCCTTGGCCATTTACCACTAGGCTTATTAAATCAGTTAAGCCAGGACCAAACCAGCAGTAACAAAACTGATCACCAGTGGATGTTTGGACCTTAAACACACATCATAGATTTATGGTCCTTATCTTGACCAACAGTTAAGAACTGAACATTCAGATATCCTCAGAGAGGAAGACAGAACATCATTCATTTGCCAGTCAACTCTTATCCCTCCCATCTAATTTAATAAAAGACTCTGATGTAGAGAGGGATTTGGGGCAGAAGGAGAAGGGGATGACAGAGGATGAGATGGCTGGATGGCATCACAGACTCGATGAACGTGAGTCTGGGTGAACTCTGGGAGATGGTGATGGACAGGGAGGCCTGGCATGCTGCGATTCATGGGATCGCAAAGAGTCTGTCATGACTGAGCAACTGAAATGAACTGAACTGGAACGAACTGAAACTTAATATTATTCTTTTCTTGACTTCAATTAAAATAAATAAATTTAAAAATATTATTCTTTTCTTCTTAAAAAATATTTTCTTTATATTCTAGCCTCTTTCCCTGACTTCAATGGATAAGTTACTATTATTGTTCTTTTAATTGATCACAATAATTATACTTTTATTTAATATTAGTTACATATTTTTACAGTGCATTTTCTATGTTATATTATGCAGTTAACAGTTTTCAATAAATCATCCTTATTGAAATTAATTATGCTTTTCTTAACTAAAAATATTCTTCAGAAAATGCTAAAAGTAGA
This sequence comes from Raphicerus campestris, assembly GCA_006410735.1. Classification (NCBI taxonomy): domain Eukaryota; kingdom Metazoa; phylum Chordata; class Mammalia; order Artiodactyla; family Bovidae; genus Raphicerus; species Raphicerus campestris. Next base: position 40,495 of record SJYW01028999.1, on the reverse strand, counting down.
ACCTAAATAAAATCCCACTCTAAAGTTGAATTCAAGTTACTTTTATTATAAGAACAACACAATTTTAGAAATATTTCTAGAGCAGGATGGCTGAATAACATTTTTTTAACACTATCATAGCATATATATTATCTTTGTTAAAGTATGGATATTAAAAACTGCAAGTGCCCTCTAACATTTCTTCTATGAGCATGTGTTGTTGACTTCTGATTTGTAAAGAAAACTTCACTTTTTGCTTGATATCAATGAACATCATTAAATAGCATTTAAAAACTGATGTTACTTTATATTTTGCTATTTGTTAATTTAAACATCTACATTTATGTATAATCTTTTAAAATTCTAATTATTTTCCAAAGTTATTAACTTTCACTATGCTAATTTAGATTAATGTATTACATCTTAATATAAAAGTCTTGGATTCAATTATTCACCATGCATCATACATGCACCAAACTTCATTATTTTTATTTAACTTAGTCAACAGGTTACTACTTATGACTTCATATTGGTTATTTTTCAGGTGATGGTATAATCAAAACCACTTAGAAATCTGCATATGAAATCTTGTTTATCATATAAAGATAACAAATAATTCAAAATCCTATGATTTTCCAAGACCAACCATAGACATAGTAAAACCATCAAGTGCCACAAATATGTGTTATTTATGAAGTGCAAACAAATGTTTATTTTCCTCTATATTATAATCAGACATTAATAAACCATGGATCATGCCATTACAATGGCGTCACCAACTCAATATACATGAGTTTGAGAAACTCCAGGAGACAGTGAAAGATAGGCAAGCCTGGCGAGCTGCAGTTCATAGGGTCTTGTTCTTATCTCTTTTGTATGGCAAACATATTCATCTTGGCATCCTTCAAGGTTTAATTTTTGGTTCTTTAAAATAGAAGACCCTTGAAAATGAAAAACATTTCATTTTGAGGTTATTGTCCCTGCTTTAAATATTTTTAAAAAATCTAATTTGGAACACAAAGCGACTAGTTCATTCTGTTCTTTCTTATTTATTTTGCACCTCTTTTAACAGCATGTTCTTCAAAGCAATGAATGTTTCTGATTCAACTGCAGGAAGACAGAAGATGAAGGGAAAGAAATGATATATAAGTAAAAACTTGGCTTATAGGTCTAAATTTTATTACAACATCCATCTATTTGCACAAATTTTCTTAATTTTTTCAACTTCAGCATAACATATATGCAGAAAATTTTGCATATTTTAAGTGTACATATACCATCCAAGTAAGGAAAGGGTACATAACAGTATGTCAGAGCTGCCTATATGCCAAAAGTTAACAACTATAATGATTTCTAATAGATTAATTCACATTATGGTTTTACCTATGTTTATTTTTTTAAAATACTTTATTCGACTTTACAATATTGTATTGGTTTTGCCATACATTGACATTTACCTATGTTTAAAATGTGTACCAATTAACTGTATACAGTTTTTCAGGTTTTGCCTCTTTTGCTCAAAATTATGCATGTGAGATTCATGCATATCACTGACTGAGGCTCTAGCTATGCCACTGTAATTTTTGTACATTATTCTGTTGAGTAGTATATTCAAATTGATAATTTGGGATTGATACTTCAGTTTTCCAGTCTGGAACTTTTATACATCATTTTGCCATCAATATTGTTTATGTATCTTTTGTTAAGCATGGGCATACAATTTGGTTTGAAAGTTGTTTTCAGCATCACTAGATGATTTCAAAGTATTTTCCGAGGTTATAAAAATTAATTCCTCCTCAAGAAATGTGTGAGCACTACATCCTTGCCAACATATAGAATTATCAGATATTTTATTTGGTTTTATTTTGTTTTAAAAGTCATTCTTAGAAAAAAGGTGGGCTTCTCTCATAACTCAGTTGCTAAAGAATCTGCCTGCAATGCAGGAGACCCTGGTTCAATTCCTGGGTCGGGAAGATCCACTGGAGAAAGGATAGGCTACCCACTCCAGTAATCTTGTGCTTCCCTTGTGGCTCAGCTGGTAAAGAATCCGCCTTCAATGCTGGAGACCTGGGTGTGATCCCTGGGTTGGGAAGATTCCCTGGATAAGGGAAAAGCTACCCACTCCAGTATTCTGACCTGGAGAATCTCATGGACTGTATATTCCATGGGGTCACAAAGAGTCGGACATGAGTGAGTGACTTTCACTTCACTTCATTAGAAGAAAATGTCTTCAAACTGATATAAGACAACTGTGAAAATCTCACAGCTAACGTTATTTTCCACTTAAAAGCAGGGAATAGGCAAGGATGATGATCTATTATTTCTCTTCAAAATTTTACTGGAAATTTTAGCCAGAATAATAAGAAAATAAATGAAATAAAAGCCATTACAATCTACTGGGATGAAGTACATCTATTTTATTTGCAAACAAAGTGATTTTCTATCTTATTTTAGAACATGCTACAAAATTTACATAAAAGCTACCTGAATAAATGAGTTTAACAAGTTTGCAGGAAACTCACTGAATGCATGCTAAGTTGCTTCAGTTATTTCCAACTCTGTTCTATCCATGAGACTTTCCAGGCAGGGATACTGGATTGGGTAACTATGCCCTCATCCACTGGATATTTCCAAACCAAGAATCAAACCTATGTCTCTTAAGTCTCCTGCATTGGCAGCAGGCAGATTCTTTACCACTAGCGCCATTTGGGAAGTCCCCAGGAAACATGGCCAATATACAAAAATGCCTAAATGTTAACTTTTGTTCTTTAAGAGAAATTTTACAGAGTATACGATTCTAAATTGAAGCGGTTTTCAGCACTACTTTTTTAAACAGTGGGGAGAATACAAATAATCAACCAAGGCAAGAAGGTATATTTTACCAATAACAATGTTTAGAAATTTCAGTGCTTTATGATATAAAGAGCAAAGTGGTTTCTATTCAGATCTACTATAGATTTAAATTTGTTACAGACAGTGAACATACTACCTGTACAACCTCTTTGTACATTGCTGTTGTTCAGTTGCTAAATCTTGTCTGACTGAAACCCCGTGGACTGCAGCATGTTAGGCCTCCCTGTCCTTCACTGTCCTGGAGTTTGTTCAGACTCATGTCCATTGTGTCGGTGATTGCATCCAACCATCTAATCCTCTGTCACCTCCTTCTTCTCTTGCTCTTAATCTTTCCAAGTATCAGGGTCTTTTCCAATGAGTTGGCTCTTCACATCAAGTGGTCAAAGTACTGGAGCTTCAGCTTCAGCATTAGTCTTTCCAATGAATATTCAGGACTAATTTCCTTTAGGATTGACTGGTTTGATCTCCTTGCAGTCCAAGGGACTCTCAAGAGTCTTCTCCAACACCACAGTATTCCATTAATATAAAGCTGTCATTCAGTGACATCCAGATTCCAAAAGTTTTGCTTAAAAGCAACTGCTATTTTTAATTGTAAATATAAATGCAGGTAAAATACTCCCTTTTCCCATCTTATTGGTGCTTTATAGATATCTATGTTTTTGGTTTTAATATGTGTGCATTTCATTTTATATTTGTATTTTTCCTCAAGTATTTGTCATAGCAGCACTTTGATCATTTTAGTAAAATCTATATTAGTCTCTGCGCTGTTATAAAGTGACTGACTTAAAGCCACAAAAATGAATTTTCTCATAGTTTAGAAGGGCAAAAGTCTGCTATAACAAACACCTAAGAAAATGTGAAAGTGGATTTGGAAACGGGTAATGGGTAGAGGCTGGAAATTTTTTGAAACTCTTAATAGAAAAAGCTAGATTGCCTTGAAGAGATTGTTGATAGAAATATGGCCATCAAAGGAAATTTTGAGAAGAATAAGAAAGAGGTAATAGGAGTTGCATACAAAGCTTCTATTTCTTAGACAATACATATGTTGTCATGAAGAATGCTACTAGAGATATGAACATTAAGGGTACTTCTGGTGATTTCTCAGATGGAAATGAGGAATATGTTACCGGAACATGGAGGGAAAGTGATACTTATTTAAAAAAAAAAGTGGCAGAGAACTTGATGTATTTATGCTCCACTATTTTGTAGAAAGTAGAACTTGTAAGTGACAATCATGGATTTTAACTGAGAATAACTTGCAATAAAGTGTGAAATGTGTGACCTAGATTATCTTGCTGCTTATAATAAAATGCAAAAGGTAAGAGAAAAGTTGAGGAATGAACTCTTGCACACACACAAAAAAAAACATCAGTTAGTGATTTGGAAAATTCAAATCCAATCCAGACAGTACATTCTGGAACCTAAGAATGTGGCTGGACAAACATTTGCTAATGAGATAGGTTATGTGAACTGTGGATCCAATCAACTCTCAGAAGACCTGGGAAAATAGATGTCAACAATCAGGAATGATATATAGAGTACATTTCTGTTTGATAGTTTGGACTCCCATGAATTGTTTAGAAGACTGACAAGATTTTGAGAATTATGCAAGAAGAAACATTGCCAGCCTGGCTTGAGAGGGTCAGAGACAGGATGCAATAAAGGACTCTGAGGGTACAACCATGGATGAAGCAGCCAGAGATGACAGTATTTCCCAGGGCAGAGAGGCTAAGGCTGCACTCCAGTGGGCCAAGAGAGCTGACAGAACAGGGAACTGAGCCACATGGTATTATTCTTAACCCTTGCTATCTCATAGAATCTGCCCTGCTTGTTTTCAAACTTACTTGGAACCTGAGACCTTTTCCCTCCAATCTCTACCTTATGGAATGAAAATGTCTATCCAATAAGTGCCCCCGTATTTTACATTTAAAGATATAACTTGTTTTGTAATTTCACAAGTCTATGGATGACAAGAAATATTTTCTCTCGATGGACCATACCCAGTGTCTTTCATGTAACTAATTTAAGTGAATTTGAGCTAATTGTATTTATGTGAATTTTGGACATTGAGTTAAACTGGAATGGGCTAAAATTTGGGGATGGATGTTGAGATGAAGTGAATGTATTTCACACATGGGAAAGACATGAGTTTCAGAGAGAGTAAACAGTGGACCCTTGTGGTTTCCCCAAAAAGATATGTTGAAGTCTTCAGATTAAAATATACTCATGTATAAGCCAGGGGCTTCCTAGGTGTCACTAGTAGTAAAGAACCTGCCTGCCAATGCAGGGGACATAGGAGAAAGGGGTTCAATCCCGGGCTTGGGGAGATCCCCTGGAGGAGGGCATGGCAACCCACTCCAGTATTGTTGACTGCAGAATCCCTTGGACAGAGGAACCTGGTGGGCTACAGTCCAGAGACTCGGAAAGAGCCACACATGACTAAAGAGACTGAGCACATACACACACATGGACAAGCAGAAAGGCAGGCATAACAGCTATCTACAAAATGACTTTTGTTCTAAAATCCAATGTGCATGATCATCAGTACAATCAATAGCAATCAGTTTGTTTTTTAATGTAAATAAAATTGCTACAGAGGCATGTCCATCTCCATACAGTATATATTCTCATTCCCAGGATAAATTATATTATAATAATGTATTAATATATTCAATCAAATAACATAATTAATAAACATAAGTATTCATTTTGATCACCATGGCAAAGATAAATTGCCTGGCAGCTTAATATCACTATAGCTAGAATAATTTTACTCAAAACTTTTAGGATGTTTCAGGCACACACCCACCTGCCAAATTTGTAATCCAGGATAACCTCGAAGCAGTAACCAAGAACCAAGCCTCAAAGTTTATTTTGAAATTTAAAAATAGTATTTTGCAATTGATTCCTTCAAACTGATATGAATACATTTTTAGTATATATTTTCAAGATGGCCATAAGATTTTATTTGCCAAAGGCAACTTCATTAACAACTAGAAAACAAATAAGGTAAAAAACAAATGAATAATAACAATTGGCCTCCTAAACTTTGTATTTTCAACTTGGTCCCTTATGAACCATTTTATTCAGAGATAGAGGAAATTATTTCACTATAATGGTATATGATGCTTTTCATTATTTAGAAACTCCCTTGTCTTTATCATGCTCTATCAGTAGTGAAAGACAAAAGACAAATAATGCTTGGATAATTATTTGAAGCATTCACTGCCATGACCTAAGGTATCATCCTTAACTTCTTTGAATATCAAAAATTCACTGACTGGAAATCATAGGTCATCATTCTCTTAACTTTAACCCAGTGATATTAGCAATTATATATCCAATAACTGTCATTTTAAAAGGTTTATTGCAATATACAAAAATTTATCACCAACAGATCTAGGTAGCTTTACTTCCAGATTTTCAATCTGTTTTAGAAAAGGCAGAGGAACCAGAGATCAAATTGCCAACATTTGCTGGATCATCGACAAAGCAAGAGAGTTCCAGAAAAACATCTATTTCTGCTTTATTGACTATGCCAAAGCCTTTGACTGTGTGGAGCACAATAAACTGTGGGAAATTCTGAAAGAGATCGGCATACCAGACCACCTGACCTGCCTCTTGAGAAATATGTATGTAGGTCGGGAAGTAACAGTTAGAACTGGACATGGAACAACAGACTGGTTCCAAATAGGAAAAGGAGTATGTAAAGGCTGTGCATTGTCACCCTATTTATTTAACTTATATGCAGAGTACATAATGAGAAACACTGGGCTGGAGGAAGCACAAGCTGGAATCAAGATTGCTGGGAGAAATATCAGTCACCTCAGATATGCAGATGGCACCACCCTTATGGCAGAAAGTGAGGAAGAATTAAAGAGCCTCTTGATGAAATTGAAAAGGGAGAGTGAAAAAGTTGGCTTAAAACACAACATTCAGAAAACTAAGATCATGGCCTCCAGTCCCATCACTTCATGGGAAACAGATGGGGAAACGGTGGAAACAGTGGCTGACTTTATTTTTCTGGGCTCCAAAATCACTGTAAATGGTGATTATAGCCATGAAATTAAAAGACACTTACTCCTTGGAAGGAAAATTATGACCAACCTAGACAGCATATTAAAAAGCAGAGACATAACTTTGCCAACAAAGGTCCATGTAGCCAAGGCTACGGTTTTTCCAGTGGTCATGTATGGATGTGAGAGTTAGACTATAAAGAAAGCTGAGTACCGAAGAATTGATGCTTTTGAGCTGTAGTGTTGGAGAAGACTTTTGAGAGTCCCTTGGACTGCAAGGAAATCCAACCAGTCCATCCTAAAGGAGATCAGTCCTGAGTGTTCATTGGAAGGACTGATGTTGAAGCAAAAACTTCAATATTTTGGCCACCTGATGCAAAGAGCTGACTCATTTGAAAAGACCCTGATGTTGGGAAAGATTGAAGGCAGGAGTTGAAGGGGATAACAGAGGATGAGATGGCTAGATGGCATCACTGACTCAATGGACATGAGTTTGGATAAATTCTGGGAGCTGGTGATGGACAGAGAGGCCTGGTGTTTTGTTTTTCAGGATGTTGCAGAGTTGGACATGACTGAGTGACTGAACTGAACTAAAGGAAAACCTCAGAAAATGTAAAAATACTCTTGAACGTCTTTGGAAAAGATCCCACCTGGTCTTACTAACCCAGCAATTATCTTTGAAAGCCCTGGATTTACATTTCCAAAGTCACAATGCATCATACACTCATGACCCAGCTGTCCTCAATGATTGGAAATGTAAAACTGATACTCTTTAGGGATTCTCTAAAAGCAGATAAAGAATTCAGTTTTTCCAAAAATTTTGAGTCACATTTCTGACTCCTAAGACTTTCAGACACCAATTCTGAATACAAGGGAATCCTAATTGCTGATTCTTTCTCCATTTTTTAAAAAATAATTATCCTTCATCATCAAAAAGTCTACAAACAATACATGCTCTGGAGGGTGTGGAGAAAAGAGAATGCTCTTGCACTGTTGGTGGGAATGTAAATTGATATAGCCACTATGGAACACGGTATGGTGTTTCCTTAAGAAACAAGGAATAAAACCACCATATGACCAGCAATCCTACTCCTAGGCATATACCCTGAGGAAACTAAAATTGAAAAAGACACAAATATCCCATTGTTCATTGCAGCACTATTTAAAACAGCTAGAATATGGAAGCAACCTAGATGTCCATCAACAGATGGATAAAGAAGTTGTGGTACATATACACAATGGAATATTATTCAGCCATACAAAGGACCACATTTGAATCAGTTCTAATAAGGTGGATGAATCTAGAGCCTATTATACCGAGTGAAATAAATCAGAAAGAGAAAGATAAATATTGTATTCTAACACATATGTATGGAATCTTAAAAAATGGTACTGAAGAATTTATTTACAGAGCAGCAATGGAGAAACAGACATAGAGAATAGACTATGGACATGGGGAGAGGGGAGGAGATGGTGAGATGTATGGAAAAAGTAACATGGAAACTTACATTACCGTATGTAAAATAGATAGCCAACAGGAATCTGTTGTATGGCTCAGGAAACTCAAACAGGAGCTCTGTATCAACCTAGAGGGGTGGGGTGGGAAGGAAGACAGGAGGGAGGTTCAAAAGGGAGAGGATATATGTATACCTATGGCTGATTCATGTTGAGGTTTGACAGAAAACAACAAAATTCTGTAAAGCTGCTATCCTCCAATTAAAAATAAACGTATTTTTGAAAAGCTAAAAAAATAACTATCTTTAAACCATCTGTTGTGATTTAAAATTATAAAATTTAATAAGCATCAAGGATGAAACTTTTTAAGATTTTTCCCCTTTATTATAAAACTTTATTTAGTTGTTAAATGCTTGGCATTTGACATTTGACAGATAGAATAAAGAACTAAACAGAAAGAAATGAAACCTTGGAAATCTGGCCACTGTGGCTTTTCTAAACTGGAGAATTTGGGGTTTAGGATTTTTTTTTTTTTTTGGTAAGCATTAAGAAAGGTTAGTATTTCTAAAGGAAGCACTTCAAGGTGTACTGATGGTTCACTTCTTGTATTCCTTAGCACTGCAATTCTGTATTGTATCTTATCCAGAACCATGTTTTTATCTGAGAACTAGCCAGTATCTGATGAGTGAATTAACTAGGGGAAAAAAATTACACTTGAAACTCTAACATTTCTTATGCTCATGGACNGTATTCCTTAGCACTGCAATTCTGTATTGTATCTTATCCAGAACCATGTTTTTATCTGAGAACTAGCCAGTATCTGATGAGTGAATTAACTAGGGGAAAAAAATTACACTTGAAACTCTAACATTTCTTATGCTCATGGACTTCACGTGTTCTTCAGACTTGGATACTTAGAGGTAAGAAACTGGACTCTGACATTCAGCATAAAAATGGTTTCTCTGAGGCAGATGCTGGTAAAGAATAACTGTAAAAGTCTCTAAAGGACTAAAACTGTTTCACTATGACCTTGAAAAACTTGTCTCCAACTATTCCTTCCCATCAAAATTTTGCTAAATTCAAGATGACCTAAATTCAATAGCTGATAAATTGTAACCACAACTTTGCTGCTCTCCCTACTGTCCTATAAATAATGATACTTTAATTTTCGCAAATATTGAGAATTTCCATATTGGACTTAGAACAAAACCAAAATTTGACTTATCTCCTTCTCTCTGTCATACAATATATTTAAGCATCTTGCTTACCTCCCTCACATTCATAACACAGTTGATCTCATTTAGCAATATTTAGTATCAGTTCAGTTCAGTTACTCAGTCGTGTCCGACTCTTTGAGACCTCATGAACTGCAGAACGCCAGGCCTCCCTGTCCATCACCAACTCCAGGAATTCTCTCAAAATCACGTCCATCAAGTGGGTGATGCCATCCAGCCATCTCATCCTCTGTCATCCCCTTTTCCCTCCTGCCCCCAATCCCTCCCAGCAACAGAGTCTTTTCTAATGAGTCAACTCTTCTCATGAGGTGGCCAAAGTACTGGAGTTTCAGCTTGAGCATCATTCCTTCCAAAGAACACCCAGGGCTGATCTCCTTTAGAATGGATTGGTTGGATCTCCTTGCAGTTCAAGGGACTCTCAAGAGTCTTCTCCAACACCACAGTTCAAAAGCATCAATTCTTTGATGCTCAGCTTTCTTCATAGTCCAACTCTCACATCTATACATGACCACTGGAAAAACAATAGCCTTGACTAGACGGACCTTTGTTGGCAAAGTAATGTCTCTGCTTTTCAACTTGAGCTAATGATTTGGCTTGTTTTTCTCCTTTCACAATTGATAATGGCCATTTGTGTTGGTCACCAGGAAGAATAGCAGAAAAATGAACAAGCAACAAAGAATTTCAGTTATGCAGCAAAGCAAAATATTCCATTACCAATTATCCAAAGTAGATAGCCTAAAGAAAGTTCAGAAAGTACATTCTAAACAGAAATCTAGTGTACATTGTGTGGTTTTGTGTTTATCATAGCTAACAGGCTAGGACATTGGGACTGGGTTTTGTCTTGATGCAGGGTTATAGATTAAAACAAGGAGAGAATGTACTGGTGGATAAAAGTTTTATTGTAGATTTCTGTAGGACTATTCTTATAAGAAGTTGAAAACACTGAGCTATTTACAGAGTTAAAATTTAACTAACTTGTGTTATACAGATGATTTTGGAAACAGTGAATGATGGCTTGAAAATATATTGGAAGAAGACAGTGTAGGGGAAGATGATGTACACGCTCATGGTAGTGTTTCGGGGAACTGACACCTTCCTATTCTCTAAATCTGAGAACTAGCAATGATCAGGGGGAAAAAAATAACCCAGAATCATGATCTGTTCTCTTTGCAAAAGGGGCTGAGACTTTTTTGAGGAACAACAGTTATATCAAGGCAAACCAGTCCTCCTATTTCAGATAAGTGTTTGTTGGCATCCTGTGGTAAGCTGCAAATTCAGCATTCATCCTCATACCATACTAAGTATGGGGAACTTCTACACATTTGCTTCATTTTTTCAAGTTCAATGGCCTTAGGCAACCCCTCTTTAGCCAATATCTGTTGTGTAGAGCTGTTCCAATTCCCTTTTTTCCCCTTGAAAATAAATCCTGCTTGCTAATTTATTTCATAAGTCATCATATATTATTATTTAAGGCATCATATATTATTTAAGGCAATATATCAATTATCTGGGAAAATAAGTTGACTTGTTAATGTACTCACTTTTAGAAAACAGTCGGCCCTTATATGAAAGCAGTACTTCTTGATCATGTCTAAATTATATAACATTTCACCTGAGACTTTATTGTAAGATTGCATGTACTAGTTTTAGGATCATAATCAGTGACTGGATAATTTATCAAATCAATTTCATCATTTATAATATAGGAATAATTTGATATGCAGGTATGCATATATACGGGCTTCCCAGGTGGCTCAGTGGTAGAGAATCTGCCCGCCAATTCAGGAGACTCAAGAGACACTGGTTCAATCTTTGGGTCAGGAAGATCCCCTTGAGTAGGAAATATCAACTGACTCCAGTATTCTTGCCTGGAATATTCAATGGACAGAGGAGCCTGGCAGGTTATAGTCCAAGTGGTCAAAAGAAATAGGATACAACTGATCACATGAGCATGCATATATATATATATATATATATCTTTATTTATTTATATACATAGCTGTTTATTAAACTATTTTGGTAATGAATGCTAAAGAAATGTTTAAGTGGTTTATACAAAATATCATGGTAATGGATGCTAAAGAAATACTTAAAAGGCTTACCAAAAATTTTTTTTGCATATGCTTTTTTTTTAATTGCAATAAGCTTTTGCAAACTAAATAGAAAAATACCGTGGTCTCTAAAGCTGAGAAAAATCCATATGTTCAGCTTTAAGGGTATTCCATTATATACTACAACTAGAATTATGAATAAACAGTTGATCATATTTATAAAAAATAATTATGTATATATATTTGCTCAAACTACTCCTGAAATATAAACCTAAAATGAATTTGTGTTTGTAGGCCTTTTTTGCTAATTTAGAATGTTTTAGCTTTATATGCACAATTTTTAACAGTATCACTTGTGTACATATGTATTCAAATCTTTATTTTTCTCAGTTCTTAAAATATTACAGACATATGTCTCAAAGTCACTATCTTCACGACTACTTGGGAATTTAGATCATGCTGCTTCTTTCTGCCATTGGGTGTTATTTTATACACAAAATTTTCACTGAAAAAATTTGGTTTCAGTGCTCTCTAAAGGTACTGTAAAAATTTCATGTTGTGATAATCTTTCAAAATTATAGATAAACACTTATTAAAGACCCTGAATGTAATGATACATTTACTTATTTGAGATTTATCAGTAATTAAAGAGAATAAGAAGAGTAATGGAAAGAAAATATTTACTTGGACCATATTTAATAACATTTGCTATACATAATAAAATAATAAATTATACTGTTTAATGAATAAATCATAAACACCACCCTGAATCAAGAAATAAAATATCAACAGCAACTCACAGTCCTCTTCCTTCACCTCATGACTTTTTCCAAGCACAAACTTAGCTACCCTTAGAAGTTATCATTACATTAATTCCTTGTGATACTCGTTTTCTTACTTGCCTCTATGGTTTTCCTGTGTATTATCCTTAAAACTTTAGAGTTCAATATTGCTTATTACAGAATATTTTACATATAGATTCCATACTATAGGCAGTCATTTTTCTTTGTCTTTTCAACTGACAATATGTTTTTAAAACTCTTTCAATTGTTTTACATAACAAGTTTATTTTCACTGAAATGCAGTCTTGTTTTTAATTATCTTGATATTTATGAATTAATAACAACTTATATATTCATTCTACTTACAAAATTTTCCCTATTTGAGAATCTTCCTCTAATTATTCTTATACATACATCCTGGTACTCTAAATTCTGCTAACTTTATTATGCTGCTGATGCTGCTATTTAGTCGTTAAATCATGTCCAACATCTTGCTACTCCATGGAATGTAGCCCATCAGATTCCCAAAAATTCCATGGGAATTTCCAGGCAATAATACTGGAGTGGCTGCTATTTCTTTATTATGTGGAATAGCTTGGTTTTAGGGAATTCACACGTTCACCATTCCTGTATAAAGCCAAACCGTTTCCAGTTTAAGTTTCTGCTATTAGTGCATACATGTTGGGCTTGTCGATATTTTTAAATCATTAGCATATCAACATATATGAAAAGGAACCTTAACAGTTTTTATCACAGGAATTGCATTTAACATCTAAAGCTGTAAAATTCAAATTTGAATTTATACCTGCTTAACTTCAATCATATATAAAACTCTGCCTCTTCATCACTCTTACACTTCACTTTCAGTCACCAATGCCACATCTTGGATCATTTTCCTTTTCTCCCCCTTACTATTAATCAACCAGTGATAAATGTCTCTCCTCTTAAAAGATAATTGTGTGTCGTATAAATGTCCAACTTGGGAATGATTTTCTTTCAATATACTAAATATATTATTCCATTCTCTTTTTTTTTCTTTTACTGTAGAGAAGTCAATGTAGCTGGTACTTCTAAATATTTTTTTTTTTTAAATTCTTTGGCTTCAGGATTTATTTTCTTTTCTCTTGTAGGGTTTTCAGACCACTTGCACTCTGGAAATTGTCTATAATTTATTGGAAAAGTCATTCAACAATGAGCTTATAGTCAACCTATTTGATGGAAATTCCATGTTTCCCATTATCTGTAGGCATCTGCTACTGTTAAGTTTTGGAAGTTTCCTTATTAATTAGTTTAAACAGATTTCTACTTCACCTCTTCTTAATTTACCTCATTAGAGTAACTAGGTCATTGAATCCAGCTCTTTTCAGAAAGTGACCATCCCATCTCAGTTAGAGACACATGAGTGGATTCTATCCCACCCATTTCACTCCCGGAGATGATACATCTTTCTACTATCACCAACCTCAGACCAGCTTGGTTGACACACTCTTCATATGAAACTATAGTCAAAAGAAGGCAAATGGACTCACAATTACTTCCAATTATGCTTTATGAAAATGATATTTTCTTCCAATCTGACCCTTTTTTATTAAAAGTTTAGCTGTGAGCAATTTATTGGAGAAAAATTAGTTATAGATACTGAAATGTGATACATGGATAATACCTAGTATCTGTCTTAGATAAAGAGAACAGATTGCACTCAATGCCCTCAGGCAGTCCCTCCAAATACAAGAACAAGGTTCAGTTACACAAACTGAGTATCTAGTTATTACAAAGTTGATCATTTGGCTGGGAGGCTATGTTGACCGCACTATCAACCTGTAACCTGCAGCTGATTAAATCCCAACAAAATAAACATGTTCTTCACAGAATACCCTATGCCCCTTTTGAATAATATTTATTTTGGGAAAACCAATCATTAATAACCTTTCTTCCCTAAACACAACTATTTTCACCTTCAGTTCAGTTCAGTCTCTCAGTCGTGTCCGACTCTTTGCAACCCCACTAATCGCAGCACGCCAGGCCTCCCTGTCCAACACCAACTCCTGGAGTTCACTCAGACTCATGTCCATCGAGTCAGTGATGCCATTCTGCCATCTTATCCTCTGTCGTCCCCTTCTCCTCCTGCCCCCAATCCCTCCCAGCATCAGAGTCTTTTCCAGTGAGTCAACTCTTCACATGAGGTGGCCAAAGTACTGGAGTTTCAGCTTTAGCATCATTCCTTCCAAAAAAATCCCAAGGCTGATCTCCTTCAGAATGGACTGGTTGGATCTCCTTGCAGTCCAAGAGATGACCTTAAGAGACCTCAAATATCCAAGAAATTCCCCCATGTAGATCAATTATCCCTCAGTTGTCTGGGAAAATCTATAGAGAATATGATTTTGTTTGTTTACTTGGGGAAAATTCCTAGAAGGATAACAGGTTCATAATTTGTGTACCCACTGTGGCCATTATTCTTTACAGTGGTGGTGGTTTAGTTGTTAAGTCGTGTCTGACCCTTGTGACCCCATGGACTGTATAGCCTGCCAGGCTCCTCTGTCCAAAGGATTCTCAGGGCAAGAATACTGGAGTGGGTTGCTATTTCCTTCTCCAATTCTCTATAACAGAGTCATCCAATCAGAAAAGATGGTATAAAATCTATCCCTTACTATAGCTTAACAAGAGTTGGGTCATTGAATTGAAGGCGATCAGGTTAACTTCAAATAATTGGCTAGGATTCTGACGAATGATAGAATTGTGCTATACTTTCTCCTCGGAAGCTGAAGTAGAGTTTGCACCATTACAAATGTGTTTTACTGCGTCTCGAGAAATGGCCCAGGCCAAGTGGAAAGATCAGTACAGAACTTTAAGGGAAAAGATGCCTGAATTTCCAATGCAGATGATGATGATTTATGGTCGTTCAGCTGGCTGTGAGTTGTTATGCCTTTTTCTAGTATAATATTTCTGGAAAATCCTTACTTATTGTCTTTTCTAATATTGTCTCTGTCCCCTGTCTTTTTTGCCTATGGCTCTCATTAAACAATATAGACTTCATTCTGTCCTGCACATTTTCATTATTGCTATTCCATACTTTTATTGTTTTGAGTCTGAATGCTCTACCTAGATGATTTATTTTGACCTAATGTCAAATATTTTTTTAGTCTGCTAAAATACTTTTTTTTTTTTTTTTGCTGCACTGCACAGAATGCAGGATCTTAGTTTCTTGACCAGGGATTGAACCCATGCCCCTTGCAGAAGAAGCACAGATTCTTAACCACTTAATATCCTGGGAAATTCCAGTCTGCTGTCAAAATTAATCATTGAGTTTTGATTTGGGTCATACATTAAAAAAAATACTTATACAAGTTTTATTTGAATATTTTTCAAATCATCTAATTCTTATTCTCTGCAGATATGGCCAAGGTTTGTCTTTTTAACATCATAATTTTTTTTTTTTTTTAACAATCTGTGTCTGATCGTTCCAGTAGGCACAATGATGATTTAGACACATCCCTGACCAGATTCAGTATCTGATTTCCCTTGGTTCTCCCAGAATGTGTCCTTAGGGTGTTAAATCATATGGAAGCCTATGTTTATCTTTAAGTTTCTGAGGCTTGAGAGGGGGTATATTTATTTCTGGTTCAAGTTTACCCTAGGAGTGCAACCTTAATTCATAGAATTTGCACTTGGCTTAGTAACCTTACAAGGCTTTATGCTTATACTTCAATCTCCCTTGCCCTATTAGATTCTCAAAAGCTCAATTACTGCAAGATTGGCATATGAGCTCAGGCTCTATGTATACTTAACAGTGAATTCTTGCTTTCTGTTATATTTTGCTTGATGATTTCTTATTATTTTATCTGTCTTTGATATATCAGTAAGATTTGTAAAGATATTTTAATCTAACATCTTTAGTTGTTTTCAATGGATAAATTAGTCTGAATAATGCTGAATGCCATTAGAGGAAAAGTATGCTAGAAAATGATTTACCTTAATATTTGATTATTGGTTTTAGTTTACCATTAACTGGGTACTTATCATATACCAAACATTGTGCAAAGCAGGTTTCTGTTCTTAATCGTTGCAAAGATTCTATAGTATAAAATTTTAAAAAGAGCCTTTGCCCAATGTCGGTATATGCATAAAGAAAAAAAAAAACCTACAAGGAAAAAACACATATAAAGTAGGGAAACATGCTTTATTTAGATTTCTCAGTTACTCAGTTATCAAAAGGATACATATATATGTATGCATACATTCATTCAGTTCAGTCACTCAGTCATGTCTGACTCTTTGTGACCCCATGGACTGCAGCACAACAGGCTTCCCTGTCCGTCACCAACACACAGACCTTACTCAAACTCAAGTCCATCGAGTCAGTGATGCCATCCAACCATCTCATCCTCTGTGATCCTTTTCTCCTCGCGCCCTCAATCTTGCCCAGCATCAGGGTCTTTTCCAATGAGAAGGGTGTTCATATCAGGTGGCCAAAGTATTGGAGTTTCAGCTTCAGCAACAGTCTTTCCGATGAATATTCTGGACTGATTTCATTTAGGATTGATGGGTTTGATCTCCTTGCAGGCCAAGAGACTCTCAAGAGTCTTCTCCAACACCACAGTTCAAAAGCATCAGTTTTTCAGTGCTCAGTCTTCTTTATAGTCCAACTCTCACATCCATACCGTACTAGTGGAGAAACCATCACTTTGACTAGACAGACTGTTGTAGGCAAAGTAACGTCTCTGTTTTTTAATATGCTGTCTAGGTTGTCATTGCTTTTCTTCCAGGGAGCAAGTGTCTTTTAATTTCATGACTGCAGTTGCCATCTGCAATGATTTTGGAGCACAAGAAAATAAAGTTTCTCATTGTTTCCACTGTTTGCCCATCTAGTTGCCATGAAGTGATGGGACTGGATGCCATGATCTTAGTTTTCTGAATGTTGAGTTTTAAGTCAACTTTTTCACTCTCCTCTTTCATTTTCAACAAGAGACTCTTCAGTTCCTCTGCACTTTCTGCCATAAGGGTGGTGTCATTTGCATACATGAGGTTATTGATATTTCTCCCAGGAATCTTGATCCCTGCTTGTGCTTCATCCAGCCCAGTGTTTCTCATGATGTACTCTGCATATAAGGCAAACAAGCAGGGTGACGATATACAGCCTTGGTGTATTTCTTTCCTGATTTGTAATCAGTCTGTTGTTCCATGTTCAGTTCTAACTGTTGTTTCCTGACTTGCATACAGATTTTTCAGGAGGCAGGTAACATGGTCTGGGATTCTCATCTCTTGAAGAATTTTCCACAGTTTTGAGACCTACACAGTCAAAGGCTTTGGCATAGTCAATAAAGCAGAAGTAGAAGATTTTCTGGAACTCTCTTGCTTTTTTGACGATCCAGTGGATGTTGGCAATTTGATCTCTTGTTCCTCTGCCTTTTCTAAAACCAGCATGAACATCTGAAAATTCGTGGTTCATTTACTAGTGAAGCCTGGATTGGAGAATTTTGAGCCTTACTTTGCTAGTGTGTGAAATGAGGGTAATTATGTCGTTATTTGAACATTCTTTGACATTGCCTTTCTTTATGATTGGAATGAAAACTGACCCTTTCCAGTCCTGTGGCCACTGCTGAGTTTTCTAAATTTGCTGGCACATTGAGAGAAGCATCACTTTCACAGCATCATCTTTTAGGATTTGAAATAGCTAAACTGGAATTCCATCACCTTCACTAGCTTTGTCTGTAATGATGCTTCCTAGGGCCCACTTGACTTCGCATACCAGGATGTATGGCTCTAGGTGAGTGATAACACTCTTGTGGTTATCTGGTTCATGAAAATCTTTTTCGTATAGTTCTTCTGTTTATTCTTGTATATATGTATGCATATATATCAATATGTACCCATATATGAATATCCATATATACTCATATATATATATATATATATACCCATATATACCCATATATGGCTATCCATATATATCCAATATGTATGTATAGACATACATATATATATGCATATCTATATATGTGTATGTATGTATACATATACATATATATATGTATTCTTATATATAAAAGAATACTATATAGGGTACACCATTATGATGAATCCTTTCATTGGTCTGGAAAAACTAATATTTGAAACTTTACCTATTAAAACAAATGAAAAATATGAAAACATATTCCAGATATTAAAATATATTAAAAAGATATTAAACCATATTGACATAACAGTGGCAATAAATAACAGCAAAGTGAAATATACAGAGAGAGCATGTAATTAGGAAACCCATCATACTAAATTGAATATTTAGTTATGGAGCTTCATTCAAGTTACATAACCTATGTGTGGCCACTTTTTGCCAACTGTAATATTGGTTTTAGGCATTATTATATAGATAAAATATTCATATGGTAAATGTCAATATAAAAGAGATTTTGCCATACTATAGTCAAAAATCTAGTTATTAATATTGTTATAGTGCTACTTTATTATTTATGAAATATGAATAAGCTCAGATTCATTTGTTCCAGATAACGTTTTGGCTTATAATGACTCTTTCTGAAGTGGTGCCAGCCAGGGAACTTTCTTAACTGATTGCCATTGGCTTACTACTAAAAAATTCTTAAAAACTGTGATACTCATACTGAGTCAATCATAAACCAGCAAAAATTATAATTTACATAAACTTAAGCTACCTGTATGAACAAGCATAACAGATAGCTTCTGTTGAAATGAAACTAATGGAAACAGTCCTGAAATTACAGTAACTATCAAATGAATGAAATTCAAACACCAAACCACTTTGTACAACTGAAGAAACATGATTTCATTAAAAATATATAGACAACTTGAAAGAGAATTGTCCCTACTATGAAATGAATTAGTGTTCAAGAAAAAACAAAAGGAAGAAACAGTTGTCAAAATAATTAAATTAACAGTAAGAACAACCACAGTTGGAGTGGTACTCTACAGAAAGGCTTAAGTCCAGTAACTGAATGGATAAACCAAGTCTCTAGCAAAACTAATGACAATAAAATAGAGATACATACTCATTTCCTTTTAAATTCCTAAAAATACAAGTTAAAGTAGGAGAGAAAAAAGCATCTCCTATGTTTTTAAAAATCTTGGCTCAGNATATGTGTATGTATGTATACATATACATATATATATGTATTCTTATATATAAAAGAATACTATATAGGGTACACCATTATGATGTATTCTTTCATTGGTCTGGAAAAACTAATATTTGAAACTTTACCTATTAAAACAAATGAAAAATATGAAAACATATTCCAGATATTAAAATATATTAAAAAGATATTAAACCATATTGACATAACAGTGGCAATAAATAACAGCAAAGTGAAATATACAGAGAGAGCATGTAATTAGGAAACCCATCATACTAAATTGAATATTTAGTTATGGAGCTTCATTCAAGTTACATAACCTATGTGTGGCCACTTTTTGCCAACTGTAATATTGGTTTTAGGCATTATTATATAGATAAAATATTCATATGGTAAATGTCAATATAAAAGAGATTTTGCCATACTATAGTCAAAAATCTAGTTATTAATATTGTTATAGTGCTACTTTATTATTTATGAAATATGAATAAGCTCAGATTCATTTGTTCCAGATAACGTTTTGGCTTATAATGACTCTTTCTGAAGTGGTGCCAGCCAGGGAACTTTCTTAACTGATTGCCATTGGCTTACTACTAAAAAATTCTTAAAAACTGTGATACTCATACTGAGTCAATCATAAACCAGCAAAAATTATAATTTACATAAACTTAAGCTACCTGTATGAACAAGCATAACAGATAGCTTCTGTTGAAATGAAACTAATGGAAACAGTCCTGAAATTACAGTAACTATCAAATGAATGAAATTCAAACACCAAACCACTTTGTACAACTGAAGAAACATGATTTCATTAAAAATATATAGACAACTTGAAAGAGAATTGTCCCTACTATGAAATGAATTAGTGTTCAAGAAAAAACAAAAGGAAGAAACAGTTGTCAAAATAATTAAATTAACAGTAAGAACAACCACAGTTGGAGTGGTACTCTACAGAAAGGCTTAAGTCCAGTAACTGAATGGATAAACCAAGTCTCTAGCAAAACTAATGACAATAAAATAGAGATACATACTCATTTCCTTTTAAATTCCTAAAAATACAAGTTAAAGTAGGAGAGAAAAAAGCATCTCCTATGTTTTTAAAAATCTTGGCTCAGAAAGAAAATCAGTATTTTCTAATCAGAATTCATACTGGTAACCAGAGAAAAGGGAAATCAATGAAACAGTGTTTTAAAGATAAAGGTACCTGATTTTCAAGTTATTATTTTTCTTGTTTAATGATACAATAAAATCTTGACAAAAACGCTAGATATCATAGCACAGCTTAAGACTCATGTGTCTAATCTGTGAATTGTCTTTGACATGTTGTGACAAAGATCTTGAAAAGCAGATATTTTAAGGAGAAGATAAAAACTCCCTGAAGTAGGAAATAACTGTGAGTACTGACTGTAGGTCATTGTTTTAATGAAGGAAAACACAGACACACATACAAATGACATTCTCTACATAGAGAAACATTTAAAAAAAAAAACACTTTATTGACCTAAAATTAAGGCTTAAACATCACGACAGCATGAGTTAGGGTATGAACAGGGGTTAGAGTTGGAAAGTAAATGCATTCTATAGTCTCTAACCTAGCAATAGACTCATAGAAGATGCCAAATAAATTACAGCTATTTTTAAAAAAGCAATTGTAACAAAGTTTCTGTGTGGCGGTAAGAGAGATATCATTTCTTAGGTAAAGCAGATGACTGGAGAATATATTTTCTCCTGCTTTATGAGCAGTGGTCTCTACTACTACATACTTGATGTTTGCCATGGAGAATGTCTGACCTTTTAGCTAACTTTAACAGGGTTCCTAAAGTTCCTTTTAATATCAGCATTGATTTTGATGACATCAAGTTCGAACATCCATCAGGGTCAACAAGAGATGTATCAGTAGAAATTGAGCAGTCTGGATTGCAAATATTCAATTTCAAGTTGTTTTTGTATGAATTCACAAAAATGTTTTAGTAAGCCAAAACTAGCTAAAAACTGCATTGACCAAACCCTTGCCATATATTATTTGTAAATTTTGTAAGGTACATTTTTATGTGTGTACACAAATGTCAGTTTTACCACAGACACACAAACGTGTATATGTATATTTTGCATACAATGTATAAATGATTAATCTAAATATATGTATGTATATATAGACCTTAAATATATATTCAATTATACTAAACAACTTTTACTTTACTTCCTCAGTAAGAGTTTAGTTACTCTAAACTTACATTTTACACTTGAAATTTAGAAGACTCCTGTTAAATACATCTATATGTACACCATATAGACCCATGTCAACATTATTAGGTAAACAAATACCATCCCAAATAATGACTTATTCCCACTGAGTGTTTCATTTTCAAATACTGTCAATAAACAAACATTACAGAGTTAGTATGGGTGCATACATGCTAAGTTGCTTCAGTCATGTCCAACTCAGTGAGACTCTATGGACTATAGCCTGATAGGCTCCTCTGTCCATGGAATTTTCAGGCAAGGATACTGGTTTGCCATTTCTTCCTCCATGGGATCTTCCCGACCCACGGATTGAACCCATGTACCTTATGTCTCCTGCACTGGCAGATAGGTTCTTTACCACTACTCCATCTGGGAGGTCCCACATCGTAAGAACAATGCAGAAGAAAAAGGGCAGAAAACAAAGTCGATCTTTGTANAATTTCCTACAATTATTATTAACTACTCTGATGGTAGCATGCTGTTAAAAAGAAATTTATTACTCAATTTTAGGTTTCTGAATTTTCAGTTTATAGGCTGACACCATGCCTATATCTGTTTTCTACTATGCTGGGAGATGAAAGAGATTGTATGTTCTCAGAATCATTAAATAGTAGTTTAGAGTTGTTGTTAATTCAGGCTTGATATATTACAATACTATATTAAGAAAGACAATTTATTTAGAATGTTTGTTGCATTTTTCTGTCTTGTTTTTAATTTGGGGGGGACTATGTTTTTTTCTATTATTCATCTGATGTATTTATATAGTTCTCATGTTGATTAAATGATTACTATAATGCCACAAAAAACTAGATGTTAAGTCTATCATACAGCATTTTGAAATTTTCAGTTTGAAGTTTGAACCTGATCTACAAATGTGTTACAGTTTATTATGAGCTATCTTTTATAAATATAGCTTTTATTTGCAAGGTATGTGATAAAATGTAATAATGACCAGCAATAATACTAAGAAACAAATAGATGAGTAGCTTTTGTTTATCGCTTATAATGTGTGAGGCACTGCTATAGTTTTTTCATAAGCATTTTACTCATTTTGTAGAAAAGGAATCTCAGGCTTGTCTGAGTTACATAACTAGATTTAGTGAGGCTGAGATTAAAAAATGATCTATCAACATGATAAATATTACTCAATACATAGTTTAGCACTGAATAAGTACATGAATAGTTTTATATGATATAGCTATTGCTCAGAATAGTGCTTTTAATTTATGTTTCATTTATGTTTTCCTAGATAGATATTGCATTTCTAAATATCTTTATTTCACTCACAAGAACTTATTTTGATTAACTATATAGATTGGTTATCTGTAGCTGTTATGAAATACTATCATAAATTAGTAGCTTAAAATAATGCAAATGTACTAACATTTTCTTTCATCTATATCTTATAGTTCTGTAGGACAAAAATTTTAAATGGTCTTCATTGGGCTAAAATCTAAGGTTTCCTTTGAAAGGCTTTAGGAGAGAGTCTATTCCCTTGATTTTTACAGCTTTTAGAGGCTGACTGTAATCCTTAACTTGTGGTCACTTCTTTTGTCTACAAGACAGCAATTACGACATTTGGATTTCTGCTTCCTGTGCTTCCGTTGCCCCATCTTCTCTGACTTAGGTTCTCCTGCTTCCACTTTGTTAAGCTCATATAATTACACTGAACGCATCTGAATTATTCAGTACAATCTCCCTGTTTCAAAATTCTTAATTTATCTGCAGTGTCCTTCACTTGTTATAGTAAGAGGCAACAAGTGATAGCATTGCAGTGTGTCAACTAAAAGTACATGACACAAATGCATACGATGGAGTTCTAAATATTCAAAAATCACATTTAAAAATGTGAGTCATACAAATAAATCATAGTAAATATATTCTTTACAAAAAATCACAGAAAAATAATTTTATTCTGTTGAAATTGTTTGTGTTTTTAGAACTTAGTACTAAATTCTCTTCTGATGAAAAAATGAAGGTTTTGAGAATTACCACAACAGGTGTCAAATTTCCCATAGAACACAGAACCAGTGATTCAAGAAAGAATTTGAGGAGAGGTAATTGTTGAAGGATGATTTAGTGTGAAAAACACAAAAGAAGCCCTGCATTTTATGTTCTGTATCCTATTCAGAGAAATCAGATGACTGAAAATTTTTACAATTTTTGGTAATAAGTATGTATCTATTGAGGAGAAGGGTGCATATAGCTAATGTGCACACATAGAGCCCTATAATAAAGTCTGATAGATAAAGGTATCATATAATCATAGTTAGTACATTTCTCATTGTGAATGGTTAAATTTGAATTCTGGTTTATAGGTAAATTACTTCTGAGGCTTTTGTATGAAGTTATGCATACAGATTATAGTCATTCTCAGTGTATTTTGAAATTAACTTTTTTAAGCCTACAACCTTTAAAGCTAGACTTTATGAATTTGTAAGTTCATGATGTTAACACTTGGAATGTTAGTTAGGAGATGACTTCTTCTAACATCATATGTATTTTACCAGATCCTTTTTAATCAAAAATATATACCCTTTATTTTAACAATCATATCAAATAATGAAATTCTGTTCATATTTATTCTAGATAATCTCTCTGATTTTCTTTTTGTTGTTGTAGTTCAAAAGTCCATGCTGTCAAGGGTTAAAGTTCAGAGTTGAGGAAAGAGAATGTAGAAAATAGAAGTCTTTCAACTTTATATTTTCTGTTTCAACTATTTGGGCTTTTTAGACCTAGTACTTTTTATTAATAATATGTGTTTTTATAATCTCTCCATATTATAACTAGCTTTACAATTAGTATCATTCTAGACTATAAATTCCATGGTAGAGGTAATATGCCTGTATTTTGTGCACCATTGTGTG
>SJYW01028999.1:0-11866 GCA_006410735.1 Raphicerus campestris | reverse complement strand
GTGTCCTACTCTGGGTGACCTCATAGACAGCAGCCCACCAGGCTCCCCATCCCTGGGATTTTCCAGGCAAGAACACTGGAGTGGGTTGCCATTTCCTTCTCCAATGCATGAAAGTGAAAAGTGACAGTGAAGTCACTCAGTCATGTCCAACTTACAGTGACCCCATGGACTGCAGCCCACCAGGCTCCTCCACCCATGGGATTTTCCAGGCAAGAGTACTGGAGTGGGGTGCCATTGCCTTCTCCTATATAATATATTATGTATATGTAATTAGATGTATATTTTATTTTATATTTTATACTTCATTTGATTTATAGTAGATAATATATATATAGGCTTACCTGGTGTCTCAGTGGTAAAGAATCTGTCTGCAGTTCAGGAGATCAGGGTTCAATCTCTGGGTTGCAAAGATCCACTGGAGGAAGACATAGCAATCCACTCCAATACTATTGCCTGGAGAATTCCACTGATGGAGGAGCCTGGCGGGTTATCATCCATAGTGTTGGACAGAGTCAGACACGACTGAAGTGACTAAGCAGCAGCAGCAGCAGATTTTATATATATATATATATACAAAAAGTTAATATTCAATGCCAATTTATTATTTACTAATTCATATATTAATAATTCATTATTCATTCATTTATATATATGTGTGTATATATATAATACATATGGATAAAAATTATTGAAAGAGAATGTTTTCAATTGCAGACAATTTCTCAGGGAAAGTCATCCTTTGGAACAGAAAGGACTTGCCGTGAATTCGTTTGCAAATTCAGACCAATCTCTTATTCTCTGCATCTGGTCAAAAATCCACCTAAACCTTCAATTTATGTTCCATATTAATTTAGGGTATGTATATTGATTTGAAGGTCCTGAGTTCACTGACCGCAACATTTGATTCAAAGGCTAATAGCAGTTTTGCTTTGCATTTATGAAAATAAGAAATTGATTTATTTTTAAGTTTCTACTATGTGTCCTTGAAATAAAAGACTTCAAAATGTTTAGCCGTCCACATTACTGATCAGTTCCACTTTTTTGTTAGGATAATTTTATAAAGTGCATTTTGTAGCTTATTCTTAAGAATGCTGGCATTTTTGTGCTATTTATTTGACAACAAAGATTTCAACTTTATTATCACTTGTATACTGATCCTTTAGGGTGTATCTCAAGTGGAAGTCAGAACACACCACAGAAATAAAACAAAATAGACACATTAAATTGTTTATACTTTAGCTGCATTTATAAAAAAAAAAACACACACACACACACACAAAAAAAACTCACAAAAAAACAAACAAACAAAAAAAAACCTTAGTGGTGGAAAGATGCTCACATGGTGAAAGCGGTACTTGTGTGTACCTGATTTCCATTCCCATCTTACATACTGAACTCTAGATCTGCTTGTATCTTTGCTTCTTGGATATATTCTTTATATCGCAAGTAAAGATTTTCCTGAAGTGCAGATGTTTTAATATCTTATAACTAAGCCTGATTACTCCCCTGGTGGCTCAGATGGTAAAGTGTCTGCCTACAATGTGGGAGACCTGGGTTCAATCCCTGGGTCAGGAGGATCTCCTGGAGAAGGAGATGGTAACCCACTCCAGTATTCTTGCCTGGAAAATCCCATGGATGGAGAAGCCTGGTAGGCTACAGTCCATGGAGTCGCAAAGAGTCAGACACGACTGAGTGACTTCACTTCAAGCCTGATACCTTGCCAGAATGCCGCTTACAAGTTGTCAGTAACGCTGGACATTTATAGTATTCAGATATCACAGGTACTAGAAAACCACTGAACTCCATTTAGTATGTTATTCTCAGGGATAGTGTTATTACAAAGTGATGCAATCTAATGTTCTCTTTAAAATGTGTGTGTTTAATATGTTTATTTTCTAAATGCAATTATTAGCTTAATATGAAATTTACTAAAGTACAAGTAACATTAATCTTAATATTTTCACAGGTAAACTAAAAATATTTTAAAGCAATGGTTAATATATGTTTATAAAGAATTATAAATTAATATTATTATTAAAGTAAATGCCTTTAAGCATCTCTGTAATTTGAAGTCTGATATAAAAATACTTGTCCTAAACTTCCAGAGCAAACTTGACATTCAAGTATTTCATTCTTTGCCTAACAAATAGAAACTATTAAGGTACACATTTATTTGTTAAATTATGTTTAATGAACAAATTTTATGGAAATTAAATATGCTAGAAAAATCAGTTATGTTGATGGCATGTAGTAATATATTGCACCCCAGATATGCTCATAAAACTATAATTGCCAAAGGTAATGTAAAACACAACTGACAAAACATGCTATAATGGCACACTTTCAGTTAATACTTCTGAAAAATCATGTTTCACTTTCACTAGAATATAATCACAAAGTTTAGGAACATTGATATTAAAGGGCAACTCTCCACATTTAGATAAATAAATAATTTTTATAGTAGTTCTAAAATTCCTACAAACATAGGCAATTTGAAAGTAGAATAGTAAAGCATTTCAAGGAAACAAAAATGCCAAAGAATTACAAGTGTCTTAAAAAACCCCGTAAGGTACTTATTCATGCCATTATTTTGAAAACAGAATACATGAGTCATTGAAAAAAGACACACACACAACAATTCCAACATCTACTTGATTATCAATCAATAAAGCACTAGGAAATCTAGCTTTATTGTATGATGCTTCCACCAACAAAAGCAGTTTGTAGGCTATGAATGAGTTGTGGTGCATTGGCTGCCTAAACAAATTGCAGAGGCAATAATCCGAAGTTAAATTTTGAAGATGTCAGTGTTTTTTTTTTGAAGTTAAATGCAATGAAGCCTATTACAGTTGTGTCTTATTAACCAGCTTCAAATAGAGCTACAAAGCACTTTGTTCTCACTTTAAGGGAAGCCCTAGAGACATACTTTTGCTGTGAAAGGATGTCTTTGCCACATTGTTTGATAAATTTCCACATACTGCAATGAATGAAATAAGGGGAATTTTAGCATGTGTTTAAAAGGAAAAGAAACATTTGTATAGTGTATTTTTTCCCCTAATTGGGCAGTAAGAAATGGATCAAAATATAAATGTTATGGGCCTATTTGCCCCTGAGAGGCTTGGGATTTAGAATGGACAATTGGGATTAGACTAAAACTCTGTAAATCAAATGCAATTTTTAAAATAATGAATTT
Organism: Raphicerus campestris; assembly: GCA_006410735.1. Taxonomy (NCBI): domain Eukaryota; kingdom Metazoa; phylum Chordata; class Mammalia; order Artiodactyla; family Bovidae; genus Raphicerus; species Raphicerus campestris. Next base: position 8,673 of record SJYW01028999.1, on the reverse strand, counting down.
GTTTCACATTTAGTAAAAGAAGTTAAAATATTAAATGGTCTATATAACTGATAATTATCTATAATACAAGGTAGAGACAATAATATCTTCACAATTGTGCCATTTTAAAATAATCTTTGATTGAATATTTTCTGAATCCACAATGAAAGCACTCATTCCATTGCCCACAAAACAAGATACCTCATTGCAATAATTGACTTTGATTTCTAAGAAAACTAATAAAATGAGTTTAGAAAACACAAAAACAACTCATCAGTTGTTTTAGGCTTTATGAGGTTTCAATAAAGTGCTAAAAGCATGAGAGTGAATTCCAATCTACAGGAGCACATAAATGTATTTAAGAAATTGGTGAAATTTTCGATCAGAATTGTCTGGCAAAAATTTCAAACTCAGCAGCTTCTTGAACACAGTTCAGTTCAGTCACTCAGTCATGTCCAACTCTTCATGACCCCATGAACTGCACCGTGCCAGGCCTCCCTGTCCATCACCAACTCCCGGAGTCCACCCAAACCAGCGTCCATCTAGTCGGTGATGCCAACCACCTCATCCTCTGTTGTCCCCTTCTCTTCCTGCCCCCAATCCCTCCCAGCATCAGCATCTTTTCAAATGAGTCAGCTCTTTGCATGAGGTGGCCAAAGTATTAGAGTCTCAGCTTCAACATCAGTCCTTCCAATGAACACCCAAGACTGATCTCCTTTAGAATGGATTGGTTGGATCTTTTTGCAGTCCAAGGGACTCTCAAGAGTCTTCTCCAGCACCACTGTTCAAAAGCATCAGTTCTTCGGTGCTCAGCTTTCTTTATAGTCCAACTCACAGCCATACATGACCACTGGAAAAACCATAGCCTTGACTAGATGAACCTTTGTTGGCAAAGCAATGTCTCTGCTTTTTAATATGCTCTCTAGGTTGGTCATAACTTTCCTTCCAAGGAGTAAGCGTCTTTTAATTCCATGGTTGCCGTCACCNAAGATCAAATGGTAAAAACAACAAAACAAGAGATTTTGATAGAATTTGCATTATTTACTGTAAAAATCTAATTAAAAAGTTATTGAGGTCCTCAACATGTTTACTATTCAAAGGGGAAAGTAAATATATGATAATATTTAACATACTGTCAAATACTATTATATGGTAATGATCTGTATTTTGTAAATTTTATATCTTTTAATCCTTAAAACAGCCCAATGAGGTAGCTGTTATTATTGGCTGCATTCGTTCTTAAGGAACCTGATGAAAATACTCTTAATAAATCATCCACAGTATCATAAGTAATTGTCAACCTTGATAATGTTCATAGTGGTTATTTTGAGCTCAGGTTGGCAGTCCCTGAACATTATACTCCACTGCCTCTGAACAACTATGCTATATTCTGTCAAGAGGTAATTCTAGCATAATAGAAACTATAAGATAAATCAAATAAAAATAAAATAGTAAAAGAACACAAGAAAGAATGTTATTTAAAACTGGGAATAATGAAAGCTTAACTAAACTAGTCACACTCTAAATTGGTTTATGAGGTCCACAGATAGAAAAGGTGGGGAGGGGGATGCCCCATGAACAAGTACACAAAAAAGTGATTGTTCATCAACTCCCTCAGTCCACATTATAGCCATAATATCTTGCAACAGAATCTTTCCTAGACTTAATATTTGGATTTTTCCTCTAACTCTTTTTTCTACACCTTCAAGATTCAATACCACTAACTAATTATTCATTTATATACTCAGCCCAAATGTGGATAATTTATAGTATCTTCCAAGTACCTTTTCTAAGTGAATAGCAAACAGAAATTAAGATGCAATCCTTACCAACACAGAGTATGCAGTACTGTGTGGGATGCAGAAAAAAAAACAATCTATAATTTGCATGCTATTTAGGGCTTCCCTGGTAACTTAGATACTAAAGAATCCACTTGCAATGCAGGAGGCCCCAGTTCAATTCCTGGGTCGGGAAGATCCACTGGAGAAAGGATAGGCTACCCACTCCAGTAATTCTTGTGCTTCCCTGGTGGCTCAGTTGGTAAAGAATCCTCCTGCAATGTGGGAGATCTGTGTTCAATCCCTGGGTTGGGAAGATCCCCTGGAGACAGGAACAGCTACCCATATCAGTATTCTGGCCTGGAGAATTCCATGGACTGCATAGTCCATGATGTTGCAAAGAGTCAGACATGACTGAGCAATGTGTAGGATTCAGAGAAATAAAAATTATCTTTAATTTACATGTTATTTGGTAGAAGTAAGCCTGAGANATTCTGGCCTGGAGAATTCCATGGACTGCATAGTCCATGCTGTTGCAAAGAGTCAGACATGACTGAGCAATGTGTAGGATTCAGAGAAATAAAAATTATCTTTAATTTACATGTTATTTGGTAGAAGTAAGCCTGAGAGTTAAGAAGAATCAAACCAAGTCTACTAAGATTCAGGGAAATATTCCTATAGAGAGAGGCTAAAGTACTGAAACACAACTGTTGTGTTGTGCTCATTCGAGCAGTTGCGTCCAACTCTGCAGTTTCATGGACTGTACTCCTCTCTCCATAGGACTTTCCCCACAAGTTAATGGAATACATTGTCATTTCTTATTGCAGAGGATCTTTCCTGAACCAGGGATCAAACCCGTGTGTCTCTTGTGTCTCCTGCATTGGCAGGTGAGTTATTTACCACTAGTGCCACTAACATGTATATTTTAGGAGTAAGAATTGGAGTAAAATGACATTCTAGGTTAATGAAAAAGTATGAATTATGGAGGAGAGAAAGACTATACACCATTCTCTAAACCAAATGAGGCATCACTCAAAAATTTCCTGTTTGTGAGACAAAGATTTTATAGCACATAGGATCAAGTTGTGGAACAGCTAGTTGGGTCTTTCACCTGCTAATTCTTATTATCTACAATCTCTAATAAGACTTGAGCTCCGTAAGAAACATCAACACATCAATAAGTTCAGGAGAGACTGCCATACTTTATTTCAAAAATATTTAAAAACAGGAAAGGTTGTGCAAATGATATACTGAAAAGGAACCGTGACAAAATAAGGGACTGAAATGAATGGTAACAAATATTCATTGTACCATATACCTATCTAAAAAAAGAGGAACAAAATCAAAATTTATATGGTTATATTTCAAGGAAATAATAGCACCTGGTAGACCATGGGGTTGGCATGATAGCCCAATGTAAACTTGTCACCCAGTTAAATGTTGCAATTTGCAGATAGAATGTGGCTTAAAAATAAAAGTTCCAGTGTAAAGTAAAATAATATTGTGAAAAATACCTTGCTAAAATCTTAGTGTGGTCTCTTTTCACAAAGCTTTCTTCAATTTGCCCAGCTAGAGTAAGATACTAACTTTATGCTTCAGTAACATTCTGTACAAATAATTATAGTTCTTACCAAATTTTATAAATATTCCATATTTATTTCTTTTTCTAATACACTAATTTCAATGAAACATGCATGAATTAATTAATTAACTAATGAACTGATCAAAAGATCGAGCACATATCTTTGGATCCTGTTCATATATATATACAATTTGCTTTTACATATTATTATTTTGTGAATGATTTAGAAGAGGAAAACTAGCTGAAATTCTTTCTGCAAAATATTTCAGATACAGTATTTATAACTATTGATTAGATATTTGAAGGAAAAATAAGCTAGTGAAACTTCATCTCTGACATCTAGCATTTTTAATATTTTACTTTTAAATTAAATAATAGCCACCTGTATTTCCTGTATTTGCTTTTCTATTTGAAATAAAGTATAATATAATAATGTGCTTTCCTGTTAGCTCAGACAGTCAAGAATCTGCCTGCAACTGAGCTGCAGGAGTTGCTTGTATTTTTTTGAGATTAATTCTTTGTCAATTTTTTCATTTGCTATTATTTTCTCCCATTCTGAAGGCTGTCTTTTCACCTTGGTTATAGTTTCTTTTGTTGTGCAGAAGCTTTTAATTTGAATTAGGTCCCACTTGTTTATTTTTGCTTTTATTTCCAATATTCTGGGAAGTGGGTCATAGAGGATCCTGCTGTGATTTATGTCGGAGTGTGTTTTGTCTATGTTCTCCTCTAAGAGTTTTATAGTTTCTGGTCTTACGTTTAGATCTTTAATTCATTTTGAGTTTATTTTTGTGCATGGTGTTAGAAAGTGTTCTAATTTCATTCTTTTACAAGTGGTTGGCCAGTTTTCCCAGCATCACTTGTTAAAGAGATTGTCTTTTCTCCCTTGTATATTCTTGCCTCCTGTGGGCGAGGGAGAGGGTGGGATGATTTGGGAGAATAACATTGAAACATATATAATATCATATAAGAAATGAATAGCCAGTCCAGGTTCGATGCAGGATACAGGATGCTTGGGGCTGATGCACTGGGATGACCCAGAGGGATGATACAGGGAGGGAGGTGGGAGGGGGGTTCAGGATTGGGAACACGTGTACATCCGTGGCGGATTCATGTTGATGTGTGGCAAAACCAATACAGTATTGTAAAGTAATTAGCCTCCAATTAAAATAAATAAATTTAAATTAAAAAAAAAAAAGAATCTGCCTGCATTGCAGGAGACCTGGGTTTGATCCCCACAATATTCCCAGGGAATATTCTCTGGGAAATGAATAGCTAGCTACCTACTCCAGTATTCTTGCTTGGAGAATTCCATGGACAGAGGAGCCTGGTAGGCTATATAATACATGCAATCATATGGATATTAATTTAGTATATTAAATATTACATACTAATACATTTTCTGTGATTTTTATTTTGTTAATATTTATCATATTCCAGTAAAATTATCTAAGGTGGCAGATTCTAGTTTTATATTATCACTTTCCATATGTAACCAGGCATTTTTCTAGAGCAAGTTACTCAACAAATAAGNATTAAATATTACATACTAATACATTTTCTGTGATTTTTATTTTGTTAATATTTATCATATTCCAGTAAAATTATCTAAGGTGGCAGATTCTAGTTTTATATTATCACTTTCCATATGTAACCAGGCATTTTTCTAGAGCAAGTTATTCAACAAATAAGTACATAGTTCCTTCCATTGAGAGTCCCAAGATTCTAGGAACATAAACTACAAAGCTTCACTATAGACAGTGTATATTCTAGTTCAAAATTGTATCAGTAATTGAGCTCTTATTCAGTTTCTAATCAACCTTTTGATATTCTACTTTGCAATATTTGGACTAAGATTTTTCAAACTAAACTTTTTTTTCTCATCATCTGACCTCTTTTATTTTTTGCCAAATGAACACAGTACAGGAAGGTAAAAAGGAAAAAGATGGGTTTCTTTCTGTTTGATTGCTGTTCCAGTTGATTTCACCATGTCATTGAATATTTGCCTTGGAAGAAGCACTTTGATCCATTTGCCAACTTTGTATAGCATTCACAACTAGTCTTGTTATACTCTCTCAGGACTATCATTACTATCCAGACAGTGACCCACTGCTCTGTAGGCTTATAACTCCTAAGGTAATCAGCACCGGAAAGTACCCCTTCTCTGGTTGACAAAAACTCTCCTTTTGAGTGTCTATCCTTGGATAATCCAAATATTATCTGTTTTACATGAGTTTTCAGTTTATTTTTCCTTACACTCCCAAATTATGTAACATCAGTTAAATAGTCTATACTAAATTTTCTCTGTTGAAATACTTAGTTTGGTTTCACTTTCCCTGACTGTGTTCTAATTGGTATTAGATTTAGTACTTGATATTAGAAATGATCTCAAGAAAAAACAGAACTATAAACATGTGATTATGGATTTGCTTGTTTATGTTTTGTCTTGGAGGCAGTACTGAGTTTTTTTAACTGAAAAATGGAATATTAATAGATGGTTTTGATAATAAAATGTATTAAATTAATATGTTAGAATACTAATATTAATATGCTTTAGATTCTAAGAGTTATAAAGGAGATGTGGAATAAAACTCTGTAATAAGCCAAATAAATATAAAAGCATGTTTCAGATATGCATAAAGATGTTAGTTTACATTGATGAATTGGCTCTAAGAGTTTGCTTGATTGTTTGACTGAGATTTCAACTTATTTTTGGCTACATTCAATGAAGCTGGGAGGTCAATACTTTCTTCCTATAGTACAGGAGAACAGAATTCAAAGCCTTAAGGAGTTAGAAATTTTGTAATTGTGTTTAACGTATGTTATGCCTATCCATTCATTCACTGTATTCTCTAATCAAAAGTCCTTCACCAAGACAATGAGAACTACAGTTTTGAGAGAGTGGCATCTCTCCTTGGAAGGCTGGATATTGTGGAGGGAGATGCTATCCTTAAGATGGGCTTCAGGATGGCAACAGTATCCAAGATAGCAGCTCAGAATGATGAGACTGAGTGGCAACAGTTAATACCAAAAACCAATGTTGATATTATTTCCTTAATGAGTAGTACAACAAATTGGAAAAAAAAAAAAAAACATTTGACAGTGGGAGGTAGAATCACATCTCTGAGGGGATTTAAAAGATGACTGTCAGCATAAAATACTTGAAAATTCTGGATTGGCGATTGGCTTGTATGGAAACAGATGGATCTCAGAAAAAGATTGAATGTGAGTTATTGTTTAGATTTATTTTTGCTGGAGAAAATAATACAACTGTTGATCAAGGAAATGCTTTATTATTTTTTCCAGCATAGAAGATCCACCAGAGGCAGACTGTTGTTGCCTGACAGATACAACTATATACATACGTAGTCTGTTTCAGGGCTATATTAATGTTTCTTCTTTTGTCATATTCTAACCTTCTTTTGTCATAATCCTTTATTAATGATAGCATTAACAAACCACAGAACAGTTCACACAGCTTACCTATATTTATGAAACTTTGCTTATGAAATATAATGTTTAGGAAGTAGCAATAGCCATAAAATGTAGTAAAAAGTAAGAAAAGTATGAACCAAAGGTTAGAGTTAAATCTCATAAAAATGAGGGTCTTGCCATCTCATTAAATGATATGAATATCCACTGAACTACAGCATATAAACACAACCTATCCAAAGGCACTTTGTATCATCTACTTCAAAGACAATATATTATGCATACTTTGTGTAACTAATAAGACTGACAAGGTTTAGTGAGTAAGGCCGAGGGCAAGAGAAGACTTCAGGAAGTGCCATTGTAATAAGAGCTATGATGTCATATGAACTTTTGCACAGCAGTTCCATTAGTATTAATATATAAATGTCTGTGGAGAAATTAAGGGCTATTCTGTGAAATACTTGGCAAAGCCCAACAGGGCACTGAGAACTCCTAGGATTGTTATGAAGCAACATATTTCCCACTTCTAAATACATTTAAAATTTTCCATATGAGAAATACTTTCTGGCTTCTAACTGGGAATTTTAATTATCACAAGACATCAGTTCATGCAGCTTATCCTAACAATTTGGTTGTGTATCTTCCGGCTACCAAATCATAAGCCATCAATCATCCTGTGTAAATGATTCATTAGAGATCAGGTTCAAGCAGGTAAATAATGTACAAAGAAGTTTAATGAGCAGGGGGCTCAGATTCCTTTAATATCTTCTCTTGAAACATTGCCACTCCTCTGCTCACAGCCTCTTGCAGAGTTCCTTATGACAAATTGACTGAAAGGGAAGTAACATAGGCCTTTTTTACACATAATGTATCTAGTCATTGAAGAGACTGCTGCAGTAATATAACGTCAATCACATGTGTGTCCTTGAGAAGACAATGGTAAATGGAAATCATCTGAGTGGGCAGAGCATTAGTCCACAATGTTTTTGTAGATTCTTTGTCTGGATCAATAAGTAAATATATATACAGATTTATACGCATTTATCTGTAGACAGTGGCTAATGGTTTGGTTGTATGATCAGAAATTTGGAAAATGAGTCAGAAATAGAATTGGAAAGTTGGTGACAAAGGCTTCAGGCTATATCAATACCTTATTGGACTGAGAAGACTATGAAGCCATTTGTCTACCACTGAATGCTTACCTGACAAAAGTTCACTTAATTCAGAGGAGGCTTTCAATAATCAGCTGGATAAATGACCCCTCTTTTGGATATCAATCTCTTTTATCTAACCAACTTAATACTTAATATTTATTTATAAATTGGCTGTGGTAGAAAGGATAGCAGTTCTGCATGGGCCAAACAATATGGAATTTCATCTATAAGACTCATTTCACTTATCTCCACAGCTAAATGTCTAACTTGGCAACATCAGAACAAAAGATACCGAGGCTTTGATATGGCTTTTCTGCTAATGTTTTGGTAGCATCACCATCTATAGATTTATTGCTTTTGAATAAAGGAAATATTTGAAGTAAATTAATGTGGAAATGGGCTTGTGCCATAAAATTCACAGGCTTTTTTTTCACACACTTAATCATCCCAACTGCTGCTATGACAGAAAAGAGAATGAACCAGTAAAGGTTCAGTTAGACTGCCAGTTGACAAGTAACACCATGAAGCTTTACTATTCTATATTATAGATGTGAGATCTATGTTTTAAGATAGATATCAAAATATGGGCAATAGTCTTCCATTGCCAGAAAGTATAGATTCAAGAACCAAGGAGTGAAATGAGAGAAGCTTAAATTACTATTGTTTTAGCTTTCTATTGCTGCCATAACAAATTGTCACAAACTCAAACATTCACTTAAAATAGTATGAATTTATTATGTCAGAATTCTGT
>SJYW01028996.1:8748-30857 GCA_006410735.1 Raphicerus campestris | reverse complement strand
TTCCGACTTTTCATTGATCCATAGAATATGTACTGTCCAGGTCTTGCTTCCCTTCTGGGGAACCCTCATGAAGCATCTTGGAGGAATCCTGACTGAGCATTTGCTTAGTCCTGGCTTGTCATTCCTGGGCAGGATGAAGCAGGGTTGTGTGAGATAAAGCTAATTTCATGCACTAAGGGGCACCATAGAGAAACCAAGGTGATGGAGGTATTGACTCCAATATCATCACTACTGAGATGGCAGGAATTCTTTATTCATTGGAACTCTTCATTCTGAAGCCTGTTTCTACCTTAGAGCCACTTTCCTGATCCTTCTTGAAGACTTTCCTAGCACAAGGTCTCACTAAGGGAAACCCTCCCACAAGATATCCTAGAAAGTGCCTGAATCTTGACTTTAAGGGGCGCAGAATAATCTCTCTACATTTTTTTTCTTATGCTTCACAGGCAACTGGAGGAAAGGTGGGGAAGGATCTTTCTGGTTAGAACAGAGGAGGGAACCTCCACAGTGATAAAGAGGAGGATGGAGAGGTGACCCCCTGTCCAGGCAGGCAGGCAGGGCCATCACAGAGGTCTGCATGGTTTGGCCATGAAGATGGCCATTTGGGTTTTGGTGTGGTGAGTGTCCCCCACAGTGTTCATCCTGCAGCTGTTATATGGCCCCACCTGACTCCCCATGAGAGGTGGTGTGACCCCAGGGCAGGAGCCACCTTATAACCCTAGAACAGCAGTGTGGAACCTGGCTGGTGGTCCCGGCTGGATGAGCCAGCTGCCCTGAGGCTGACTACAGCCTCTTGTAGCCCACAGCATGGGAAAGGCTTTGAGGTTTAAAAAGTTACTTGTATAAATGTGCACAGAGCAACCCCTCCCATTTGGAAATATGTGAAAAACAAAGTCCTCTGGATAAATTACTAACCCAGAGCTGTTCTTTGGAATTACTGGCTGGCTTATATGGACTCTTAGGGCTTTGTCATAGCTTCACTTTTGTTTGGGAAACATCCAAAGTATCCTTCAGCTGGAACTGCTCCCTCGCAATGAGATCTTCCTTGACCATCTTGACCCTTTCCCAGCCGTCCCCCAGCACCTTGTTTCCTTTTGTTAAAATGAGAGCACCTGTCACTTTCTGACATTATCTTATTCATTCAGAAGTATGTATTGATTTCTTGTTTTCCTCACCAAGCTCCATGAGGGTTAAATGCTGAATGGCATCTTGTTTAGCATTGTAACCCCAGCACTCAGCACAGTGGGGACAAAAAGTATTTGCAGAGTAAAGAATCACTCACACAGGCCTCTGGGAGGATTTTGAGTGAGAGGGCTGAGGCCTGACTGCTCTTCACCCATCTCACTGAGTCAGGTGCCTGAGCAGGTGGAACATGGAAAATAGGTATTGCCCATGCTTGCCTCGGTGGCTCATCCACCTGTCCCGGCCCCCCCAGGCCTCCCTGGAGCTGTTCCCATAGGCCAGTCCCTCTGGGGACTGTGCCAGAGGCTTCCTCCACACTCCAAGGTATGGAGTGACCTTGAAGTCTACTGATTCCTATGCTCATTTCCTCAGGCTTGAGTTTCTGTTCTCTTCAGTGGATACCTTTTAGCAAGTATTGCTTGAGGGCCTACTATGTGATGGAACCTGGGACACGGTGGGGGAAAACATATCCCTCTGTCCTCATCCTCATGGAATTAAAAGTTAAACAATCATGGCAACATGATGATGGGTGAAGCAAGGGGGATCTTGAGACCCCTCCCATAGTACTGCAGATTCTTAATGAGTGTTCCTTTTAGGGGGCAAACAAGGGATTTAACATTGAGAGTCAAGGGCTGTGCTAAACCCTTTGTGTATATGTGGTGTGTGCAATCCTCCAACAGCCCCATGAGGCATCATTGCCCTCCATGTTCATGAGTGAAAAGGAGAGCTCAGAGAAAGCAAAGGATTTGTAGGGCTGAGGGCTGAGCCAGGTCTCTGTCAGGAAGCCCATATTCTTTTCCATCAATGTTGTTGCCCTTTTGAATTAGTGATGATTTTAATGGTGGAAATGTCAGGCTAGGAAAGAGAGCCAATTGGTTCCAGTAGGGCTGTTGAGGGAGATGGAGGCCAATGAGTGGTTGGGTCCAGCCAGGCCCTAGATCAACCCAGAATTTGGCTGCCTTCCTTCTTCATCAACATCAGCCTCACAATTGAAGTGAGAAAGATTGTGTGGATGGAGAAACAAAACCTCAGCTGCAAGTCTGATAGATCCCTTGGTCTTTCATTCATGAAATAGGAGTGACATAATGAAAAGAAAAGGGCTCAGAGGAGGGCTGGAGGGATGAGATGATGTTTCCAGGTGGGCGGGAGAATGATGCTGGAAGAGACGACACTGAAGAATGGGCTCGGTGATAACTGGAGTTACTTCCTGGAGAGGGTCAGGCCAAATGAGCCATTTGGGTGCTGGCTCAGTTTTGGCCAGCCAGAGTCTTCCAAGTTATGTGTAGAGAAATTGCATCTTCAAGAGCTGAAGCAGTGANTATTGATTTCTTGTTTTCCTCACCAAGCTCCATGAGGGTTAAATGCTGAATGGCATCTTGTTTAGCATTGTAACCCCAGCACTCAGCACAGTGGGGACAAAAAGTATTTGCAGAGTAAAGAATCACTCACACAGGCCTCTGGGAGGATTTTGAGTGAGAGGGCTGAGGCCTGACTGCTCTTCACCCATCTCACTGAGTCAGGTGCCTGAGCAGGTGGAACATGGAAAATAGGTATTGCCCATGCTTGCCTCGGTGGCTCATCCACCTGTCCCGGCCCCCCCAGGCCTCCCTGGAGCTGTTCCCATAGGCCAGTCCCTCTGGGGACTGTGCCAGAGGCTTCCTCCACACTCCAAGGTATGGAGTGACCTTGAAGTCTACTGATTCCTATGCTCATTTCCTCAGGCTTGAGTTTCTGTTCTCTTCAGTGGATACCTTTTAGCAAGTATTGCTTGAGGGCCTACTATGTGATGGAACCTGGGACACGGTGGGGGAAAACATATCCCTCTGTCCTCATCCTCATGGAATTAAAAGTTAAACAATCATGGCAACATGATGATGGGTGAAGCAAGGGGGATCTTGAGACCCCTCCCATAGTACTGCAGATTCTTAATGAGTGTTCCTTTTAGGGGGCAAACAAGGGATTTAACATTGAGAGTCAAGGGCTGTGCTAAACCCTTTGTGTATATGTGGTGTGTGCAATCCTCCAACAGCCCCATGAGGCATCATTGCCCTCCATGTTCATGAGTGAAAAGGAGAGCTCAGAGAAAGCAAAGGATTTGTAGGGCTGAGGGCTGAGCCAGGTCTCTGTCAGGAAGCCCATATTCTTTTCCATCAATGTTGTTGCCCTTTTGAATTAGTGATGATTTTAATGGTGGAAATGTCAGGCTAGGAAAGAGAGCCAATTGGTGCCAGTAGGGCTGTTGAGGGAGATGGAGGCCAATGAGTGGTTGGGTCCAGCCAGGCCCTAGATCAACCCAGAATTTGGCTGCCTTCCTTCTTCATCAACATCAGCCTCACAATTGAAGTGAGAAAGATTGTGTGGATGGAGAAACAAAACCTCAGCTGCAAGTCTGATAGATCCCTTGGTCTTTCATTCATGAAATAGGAGTGACATAATGAAAAGAAAAGGGCTCAGAGGAGGGCTGGAGGGATGAGATGATGTTTCCAGGTGGGCGGGAGAATGATGCTGGAAGAGACGACACTGGAGAATGGGCTCGGTGATAACTGGAGTTACTTCCTGGAGAGGGTCAGGCCAAATGAGCCATTTGGGTGCTGGCTCAGTTTTGGCCAGCCAGAGTCTTCCAAGTTATGTGTAGAGAAATTGCATCTTCAAGAGCTGAAGCAGTGAATACCATGACAGTCGGTCCCCAGATAAGTGCACCCAGCAATCTCAGCCAGGGTGCCCCGTAACACCCACTCTCAGCTGTCTGGCATTATCTTCAATGCTCTTACGCTTTCCCGCTCCACATCCAGCCTCTTCTCATGTTCTGTGCATTCTTCCTCAAAAACATTTCCCCTCCTTTCAGTGTTCCTATTCAACCCCAGGCGATGACAACCCTGTTCTTCCCTCATTCTAACAAACTAGGCTCTACTTTGGACCAACTATTTGGCTTCTGGGAATTCCACAATTACTGATTTGCAGGTACCTTGCAAATAAAGTAAGGACTCCAGACTTCCCACTCCCTCCAGCCCCTAGGACTCCTGCTGGAGGTTGTGAGGTACCACCAGGAGGGGCCTGGCCTGGAAATCAAAGTGAGCTTCTCACCTCTGCTCTGCTGCTCCAGTTTAGAGAAGGTATCTTAGAGTGAGCTTCCTCTATAAAAGGAGGTGGTGGGATCTGTCAATATTTATTTTCTTTTAAGATCTTGTCAGCTATAAAACCATAGATCCCTTGGCTTAGTTCCCATCTCAGGCTCCCTCCCACACAGAAGGTTTCTTTACTTGCTTTGTCTCTCACCTAACTCATTGTACATTAATTCATGCTTGCAGGGGTAAAAACTGGTTATTGGTGGTGATGAAAAAAACAGTCATTTTAGGTGTGAAACATATGGACATATAGTGCATAAATAGATACACTCTGTAATATTAAATTTTCATGGGGAATGTGTTAGAGAAAAAAAAATAAGCCTTNACCATAGATCCCTTGGCTTAGTTCCCATCTCAGGCTCCCTCCCACACAGAAGGTTTCTTTACTTGCTCTGTCTCTCACCTAACTCATTGTACATTAATTCATGCTTGCAGGGGTAAAAACTGGTTATTGGTGGTGGTGAAAAAAACAGTCATTTTAGGTGTGAAACATATGGACATATAGTGCATAAATAGACACACTCTGTAATATTAAATTTTCATGGGGAATGTGTTAGAGAAAAAAAAATAAGCCTCCTTAGGCCATAATGAGAAAAAGGCTGAGAAACATGGATTTAGCCACAGAGCTGTGCTGGTCATCATGCTAAGCACTGGACAGGTGAGTGAGTGACAATATTGCCTTCCTTCCAGAAGCCATTCCAGATAGATGGCCATCCTTCTCATTCTGTTTCTCCCAAACCATGCATCTCCTTTCATTTCTTCTAAATCTTACCAAATGCTCTCTTTTAGTGACTTTATAGATGCATTAACATTCTGGTGTTCATGGCTTATCTTTTTGTGGCTTTTTTCCCCTCTAGCTATGGAATTGCTGGCTCTACCAATGTGACCGGAGATCAAGTGAAGAAGCTGGATGTCCTCTCCAATGATCTGGTTGTTAATGTGTTAAAGTCATCTTTTGCCACCTGTGTTCTTGTGTCAGAAGAAGATAAACATGCCATAATAGTAGAACCTGAGAAAAGGGTGGGTATGCTCCTACGCTGCTGAGGGTTTTAATGTAATCATTTTTCTTTCTGGCTTCATCAATAACTCCACTTGTTCAACCAAGCTGGATTCTTAAGACTCACCCTAGATCCCTCCTGAGCCACCAGTCATCATTTCACAGATTCCTCCTCACTGCCATATCTCAGACTGTCCTCTCCTGTCTGCACTTTTGCCACAGTCCATTTTGTTATCATCTCTCCTATGTGCTCGTTCNTAGAACCTGAGAAAAGGGTGGGTATGCTCCTACGCTGCTGAGGGTTTTAATGTAATCATTTTTCTTTCTGGCTTCATCAATGACTCCACTTGTTCAACCAAGCTGGATTCTTAAGACTCACCCTAGATCCCTCCTGAACCACCAGTCATCATTTCACAGATTCCTCCTCACTGCCGTATCTCAGACTGTCCTCTCCTGTCTGCACTTTCGCCACAGTCCATTCTGTTATCATCTCTCCTATGTGCTCGTTCATGCTGCTGCTGCTAAGTCGCTTCAGTCGTGTCCGACTCTGTGCGACCCCATAGATGGCAGCCCACCAGGCTCCCCAGTCCCTGGGATTCTCCAGGCAAGAACACTGGAGTGGGTTGCCACTTCCATCTCCAATGCATGAAAGTGAACAGTGAAAGTGCAGTCGCTCAGTCCTGTCTGACTCTAGCGACCCCAGGGACTACAGCCTACCAGGCTCCTCCATCCGTGGGATTTTCCAGGCAAGAGTACTAGAGGGGGGTGCCATTGCCTTCTCTGGCTCATTCATGGGAGAGACTCAAATATACTCATATTTATCTCCACTTCTTTTAATTGTCACCTTCAAAGCTCTACAAAGTCTGTCTTGTGTTAACTACATCCTTTGCTTCATCTCCATTCACCTAGTTTCCAGTCTTCACAACCGACCTTCCTGCCAATCTAAACTGCTAGCAGTTCCTATCAGTGATTCATGCATTGGAATCCAATGGGATTTTATTAATCTTGTTACCAAACATAGGTTGCTCAAGAATCAAATACTGAGAGAAGAAAAGTGAAAGTGAAAGTTGCTCAGTCGTGTCCGACTCTTTGCAACCCATGGACTGTATAGTTCTCTGGGCCAGAGAACTAGGCCTGAATTCTCTAGGCCAGAATACTAGAGTGGGTAGCCTTGCCCTTCTCCGGGAGATCTTCCCCACCCAGGGATAGAACCCAGGTCTCCTGCATTGCAGGCAGATTCTTTCCTAGCTGAGCCACAAGGGAAGTCCACTGAGAGACAAGTGTTGGGTAAAAGGAAAGATAGCTTTATTGAGGAAACCAGTAATGTCGGGGAGAAGGTGGACTCATGTCCCAAAGAACAAACTCCCTGCTGCTGATCTAGGGGCAGAAGTTTTTAGAGGGGAGTTTCAGGGGGTTATAGGCAGAGGGAAGGAGCTGTATGAAGAACAGCACAGTTGGCTCTGACAGTCATCTTGAAATTGGTCTTGTAGTGGTCTGATCAGTGTCATCTTGATTGTTTTAAATACAGCTAATCTTCAACTCCAGGGTCAGTTTGTTCCCATCTCCTTGAAGCTAGTTCTTAAAAATAATTGTGTAAGCTTAATGGTTAGCCTGGTTTTCATGTAAGTAACTTCGTCTACCTAGTGGGGGATTCAGCATCTGCAGAACAGCTCAAGGGATATGTCTCAGAAGAAAGAAATGAAGGTTCTTGACTTTGTTTAATGACTAAACTATTATTTGGTCTTCCTTGATTGTTTTCCTTTGTTTTTGAATTTTGTAACTTCTATGATTGAATTTATTCTTTGACCAAAGTGTTTTTCTACAGACAAAAGGCAGGCAGAGGACATAGGGGTGGGGGAGAGGATCTCTCTTAAGAAAGCCCTATAGGGTTCTGCTCCACTCCAATCTGATTGCTTCTTGAGGGCAGAGAATAATTTCTATTCTTCTCTGTATCCCAGCATCTGGCACAATACCTGGTACATTGTAGGGGATCAACAATAGATTATTGTTGAAAAAGTGAATGAAAGGGTATATCCAGGTTTTACTGAACAACAATCACATAATACTAATAATACCTTTTGAGTAGAAAAATGCGGTTATATGGCTTACTATCTCTCCCTGTTTGAGAAGAACTGAGGACATGAAAGGAGTATGATGAGAAAAAAAGCAACAGGAGGTCAATTTAAAGATACTACCTGATATCCAATCTGACCCTTATAAGAGGAATGGAGAGTCACATCTGATTTGATTGCTTTATGTCATTCCTAAAATACTACTGAAGTGCATATTGTTCTCTGCTGTGTTTCTAAGGGTTCTTGTCAGCTTTGAGAATGTTCATTTTAGGATTGAATTTGCTGTTTAATATTCTCTGTCAGCCCAACTTCTCTGATTACAATGTACTGTAGTGATAAGCATACTCCTGTTTTCCTGATGACAGTTTCTCCTGCATTGTCCAGGAGGATTTGTTAAGAGCAAGAAGCCAGGGAATCAGAGAATTGACTTAATTTGATGCAAAAATTTAAAAACCACATTTTAAAGTGGCTAACTTGGAAAACTTCCAGTGGTATGCTGGTAAACTGTTTCTCTGTTAGAAAAAAAAATCTTTAATTTGTAGCACTTGTCACTTGAAACTGTGAAATAGTGTCCCATAATTGATTTTAAGTTATCAGCATGACATCACTGAAAATAGAGTTGGGAAGAGATGTGCACAATTGGCTCTTCAGAACCAATACCAGTCAGCTCCAGAGTAACACTGAAAATCCTGTCCATAGAATGAATCTTTGGTAGTTCCACTACAGTTGAGGGTTATTTCCTTTGGGAATTATAATAGGAATATGGGTGAGAACTCTGTGCATTATAACCCCAAGTGTCATCTGTAGGAACTACATGAAAATTTTCTTATAGACCTTAATGTTGACTTTATTTCACCTAAATTATAACATTTGTGGCTCAAACAGTAAAGAATCTGTCTGCAGTGTGGGAGACATGGTTTTGATCCCTGGGTCGGGAAGATCCCCTGGAGAAAGGAATGGGTACCCACTCCAGTATTCTTGCTTGGAGAATTCCATGGATGAATAGAGGAGCCTGGCAAGCTACGGTCCATGGGGTCACAAAGAGTCAGACACGACTGAGCAACTAACATTTCCCTTATGAATAAAGAGAATGAAGTGACCAATCTTGTTTCTCTTCTTCCTTGACTGCCAGGAAACTCAAACCAGAATGATGATTCATTCAAATCAATGATATAATAAATTATTATTTAATATTTGTATTTCTCACCTTCATCTATGCCTCCTATTCTGTGTTTCTCTTCATAATGATCTTTTGATATATATTTGTTACTGTTTTCACTCTGTGTATCATCTCATACCTTCCCTGACAGAGTATAAATAAACATATTTCTTGAATTTTCCCTTAGATTTCTTCTTTTAACCTCTTAGTGTATATTCTCTGTTTTGTTACAATATATTCATTTTTAAAGCAAAGNCATAATGATCTTTTGATATATATTTGTTACTGTTTTCACTCTGTGTATCATCTCATACCTTCCCTGACAGAGTATAAATAAACATATTTCTTGAATTTTCCCTTAGATTTCTTCTTTTAACCTCTTAGTGTATATTCTCTGTTTTGTTACAATATATTCATTTTAAAAGCAAAGTTGTATTAATATTTTCTTTCTTTTTTGTTCAGGGTAAATATGTGGTCTGTTTTGATCCCCTTGATGGATCATCCAACATAGACTGCCTTGTGTCCATTGGAACCATCTTTGGCATCTACAGAAAGGTAAAATATAATGGATCAAGCAACTGGTTTGGGATCAAAAGTAGAGTCAAGATTGAACATCCAGTCCTGTTTCACTGTTGATGGCACAGCCAGACTGTACATCATGAAAACCCCATGAGGCTTGAAAGTAGGGGGGTAGCCTATCCCTTCTTCAGTGGATCTTTCTGACCCAGGAATTGGACCGAGGTCTCCTGCATTGCAGGCAGATTCTTTACCAGCTGAGTAACCAGGGAAGCTCCAAAGTGAAAGTGTTAGTCACTCAGTTGTGTCCAACTCTTTGTGACCCCATGGACTGTAGCCTGCCAGGCTCCTTTGTCCATGGAATTCTCCAGGCAAATATACTGGAGTAAGTAGCCATTCCCTTCTCCAGGGGATTTTCCCAACCCAGGGATCAAACACAAGTCTCCCACATCACAGAGAGATTCTTTACCATCTGAGCCACCAGAAAAGTAAAACCCTTATTTCTCAAGTTATGACTTTTTCCAGCATTAACTGCATAGTGAAAAATCTATTAAGTTGTTAAAAGAAAATGTAGTAAGAGGTAGGTGGGAAGAGATAGTGCAAGGGGTGATTTCCCCCGAGACACCGCAGCGGACAAGGGCCTCACCCCGCCTGCAGGGGAGAAGCTCCTGGTTTTTCTCGAGTTGTGGTGGGGTCCTCTCGAGTTACGATGGGGACCACAGGGACCCGCCCCTGTGTCCTCAGGAGAAGCCAGTCTCCATATGAGTTGTGAGGGGCCTCTGGGGATTCCTCCCCAGTCGGCGCCAGGTCCTCAGTCCTTATCTGGAGCTGAGGCTGGAGCCTGAGCTTTCCTCGCTCGTGCTGACATGGGTCTTGGGGTTCCCCTGGAGGCTCCAGGGCCTTGTCTCGCGTGGAGATGTGCATGGCTGCTTTCCTCTCGAGCTGCAGCAGGAGGGTGAGGCTCCCCATCGAGCGGACACAGGGATCTGTGGCTTGCCCTCGAGGTGCCACAGGGCTGTCACACATGCCAGAGTGGCGTGAGTCGATCCTCGGGGTGACAGTCGAGGCAGTGCAGGGCAGTCAGGTTCATTTGGAGTGGACTGAGGCATTTGGGAGTCTTAGTACTGATAACCATGTGAACTGAGAATTGTGAGAGTGTGACAATAGTAGGGATTATATCAAAACTGTCCTTTAAATTTTCTAAATCAAGTCTGCAAACTATGGTCTCCCCTGGCCAAATCCAGCCTGTTGCCTGATTACTATGGCCTGTGAACAAAAAACAACTCTGGCATTTTTGAATGGCTAAAGAGAAAATTAAAAGAATAATATTTCATGACCCGTGACATTTATATGAAACTTAATTTTCAGTCTCCATAAATAAAGTTTAAATGGCATATGGTCAGCTTGCTTGTTTACATGTTGCCTTTGGCTGATTGTGCACTACACAGGCAGGGTTAAGTGGTTGTGATAAGGACTGTGACAGTAAAGCCTAGAATATTTACTCTCTGTTGGTTTATGGGAGGAGTTTGCTGACCCTAAACTCCTTTGCTATAAATTACAGAAAGCATACTGGTACAGCATGGGATCCAGATTTCTGCCCTGTGTCTCTTCTACCCGTATGACCTGTGCAGGAACTCTACCTCTAAAGCTTCTCTTTAAGTCTGTGTGTGGAGGGCTGTGGAGTGGATGTTCTTGGAAGAGAGTTCAAATATACAGACAAGTGAAAAATAGATAAACACCTGTGGGTCCATCATAAAACACGATGAAATCTAAAATGTGTCATCTTGTCTTCAGCCCTCTTGTTTATTTTAGAAATAAAACTTTACAGATGCCTTTGAGGCTGAGCCCTTTCCTTCATCTTAACGGATGAGGCGGCCAAGTCAGCTGACCTCCGCGGTTCCTCCAACCCCCCCATTCTGGGATATAGAGGCCATAACTTAAGATCTGAGACTGCAATTTGTGCTTTACTTTTCAAAGTGACTTGCTGTCTAGTATTGCACGTAATCTCCTTTCAAACATGGAAAGCAGGACCACCATGGCACAGTTTTCTTTCATTACTGAAATAAATTTTGCATTTGTTTTGGCTGGGAGGCAGTTTAAGTAACTGAAGATTCTAATAATACCAGAAAGACAAAGGCAGGAATTAATCTATCTTTCAAGTCATACCATGAAATATTCCATTCTTGGTGTAGATATGCAGGCATGTAATTTTACCTGCAAGTTAGCAGATCTAAATGTTATAGTATACAAGAGAGCTTTGTAGCAAAATTCTTCGTATAGAGGTAGACTTTTGGTTGATGACTCAGCCAAAGCTAAAGCAGCATTAACATTTACCAGCCCCAGTTTCTGCCTCAAGCTCCCTCCCCCAATAAAGACTCTTTTAAGGAAAAAAAAATATTGGGAAACTGATACTGAATCAACTGAAAAAAATAAAAACAGCTTGCAACAGCAGCTTGAATTACAAATGCTGGAAGAACTCAACAATGCATCTCCACACTCTTCTCAATAAACCTGAAGTGACTCTCTTAAAGACTGAGAGAGGTGATGAGTGTCACATGCCTTTAAGTCATTTCAGTTTTCAAAAGCCTTATTGATTGTTTGAAGCCATCTGAGAGCTTACAGAGCATAAATACTGAAATGTCTGATGTTTTAAAGGAGACCTCTCCTGGCTCAGAGGTTAAAGTGTCTGTCTGGAATGCGGGGGACCTGGGTCCGATCCCTGGGTTGGGAAGATCCCCTGGTGAAGGAAATGGCAACCCACTCCAGTACTCTTGCCTGGAGAATCCCATGGAGGGAGGAGCCTGGTAGGCTACAATCCATGGGGTTGCAAAGAGTCGGACAGGACTGAGCGACTTCACTTTCACTTTCTGCAGAGCTGGTTCTGGGCTGGAATTCAGCTTTCTGGTGCACCCACTCAGTGGCATAACATCAATTGATAACTGGAATCCAGCAACAGTGAGCTGGTCTTGCCCACAAGATGCCTGGAAACAGGTTCCAAAGGATCTCTTAGGGCCTGTGGTCCAGTGTTTCTATGAAGTTCCTGCCATGGCACCTCCAGAAGTGTCACCCTGCCTCTGGCTGGAGATATTCAGAAGGGGTAGAAGTTTCCTGAGGTGTTGAATGAGTGTTTGTCCAAATATTGAATCAAAATCTGTCTCCCTGTTGCTCATAATGGCCTTTTGTATCATTAGAAAATAAGATTCTTTTACATGCTTGGAAATGGCTTTTTTGCCCTCTCTCTTTCTTTTGAAGCTTGCGAAGTCACTTCAGTCATTTTCAACTCTTTGCGACCCTATGGACTGTAGCCCATCAGGGTCCTCTGCCCATGGAATTCTCCAGGCAAGAATACTGGAGTGGGTTGCCATTTCCTTCTCCAGGGGATCTTCCTGACCCAGGGATCAAACCCAAGTCTCTTTCTTTTAAGTCTCCTGTATTGGCAGGAGGGTTCTTTACCACTAGCACCACGTGGAAAGCCCTTTCTTTTAATCTTAAGTTAAATATCTTTCATGTGAGATGATTTTTCGACCTCTCTCTAGTGTGCTTACCCTCTATTGGATACATTCTAATTTTTAATATCCATTAAAAATATCCAGTCCCCAAAACTAAAAGCAGAATTTCAGAAGTGCTCTAGCAGCTTCAGTAATCCAATTCACTTCCCTTAACTGGACACAGAGAGACTTAATAGCCGTATGGAATGTGGCTTCCTGACATTGACACTTACTGGGTTTGTGGGACCTTGGGCGATATAACCTCTTGTTTCCTTATCCATAAGGAGAAGTTATTGAAAATTAAGCATAACAGCAATGAAAATAGTGCCTGGCCCATAAAAAGTGCTAAGTAAATCGTAGCCATTAATATTACTTGTTTTTTCTATTAATATTCCACACACAGTTTCACAACTCAGACCAACTTAAAGAAAGAAAGGAAGGAGGGAAGGGAATGGAAAATGATTGGTATATGTACCTAGAAAGTCCACTGGGTAGTACAGCTGTTTTCAAGGACTCAGACACTCACATAACAGGACACTTTCTCTCTATCTCTATAGCTCTCTCCTTTCTGGTAGAAGAATGGCTCCCAGTAGTTCTGGGCTTACATTCGATCCTTTCAGTGACTCAAACAGAAGATGCAAAACTTAGATTTCCCTGATGGTCCAGTGGTTAAGAATTCACCTGCCAGTGCAGGGAACATGGGTTCTATCCCTGGTCCCAGAAGATTCCACATGTACGGGGCAACTAAGCCCATGTGCCACAACTACTAAGCCTGCACTCTAGAGCCCGGGTGCCCTAGAGCCCACTGCGCTGGTCATGCCGCAGCTACTGAAGCCTGTGCACCTCAACAAGAGCAGCCACTGCAATGAGAAGCCCATGCACCACAAAGGAAGAGTAGCCTCCGCTTGTTGCAACTAGAGAAAGCCCGCATGCGGCAATGAAGACCCATCACAGCCAAAAGATACATAGATAAGCAAAAGTAGATGGAAAACTCTTGTCCAGCAATTTCAACAGGGATTTCACCTCATCAGCCCTGCTTGGCTTGACTTAAGTCATGAGTCCATCTCTCAACCAGTCACTGTGGCCTAAGGCATGCAGTGATCTGACTGGTTCAGTCAGGGTCATGTGTCCACCATTGGAGCTAAGGGTGAGGGGGACAGTATCTTAAGGAAGATTAAAGTTCAGTTGTCAGCAGAAGAGGGAAGCATGCTGGCCAGGCAAAATCAGCTGATGTTCACTCCAGGTTATACACCTCCTGAGAGCAGGGACCTCATTTTATATATATTTTTTGTGCACTAGGTTGGTACAGTAGTGAGTAATATTGGCTGAGATACTGGAGATGCTGCCAAATGCCCTGTGAGAACTTCTAGGGAGGGTTGGGTTGTCCCTCTGTGGGAAGACTGTCTGTTGACATGACAGCCCCACACCACTTGTGCCTGACATTCTCCTCCACCAGCTCAAGTTTCCAGAATCCATGGTGTCTTTTATGTTCTATGTGGAGTAGCATGGATTAAAACAAAGCAATACCTGCAGCAGGTGCTGGCCTATGATAAGTAGAAAAAGGTAGGGTCCAAGGATTTCTAATTTTTGCCAAGCTTTATGCACATTGGTCTGTGAGCATCCACATGAGACTGAAATAGGTTCTTTTTGGACAAAGGCATTCATTGTTGGGGGTTTGGAGGAGGTTGGGCATTAGAAAAGGGTTTGGGCTAG
The DNA here is from genome assembly GCA_006410735.1 of Raphicerus campestris. Lineage (NCBI taxonomy): Eukaryota > Metazoa > Chordata > Mammalia > Artiodactyla > Bovidae > Raphicerus > Raphicerus campestris. The sequence goes on along the minus strand of SJYW01028996.1, from coordinate 16,608 downwards.
AAAAAAATTCCTCCACCTCCATGACTAGATGGAATTACTTTGTATTTCTTTTGAGCATATGGATCATAGATAATGTTCTGTTCAGTTCAGTTCAGTTNTTTTATTGCCTTGGAGTTGCACGTTTACTCCTTCTCTGAGAGAAACGATTATGGGGGAGAGCCCACCGGAAAGTCAAAGGTGTAGATGAGAGCACAAAACAGACTCTGGTTTTGGGGTATATGCTCAGGACCAGGGGGTTCCTGAGGCTTGATCACGCCTTTGCGTATGCCGAAGCCTCCTTCCTCATGACCTTTGCCATGGACGGAGTTTCTCACGCTGGCTCCTGGCAAGCATCTGAGCCACCAGGAAAGTCCTAACATAGTGCATGAACTTGAAGTCTTTTAAATTAAACCAAGTGAAAGTGTTTTCATAGATAATTTCCTAGCTATAAATCATCCTTCAGGTTATTTTACATCATAGGTTGCTAGAACATTTCCAGGCCCAATGCTGCATGTGAGCAGAGTACTAAACTGACTGCCTTTTTGATGATTTGAAGCACACCTCATCAATTTGACTCAGTTCTCCTAAAGATTCTCAACACACTGGAACCTCTTGGAGAACTTTAGAAACAGATCTCTGGATCCAGTCCCACAGACAGCCCCAGATCTTGTGACATAATTGGCCTGGGGTGGCGACTGGGCATGGAACTATTTTAAGAGCTCCCTTGTGATTCCAACAGAGAAGGCAATGGCAAGCCACTCTAGTACTCTTGCCTAGAAAATCTCATGGACAGAGGAGCTTGGTAGGTTGCAGTCCATGGGGTCGCTACTAGTCAGACACGACTGAGCGACTTCACTTCACTTTAGCACTTTCACTTTTCACTTTCATGCATTGGAGAAGGAAATGGCAACCCACTCCAGTGTTCTTGCCTGGAGAATCCCAGGGACAGGAAAGCCTGGTGGACTGCCGTCTATGGGGTCACACAGAGTCAGACACGACTGAAGCAACTTAGCAGCAGTAGCAGCAGCAGCAGCAGCAACAGCAGCAGTGATTCCAATGTGCAGCCAGGATTAAAAATCTGGATTTAACCCAGTACTTCTCTGGTTTCTTATTTTTGTCTTTAAGAGTTGAGTTGAATGGAAATTAGTTATTTTAAGGAAGACAGAGAAAAAGAGATTAGAGAAGTAATTTCTCTATTTTAAGAATGTCCCACTTTCCTAAGAAAGTGTAAGCCATTCAGTTGTGTCCAACTCTTTGTGACTCCATGGGCTGTAGCACACCAGGCTCATCTGCCCATGAAACTCTCCAGGCAAGAATACTGGAGTGGATAACCATTCCCTTCTCAGGAGATCTTCCCAACCCAGGGATCGTACCTGGGTCTCCCGCATAGCAGGCAGATTCTTTACTGTCTGAGCCACCAGGGATGCCCACTCTCCTGAAATAATGCATAAATATTGGGACAGGATTATTGTTCTCTGACTTTAACTGACCTGGAAGGAGGTCAGTGTCAGGGAAAGACCATGGGCAGTGTGAAAGGAGACGACATTAAATTAATATCAGTTTAACATAATTAGCATCTTCTTATGGTGTGTGTGTGCGTGCTAGGTCGTTTCAGTCATGTCTGACTCTGCGATGCTATGCACTGTAGCCTGCCAGGCTCCTCTATCCATGGAGATTCTCCAGGCAAGAATATGGGGGTGGGTTGCTATGACCTCCTCTAGGGGATCTTCCCAACCCAGAGATTGAATTCATGTCTTTTACATTTCCTGCTTTGGCAGGCAGGTTCTTTACTACTAGCACCGCCTAGGAAGCCCGCCTTTTTATGGCCTCATTGCTAAATGACCTTTGTGGTTCCAGCCATCATTCCAAACTAAATTCTTTGCACTTCGGGATAAGGCCACATTTTTTCCTCAGGATCAAGCATTTCATTACTTAATTTGTCTGGGATCTTATTGTGAAACTCATTACTAAATCCTTCAGGGCCCAGTGGGTGTCAGAATGATTTAGCAGTCTTATAAATTTCTCTATATTCTTTTGTAGTTTTCATTGTATGTTAAATGCTTTGGAATGACAGGAAGATGTAACTTATCAAAATGATTTTTAAAACATCTTTTTAAAAAAAAATAGGAGAAGAGAATTATGGAAAGAATCTTTTAAATCCCCAAGTTAATATTTTACTAAGTTAGCATTAAACCTGTTCTCATCCAAGTCCTTGATTGCTTTATTAGAAGTAATTGCTTACTTTGCTTTAAGAGGATTGGCTAGGGCAGGTTGCTCGCTTTCATGTCTCATTCATACAAACTTTATATTAAGTATTTTAAATGCATTTTAACTTTTAAAGTTTTGCAAATTAGACAAGAACCTGCAGAAATAAGAGGTATGCTCTTTTTTCCATTGATATTTTACTCCTATTAAAAATATCTTTCCCACTAATGTCAAATGGACTTTTGGTACCTAATGATCTTGACAAGAACAAATACAACCGTGTGGATTTGGAATCAGGAGAGAATAGGGTCATTTATCTGTGGTGCTGTGGGAGAGACATTTTCTTTTTCAATTTTCTTCCTCCGTTTTCTTATTACAATTACTGTTTGGGTTCATTATGACAACTCTCATCATTATGACTTTTCGAGCTCTCAAGCTGGAGAAAGATTAATGGTAGAAGGAAATACAGTCTTTGGCATTAGAGCTACATCTAGCTGTTAATATAACATAGCAGAAGTACATGAAATCCATTTATTAGATTTATGCTTGTGATGGAGAAAGTGTATAAGGTATAAAATGTGAAGATGTAGAACCTGAAATATTGGCAGGTGGCACATATATTTCATCCATTCATTCACTTATTCATTCAACAAATCTTAAGCATCAATTATGTGTGCATGCCATTCACTGAGCTAAAAAATAGGCCTTCATAAGACCTAATCTGAAAGGGACGTTGGACAGGAAGGGTGCACAGGGGGGCAGGGAAATGGGGGTGCTACTTACCTGGTTCTGCCCATTCTGAAGACTAGAATTTTGATTCTGATTATTTGGCAAGAGCTCCTGGATCTAGGTGTCTATAAAATTGATAACTAGAGGTTGTTTAAGACAAGCTTTGTTAAAGATCAGTGAATCTAGATGTGAAGAATGTATCTTTCCTAATTCATCCTGTAGTATACAGGCAATAAATGTTCCAACAGTGAGTCTGACAAGCCTCTAATTTTTCCTCACCAGAGAAATTGGTAATCCTTTTTAAACTATCACAACAAAGAGAAAAGTTCTGGTCCTGAACTGGGTTGTTTTCTTCCAGTGTAGCTGTGTATCTATGTGATGTCCTCCTGTGATGGGTTTAGAGATACCTTCCTTGCCTCAGGTTTCTTATTACTAGCCCTAGAGAGTGATTCATTAGACTTTGTTGCTTAACATTGACAAGGACTACTCTAGGTCTGTTTACAAAAGCTCTCCAAGTGTTCTCTCTGTGGGATTTTCTTTCTTAGCCCTATGGCTTTGGGTAGGGCATTTAAAAGATGCTTTGAAGCAAAAAGAGTCATTTCCTGCTTGGAGGTCTAACAGTAAAGACCTTTGTCATAGCTCAGAATTAGGGAATCGTGACCAATTGCTGTGCAACTCCATTTGACACCCTCCCTGGTAGAAGTAGGTAAGGAGTAGCTCAGGGGTGTTTCCCTTAAATCTCTTAATGCTCAGTATCATGTAGGTTACAGTCAACACTGCTTGGCACAGAAGATGCAACAATTGAAGAGCAGTGTCCCTGTCCCCATGGAGCTCAGAGTCTGGTGAGGGACTCACACAATTATAAAATGACGTGATTAGTGCCATGACAGAAGAGTGTAGGTGTGTGGAGCAGGGTGGGTAGAGGGCAACATATTGTAGGATTATCCAGAAAGGTGACTTAACCCAGAAAGTCTAAAGGCATTTACAACTTTGCTAAGTATTACAATTTTTAGAATATTGATCACTCCAAAATAGCCTCGGTAGCTCAGCTGGTAAAAAATCTGCCTGCAAGGCAGGAAACCCAGGTTCGATTCCTGGGTTGGGAAGATCCCCTGAAGAAGGGAATGGCAACCCACTCCAGTATTCTTGCCTGGAGAATCCCATGGACAGAGGAACCTGGCAGACTACTGTCCTTGGGGTTGCAAGAGTTGGACAAGAGTTAGCGACTAAACCACCACCATCACCGTATGAAAATATAAACGGGTAAATCCTGTACAATGTTTGTCAAAGTAGCATTCTGTTGCTGTTTAATTTTATCAACTCTTAAATTGTGAGATGTATTAAGGAGTGGTCAGGGTAGATTTTCCACTAAGATCCTACCAGAGCTAGGGTTTAAAGTCAAATGACAGAAAGTCAAATGATGGTAAGTCAGAGAAAATCAAGAAGGGAAACAATCTTCTGTGCAGAGGAAATAGCACTTGGAAAGGTCTGACAACAAGAGGCAATGAGTTAGGAGAGCTAGGTCTATGAGTTCCATGGCAGTGAGGAGGGGTGCCTAGGGCCGCAAAGGAATGGTGCTGAACAGGTAAGCAGGGGTATGATCATGGAGAAACTTAGGTGCTGAATAATGAATGAGTTAAAGCTTATTCTGAATGAAGGCAGTGGATGAAAGGGAGATAACCANAATAAATGAAATTTGCAGAAACTGCTCATTTTTATTTCTGTTTAAATTCAAGTAGAGAGTTTTCAAGCAGAAAGGCTTGTTTGAGGCTGTTTTGAGGACCAACAAGGCCAGTTGTTAAGAAGATAATTATTAGTGAACGCTGCTTGGGAGCCATGCCCTTAAGCTGTTCCTTTCCTTAGTATTAGGGAACAAACTGAGGCACTGACCCAGTGGGCTGTGTTTTTAATGAAATACAAAGCAGATTAGAGTAGATGTGATGTTCTAGGTGTAAGTATTGTTTTGTTAAATTTTTGTAGTTGTATTGGTACTGGTTTGTGATATAAAATGTATTTTTTTACTGTGGGTCATGGTTAAAAACATGGAGAGTATTGTCCTGCATGGTAATGGCCCTGGAGACATAGAGTCTGTATTTCTGAGAATTTCTTTGTGTGCTATGGAGCATGTTGCTCACTGGAGTATGTGCCACAACTGGCAGGAGCTCAGGAAATTGATTTCCTCGCCAGACTGGTAGCCGTGCAGCCCAGTTTTAATTTGTTTAAATAAAGATAGAGTAGGCAAGGGAAAGACATTGATGCCTGTAATAAGATTAAATTAGTGGGCGCTGGCATGGAGGCATGCTCTTTTTTTGAGAGTGATAATGGAGAAATGAAGGAATATCAAATTAGTAAGATTGAAGGAGGACTCAGATTGGAAAGATGGATCCAGATGCAGGAAATTTGGGTTTTGGTGGGCAGGTCGCTGTGGTAATATAATCAGGATATGACTGGTGTGTGGAGGAAGTGCTCCTCCCTGCCCCCGCCCACCCCCCATCCAGGAAGATGCCCTGTTTCATTAGGAGAGCACCTTGATAATGCATCTTGCTAAGGGAAGAACTGCAAAAAGAACCACAAAACAGAACGAAATAAAAATGTGTTTTGTTTTCTATCTTGTCCTAGATTTCGCAAGATGATCCTTCTGAGAAGGACGCTCTGCAGCCAGGCCGGAACCTGGTGGCTGCTGGCTACGCGCTCTATGGCAGTGCCACCATGTTGGTCCTGGCTATGGCGAATGGAGTCAACTGCTTCATGCTGGACCCGGTGAGAGACCCCGGAGTTGGGGGGCGAAGTTAGGTGCTTGGCTCCTGGCTGTGAGTGTCTATTGTGTGTGTGGCGGTGGGAGTCAGTTCCTAAAGGTGGAAGATGAGGCCCATGGAGGGACAGAGATGATGAGATGGGGAAGTNGTGAAGATCTTTTTAGATGTGTATAAGAGACAGAACTATAACAAACCAAATTTTGTTTTGGTTTGTTATATTTGATTATTCCCTTCCTTTATCATCAACACCATATTTTAAGTATTTTTTATATTATTTTCTGTTTTTTAAATTTTTATTATTTGTTTTGAGTAAGAAATACATTCATCTGTTTCAAAATTCAAAAACTTCTTAACAAAGTAAACATCAAGTAGTCTCTTTCCCTCTCATCTACTTATTTCTTATGGTTCTTTGCAGGGGTCTTTGGGCAGATACCAGCAAATACAAATACCTATTATCCCTTTCTTCCACAAAAGTCAGAATCCTACTTGATACTGTGACCTTTACCTTGATCTTTTTTGTTGTTTTGCCTTGCTTTATTTTGTTTTTGTTTTTAAACCTAATAGTATATCCTGCGGAACTTTCCATATCAATATCAGTTCAGTTCAGTTGCTCAGTTGTGTCCGACTCTTTGTGAACCCATGGACTGCAGCATTCAAGGCTTCCCTGTCCATCACCAACTCCCAGAGCTTGCTCAAACTCATGTCTATCGAGTCGGTGATGCCAGTCAACCATCTCATCCTCTGTCATCCCCTTCTCCTCCTGCCTTCAGTCTTTCCCAGCATCTGGGTCTTTTCCAATGAGTCAGTTCTTTGCATCAGGTGGCCAAAGTATTGGAGTTTTACCTTCAGCATTGGTCTTTCCAATGACTATTCAGGACTGATTTCCTTAGGACTGACTGGTTTGTTCTCCTTACAGTCCAAGGGATTCTCAAGAGTCTTCTCCAACACATTCAAAGGCATCAATTCATCAGCACTCAGCTTTCTTTATAGTCCAACTCTCACATCCATACATGACTACTGGAAAAACTATAGCTTTGACTAGACGAACTTTTTTGTCAGCAAAGTAACATCTCTGCTTTTTAATATGCTGTCTAGGTTGGTCATAGCTTTTCTTTTAGGGAGCAAGCGTCTTTTAATTTCATGGCTGCAGTCACCATCTGCACTGATTTTGGAGTCCTTCAAAAAATAAAGTCTCTCACTGTTTTCATTGTTTCCCATCTATTTGCCATAAGGTGATGGGACCAGATACCATGATCTTAGTTTTTTGAATGTTGAGTTTTAAGCCAACCTTTTCACTCTCCTGACTTTCACTTTCATCAAGAGGCTCTTCAGTTCCTCTTCTCTTTCTACCATAAGGGTAGTGTCATCTGCATATCTGAGGTTATTGATATTTCTCCTGGCAATTTTGATTCCATCTTGTGCTTCATCCAACCTGACATTTCACATAGTAATCTCTGCATAGAAGTTAAATAAACAGGGTGACAGTATACAACCTTGACATACTTCTTTCCCAATTTGGAACCAGTCTGTTCCATGTCTGGTTGTAACTGTTGCTTCTTGACCTGCATACAGATTTCTCAGGAGGCAGGTCAGGTGGTCTGGTTTCCCATCTCTTTAAGAATTTCCGCAGTTGTGATCCACACAATCAAAGGCTTTAGTGTAGTCAGTAAAGCAGAAGTAAGATGTTTTTCTGGAACTCTCTTGCTTTTTCCATGATCCAGCGGATGTTGGCAATTTGATCTCTTGTTTTTTTGCCTTTTCTAAATCCAGCTTGGATATCTGGAAGTTCATGGTTCATGTACTGTTGGAGCCTGCCTTGGAGAATTTTGAGCATTGCTTTACTAGTGTATGAGATGAGTGCAATTGTATGGTAGTTTGAACATTCTTTGGCATTGCCTTTCTTTTGGATTGGAATGAAAACTGACCTTTTCCAGTCCTGTGGCCACTGCTGAGTTTTCCAAATGTACTGGCATATTGTATGCAGTACTTTCACAGCATCATCTTTTAGGATTTGAAATAACTCAACTGGAAATCCATCACCTCCACTAGCTTTGTTCATAGTGATGCTTCCTAAGGCCCGCTTGACTTCACACTCCAGGATATCTGGCTCTAGGTGAGTGATCACACCATTGTGGTTATCTGGGTCATGAAGATCTTTTTTGTATAGTTTTTCTGTGTTTTCTTGCCACCT
>SJYW01028995.1:0-11286 GCA_006410735.1 Raphicerus campestris | reverse complement strand
AAGTCCGCTTTATTGATTTTAGGGAATTTCCAAAATATGAAAGTTTTCAGTAAATAACGAGTGGAGTGTTCAGCTAATTGTTATGGCACATTGTAACCACCGGAGGGCGATCAAGGCTCCTCTCTGTCCTCTGTTCCTGCCCTTGCAAACCAGTGAGTGTGACAGAGATGAGTGGAGGGCACTGTATATTGATCCATTAAATGGAAGGGAGATGAAACTGTGTCTTTGGAGAAATCCAAAATATAGTAGTCTGAAATCCTGCCAACGTGTTTTTTTGATTGTTTTAGTTGCCAAGTCGTGTCCGACTCTTTTGCGACCCCATGGACTGCCAGGATCCTCTATCCAGGGGATTTCTGAGGCAAGAATACTGGAGTGGGTAGCCAGTTCCTTCTCCAGGGGATTTTCAGGATCCAGGAAACTCTCATCTCCTGAATTAGCAGGTGGATTCTTCACTGCTGACCCACCAGGGAAGCCTAAATTCAGTTACCTAACAACATTTCTTATAAAAATCTGGACTTCCACCCTGAATATGAAAATAAGAAGATATGACCATCCTTAGTCCATGCTTGTATGTGGGACAATCAGAAGGTGCTGCCCTCTTTCAACAGGGCACACTTCATTTCCGTTCCATCACTAACATGCTCTATGATTTTTTTCCAGCATTGAGACCAAATAGCATGTGCCACTTATAATCAAGCTTGTATCACTGATTTCTTGTTGTTAAGAGCTGTTTCATTTTAGATTTTTTCTGTTCTACTCAGGTAAATATCAAGTGATTTTAAAAATATCCCAGGTGAACCTCTTTTAATTACAAGGAAAATAAGAGAGAGCATACATCTTTGAAGCAGTAAAAAATATTCCTAAGAGTAAAATAGGCAGGCAGAATATCCCTGGGTCTCCTTGACTAATACTCACCTCCCCCCCCATTTATTGATATTAGATGAATTTATGAGCTTAGAGTTTTCCATCACTCAGAGAATCTGCCAAATTCTTGTTGGTGAGAGTGCAGCATACATGTTTGTACGTGTACCTGTGCACACCTCACCTTTTATTGAAACAAAGACCAATGTGGCCCCTTTTTTCCTTAGAGATTATTTACTTGAATTCAGTTTTCTCTACAAAGTGGTAAAATCTGGAGGACTGAGATTAGGACAAGAGCAAATATTGTAGGAAAGACATTTCTAAAGTGTTGGTTCCAGACCTTAGGTAAATGGGATTCCTGTGATTCCTTGTGATCTGACTTTCTGACCATAGGGTAACCTACTGGTAATAATCTCTTTCCCCATGTGGCTGTGGCAGATGGCAGATCAGGGACTCAGAGATCACGGGTCCCCATCAAACTCTCCTCTCACATTTGTCATAACTAACTACTGAGAAATCTTTCTCGTGATTGACTACATGAGGATTTGAAAAATCAGCCCATGAAGGGCAAGCTATCAATCTTTGTACTCAACTTGGTTGGAAAAGATATATATCTGCAAGTAGCTTGTCCTCAACAGAGGAAACATAGAACTAAATTTAGATTGGTGCAGCATAAACAAATGCCAGCAAATACAGCTGATATTCTGAGTTACTCAAACCATTGCTTCTCTATCTCAAAGAGAAACGATAATATAAATATTATTACTCATGGTTGAGATTACCATATGTCAGGCACTGTACTGAGGGGTCTCCTTTAATCCTTGTACCACCTCTGGGAGGGAAGATCTGTTATTATTCCTGTTTTAGAGGGTGTGGGAAAAGTGGGTCACTTGCTAAGTACTTCATGGAGATGAAATCAGTCATGAGGTGAGCGTTATCACCACTCTGTCCAACCTCAGAGCCTTCGCTCAACCTCCTTACTATATTCTCTTCCTTTTAGGCCAGTGGTTCTCAAAGTGAAGTTTCCTAGACATTTTGATGGTGTCTTTGAGGTCAAAACTATTTTAATAATAACTCTAACATATTACTTGCCATCTTGACAGTGTAGACAGTTGCACTGATGATGAAAAAGCAATGGTGGATAAAACCAGTGTGATTTTATTACAGATCAAGGCAATGGCACCAAACTGTACTGGTTAGTAATCATCTTCTTTGCTACCATGCAAAAAGAGAAAAAAAAAAAAAAAAAAAAGCAAGCAATGATAACAACAACATGGTATTTGATATAATGGATTATGCCAACTTCATTGATATGGTTTCAGATTTCACGAAGCAACTCACCTTTAAGGAGCAACACTTGCTGAGTTTCAGCCATGTCAAAGAAAAATAGCCACAATTGTCTGAAAGGCTAGAAAAATATTCTGAACTGCACATCTGCCTAAGTTTGGAGTGTCTTCATATTCTTCAACCAAAACAACATATTGCAATAGATTGAAAGCAGAAGCAGATATGAAAACCCAGCTATCATATGAAGCCAGAAAATAAAGTTTTCCCAAAATGTAAAAGCATGCCCTACTTCTCACTACTTTTTCTTTTAGTTTTGGAAAATATTTTCTTTTTAAAAATATCTTATTGATGTTACATTTAAAGAGGTTTATCACTGTTATATAAACATATTTATAAATAATTTTTTAAAAATTTCTAAGTCAATTTCTAATAAGGTAAATATCGATAGATATAGCACACATAGTCACAAGCTCTTTAGGGTCTTCAAGAGAAAAAGTTTGAGTATACAGGCCATAGTATCATTTTTTTTAATTCCAAAGTGTCATGGAGATGAATGATACCTCATTAAATGCTTTATCTTTTATTTGCATTTTTTAAAAAGACACTCCTCTTTTCTGAGTCAGATGAAAATCAGTCAGGCTCTCTGTTGTCCTTAGGTGGTTACTAGGGCATGTGGCACATTCAAGGTCATCAGTCAAGGTCAGAGTGCACCACTGATGGGCAAGGCCTGAATTGGCTCCCAGAATCAGATCCTTCCATTTCTTTATGGTTTCCAGAAAAAGCGCCTCTTTGTCCAAGAAAACACTCTCTGTATTTTGCACATAAATATTTTTTTCTGGGGAAACAAGATACATGAGATATATTACAAGTCCCCCAAAAAATCTGTCGCTGAAATTGCATCCAAATAACTGCTATGTTTGCAGACATGTGATTTTAGGAGCCTGAGCTTTATGGTTAGGGTTTATGTATATTAGAGAAGATTAATGTTTAACAATGTGAAATTCTGTCTCCGTAGTGCAAACATTTAATTTGTGATATTTGGGGAGGTATGGAACTCCTCATGGAAACATTTATTCTCATTTTCATCCATCTCTCTTTTAAAAAATTGTTACTAATGGAACTAGTAAAGGTTGTAGTAAAGGTCATAGGAAATCTTTTTTTGTTTCATTTGGCTTTCCCTCCCCCTGTATCCAGTTTCATGACTTCTTTCATTCCTTCTTCCTTCCTTCCTGTCTTCTGTTCTGGCTGGATCTTTATATCATGGTAAAATCAGATACATATCAAATCACAGTGCAGCATTAATTTCTAAGAAGTGTGCAGGACTTTAGCAAATGAGTGAACATAAATTCGGAGCAAAATATTGATGGTCACATATCACCAGGGAGATTTCAGTAGACTTTACAAGATACCCACATGTGGCTAATTAAAATTTTGTCTTTTTAAAGATTAATTGGATAAATCTCTGTCATTCTGATTTAACACTCAAAGTTCAATTTAATTCTCTTTTTGATCAATTTTACATCTTGAGATGCAAGAGACAAAAGGCTGAGCATAGATAAACCTTTTTTTCCCTGGTCAGCAAAAATCTGTTCATCTTGCTGCCTTACTTGGAATTAAGTTCAACATGCTTAAAAGTTTAATGAGGTTATCACTAGGGGGTAGTTTTTGTGTGTATTTGGTTTAGTTGCATATTGTTCATAAAAAGAGATTTTCATTAAAGAAAACTTTTGAGATAATTCAGTTTAGTGATAGTGTAAGTTAATGAGACCACTTAATTGTGGTCTCACAATTGTATTTTTTTTTAAGCTTACAGATTGAGAGAATTACTCACTCTAAAAATATATTCTGAAAAAAAATGGCTCTTATTTTTCTGATATTTTAGGATACATGGGTTTTGCACAGTAGAGATTTCTATAACAAAGTAAGGACTATTATAAAATAAATCTACTGCCTTATACTGAAATAAAATAATATACTGCCTTATACTTCTTTGTGTGTGTGAGTGTATATAAAGCACATGAGTAAACCAAAGAAGAGTTTGCTGACTTTGGATATCCCAAAGCTTCATATGCCATATTCTTTAATTAGCAAGTTTTATAAAAAATTTCATAGCATTTACTTATGCTGAATATGTGTGGCTCACTAACAACAGAGACAAAAAGTAAAACTAAAACAAAACTTGAAATAAAATTATATATCTCTTAGAATCCCTGGGGCTTCCCTAGTGGCTCAGCCGGTAAAGAATCCACCTGTATTTTCGGAGACTTGGGTTCGATCCCTGGTTTGGGAAAATCCCCTGGAGAAGGGAACAGCTACCCACTCCAGTATTCTGACCTGGAGAATTCCATGGACTGTAGAGTCCAAGAGGTGGCAAAGAATCGGACACGACTGAGCGACTTTCAACTTTCACTTTAGAATCCCTCAATTTTATTAAAAATCATGTGTGTATGCACAGGTATGTGTAGATACTTGGAAGTAAATGCAGAAAATCTTCATAAGGATTGCCTCTCACTAGAGGAATATGGATGTCATTCATTTTTATAATGTATTACATTTTCCATACCTCCTAAAAGTAGTTACTTTGATTATTTAAAGAGCTATTTAAGTGCCCGGCCATCTCTTGATTCTTTTTTTTTTTTTTNCAAAATATTGATGGTCACATATCACCAGGGAAATTTCAGTAGACTTTACAAGATACCCACATGTGGCTAATTAAAATTTTGTCTTTTTAAAGATTAATTGGATAAATCTCTGTCATTCTGATTTAACACTCAAAGTTCAATTTAATTCTCTTTTTGATCAATTTTACATCTTGAGATGCAAGAGACAAAAGGCTGAGCATAGATAAACCTTTTTTTCCCTGGTCAGCAAAAATCTGTTCATCTTGCTGCCTTACTTGGAATTAAGTTCAACATGCTTAAAAGTTTAATGAGGTTATCACTAGGGGGTAGTTTTTGTGTGTATTTGGTTTAGTTGCATATTGTTCATAAAAAGAGATTTTCATTAAAGAAAACTTTTGAGATAATTCAGTTTAGTGATAGTGTAAGTTAATGAGACCACTTAATTGTGGTCTCACAATTGTATTTTTTTTTAAGCTTACAGATTGAGAGAATTACTCACTCTAAAAATATATTCTGAAAAAAAATGGCTCTTATTTTTCTGATATTTTAGGATACATGGGTTTTGCACAGTAGAGATTTCTATAACAAAGTAAGGACTATTATAAAATAAATCTACTGCCTTATACTGAAATAAAATAATATACTGCCTTATACTTCTTTGTGTGTGTGAGTGTATATAAAGCACATGAGTAAACCAAAGAAGAGTTTGCTGACTTTGGATATCCCAAAGCTTCATATGCCATATTCTTTAATTAGCAAGTTTTATAAAAAATTTCATAGCATTTACTTATGCTGAATATGTGTGGCTCACTAACAACAGAGACAAAAAGTAAAACTAAAACAAAACTTGAAATAAAATTATATATCTCTTAGAATCCCTGGGGCTTCCCTAGTGGCTCAGCCGGTAAAGAATCCACCTGTATTTTCGGAGACTTGGGTTCGATCCCTGGTTTGGGAAAATCCCCTGGAGAAGGGAACAGCTACCCACTCCAGTATTCTGACCTGGAGAATTCCATGGACTGTAGAGTCCAAGAGGTGGCAAAGAATCGGACACGACTGAGCGACTTTCAACTTTCACTTTAGAATCCCTCAATTTTATTAAAAATCATGTGTGTATGCACAGGTATGTGTAGATACTTGGAAGTAAATGCAGAAAATCTTCATAAGGATTGCCTCTCACTAGAGGAATATGGATGTCATTCATTTTTATAATGTATTACATTTTCCATACCTCCTAAAAGTAGTTACTTTGATTATTTAAAGAGCTATTTAAGTGCCCGGCCATCTCTTGATTCTTTTTTTTTTTTTTTAATTAAACTTGCTTCTTCATAAATACTTCTTCTAATACTTCATATAAAGCTAATTATTTTTACATTTATTATTTTGAAAAAGAAAAAATGATGGGTACTTAAGTGAGTTCTCCACAATAGAGCTTTTCCATGCTGGGCCTGCCCAGGTGCTGTGGTACAAATGTACAAACGGTTAAACATAAAGGGAGGATGTTCTCTTAAAATGCGAATATCATCTGGGTGAGCAACTGCCTGAGCCTACTACAGTGAGATGCCGCAGACTGAGGCACAAAGGCAGTCCCTCTGAAAAGCACAAACATGCTGTGCAAGGAGCAGAGCTGAGAAATCCTTTCCAAACCACCTTCTTCCTTCTCAGCACCTTGAAAACAGTTGACTGAACACCCGCCTGAACTGATGCTGACAAGCATACCTTTTTCTTAAAGGTTCCTAAATGTCAGCAGGCCTCCGGCTCTCTGCTGGGAAAAAAAATTCCACATTCACTGCAGAATGTAGATGTCTACTCTACTGACAGCCATTTCATCTAAATACTCTTATTCTCACTGCTTTATCTTACTTTAACCTCCCTGATGAAGTGTGAGTTTTTTTTAATCCCTGTTTGTTGGTAAAATATCAAGAGGGAAACGGAACACCTCTACTGTCTTCTATTTGCTCAAATATCCTCTTGAAATCTCTGTTATGTGTTGTAGGCAGCAGTCCCCAATCTTTCTGGCACCAGAGATCAGGTTCATGGAAGACAGTGTTTCCATGGACTAGGGTTAGAGGGGAGGGGGTAGTCTGGGGATGATTCAAGCATGTTATATTTATTGTGCACTTTATTTGTATTATTACATCAGCTCCACCCCGGATCATCAGGCGTTAGATCCTAGTGGTTAGGGACCCCTGTTGAGGGGATAATGAAGTAGGTGACTTAGAGGTGAAGCAGGCAGTCACTCTACTTTCCCTGTGTACTGTTATCTAGAGTTTTAGAATTGTGAAAGACAGCTCATGTGTCTGCCATCATTGGGTTATCTGACGGCCAGAGGTTAGATACACGACTGCCTCTTGAGATTAAATTCATTTCCCTGGTTATTTGGCCAAAGACTTCAGAACTTCTCTGCAGCCATATTGATGGACCTGGGGATTGTCATACTGAGTCAAGTTAAGTCAGACAGAGGAGAAATATCATATGACATTTCTTCAATGTAGAATCTAAAAAGAAATGATTCAAATAAACTTATTTACAAAACAGAAACAGACTCACAGACTTAGAGAATGAACTTACGGTTGTTGAGGGGAAGGATACAGGGCCAGGGAGGGGAAGGGATAGATAGGGAGTTTGGGACAGACATGTGCACACTGCTGTATTTAAAATGGATAACCAACAAGGAACTTCTGTATAGCACGTGGAACTCCACGTGATGCACTATGGCAGCCTAGATGGAAAAGGAGTTTGGGGGAGGATGGATACACGTATATGTATGGCTGACTCCCTTCGCTATTCACCTGAAAGTATCTCAACATTATTAATCATCTATACTCCCATACAAAATAAAAAGCTTTAGAAAAAAAAAAAAGACTTCCTGATGTATGGCCGTGCTGTGCTCAGTTGTGTCCAGCTCTTTGTGACCCCCAGGGACTGTAGCTCCAGGCTCCTCTGTCCATGGGGATTCTCCAGGCAAGAATACTGAAGTGGGTTGCCATGCCTCCTCCAGGAGATCTTCCCACCCCAGGAATCAAACTCAGGTCTCCTGCATCGCAGGCGGATTCTTTACCAGCTGAGCCTCCAGGGAAGCCTGATGTATGGAAGAAACCAACAATATTGTAAAGAAATTATAGCCCAATTAAAAAAAAGAATGACTTCAAAACCTCACAGAAATGAAGTATCTGCACAGCAATGAGTAGATGCAGCCAGTCACAAAGGTAATTCCCTTGGGACCAGAATCTCTGCTGGGATTCTGCCCTTCTGTGAGGGGGCTATACCAGATCATATCGGCTAGGCTGACCCAATGCTACAGCCTCTTTATCCTCAGAGCTTGAAGCAGCAATCTATGCCCTTAATAGGAAATACGTGCAGACATCCAAAATCTTCCCGGTTCTCAGGCTGAACTATGTGTCAACAAGAACAAATCCTTGGAACAGAGAAGGTGCATGAGTATCCACCCCTGAGTGCTAATTCTGTCTCCAGCTTTAAGGCATCCAGAAAGGCCCATGTCCACAGACTCCTCCCTGGCTCTCATCCAGTAGCCTTGAGTCTGAGGTGACTCTGAATGTAGTCCAAGGGCCACAATCCCAAATCCACTTTACTGTAGCTTCCTAAACCATTTAAATGTTCTTAGACCAGTAACGAATAACCTGGTGAAATGATCTAATTAAGTTTATACCGCAAGCCTGTGTAGGAACGATTGGGAAAACACTGACCTTCATACTTGCTAGTTGTTCCCCCCTCAACTGAACATACATTAAGTGAAGAGTATTATTCACCGTTAAGGATGACATGCTAAAGATGATGAAGAAATAAACAAGACTGTCCCTGCTCACAATTTGCACAAATTCTTATAGAGAAGAAAAATTATAGCAATTATATATGGTAACAGGCTTCCCAGGTGGCTCAGTGGTAAAGAATCTGCCTGCCAATGCAAGAGACACAAGAGATGCAGGTTTGATCCATGGGTTGGGAAGATCCCCTGGAGAAGTGGCTTCTCATTCCAGTATTCTTGCCTGGAAAATCTCATGGACAGAGGAGCCTGGTGGGCTACAGTCCATGGGGTCGCAAAGAGTCAGACACACGACTGAGTGACTAAGCACAGCATAGAACTATATAACTGGTTGTGTTAGCTGGGTACCTAGGCTGACTTTGTTGGACTTATGAACATGCTGTCAGAATAGAATTCATTTGTATGTAAGGACTTGCTGTACTTCTTTCTCTTGTACTCACTGGTACGATATTGACTCCAGCCTCCAAGCAACATACTAATGGTCTTCAGGGAGCCAGATGAAGGAGACAGAACTCTATTTTACCCCATGATGCTAATTTTAACCTCAGGTCACACGGTCAAACTAGAATTTGATAGCTAATGTAGAATTAAATGAGAATTTAAAGTGAGAAAGATATTATTTTCTCTCCCCAATCAAGGTTCATGTGAGGTTTTACTATGTGAGTGTCCACCAGGCTGCAGGGAGAAGAGAGGAGAGGATTGATGCCTTTCATTCAGTGGCAGTTTGGGAGGCAGCCACCCTCAGGATCAAGACTAGAAAGAATTGTAGATAATCAGTTCTGGGTCCTCGGAAGTGGTCTTGGGGGACAGAAGCCGATAGCAGTAGGGACGGAGCTGCCTACCAGACAAATGGTTTCTGTCACTGCCTGTGAGATGCAGGCTGAGATGGAGACCCCTTCCTGGTGGAGAAGGAACAGCAAAAGCTGAAGCTTGCTCATAATCAAGATGTCATCCAAACGGTAACTTCCACTGAAGTCACAGATCCCAGTTAAGCTGTAAAACATGAGCCTGCCTGTAGGTCCTTTCACACGGCCTCTTTATCTGAGCAATATAATGATTGCCATCATTTTAGATAACCTGAGCCAAAGAGAATTTGGGGAGGAAAGTGAAGGATGGGACTGGAGACAGAGGCTACTCCCACCAGCCAGTGTGCAGAGCTAGACTCCTCTCCCTTCCTTTCCCAGCTCCACTGCCATCAGAAACCTTCTCTGCTTTATTTGCTGTGATCTCCCATCTCCCCATCTTTTCCTTCATCTGAACATGGGATTTCCTGAGCTTCAGATTTCTGCTCCGTCAAGCCACCTAGGACATGGAATAGTAACATCCAACTTGAGTGCTGGTGAGAGGAAGAAAGTGGGAAAGGTAGGGGGGTAGAGACAGAAAGGTGGGGAGACTAGCTGAAGGGTGGTGATAGGCAAAGCACCTGGTCACTTTCCTCCCGCAGGGCAGGGCCTCTTGGGCAAATTGCCCAGGTTGACCTGGAGCCTCTCTTTCTCTTCTACTCTGTGAATTTTCTCTGAAGGCAAGATGATGAAAATCGTTCTGCTTTGTTAAAAAACACCAGCAGACCATATTCTGAACTATTTTCTCTTTATGTCATTGCTACCCAACACTATAAAGCATGTGGATCAGGAACATCAGGGTGCCTTTGCGATAGCCTATGCCTGCATCTAGCATCAGAGTGGATGCTGGTCTGAGGACTCGGCCCTCAACTCTAGTTTCCTTGGTTTTAGTAGAAATTGTGGTGGCACAGTATTCCAGAAATTTACCAACTTGGGAAATACAGAAGATTCTCTGTTTTCCCATTTCTGGGTTTTAAATAAACCAAAACCAAAAGGTGATGTTAGGAACCCAAAAGGCTACTCTGTTACTGAGTGCTAGAGCTCAGTCACTAGGCCGTGTCCAACTCGTTATGACCTCACGGACTGTAGCCCACGAGGCTCCTCTGTCCATGGGATTTCCCAGGCAAGAATACTGGAGTGGGTTGTCATTTCCTTCTCCAAGGATTCTTCCGACCCAGGGATGGAAGCTGTGTCTCCTGAATTGACAGGCAGGAGTCATCAGGGAAGCCCACTCTGTTACTAACCAGCTGCTTAATCTTGGACGCTCACTTTACCCTCTGGACCTCCCCATCTTCATCTGTAAAATGACTTTTGGCACAAATGGCTATTTTTCTAAACATTTATTATAGCAATTGAGAACCNCCCCCAGGGACTGTAGCTCCAGGCTCCTCTGTCCATGGGGATTCTCCAGGCAAGAATACTGAAGTGGGTTGCCATGCCTCCTCCAGGAGATCTTCCCACCCCAGGAATCAAACTCAGGTCTCCTGCATCGCAGGCGGATTCTTTACCAGCTGAGCCTCCAGGGAAGCCTGATGTATGGAAGAAACCAACAATATTGTAAAGAAATTATAGCCCAATTAAAAAAAAGAACGACTTCAAAACCTCACAGAAATGAAGTATCTGCACAGCAATGAGTAGATGCAGCCAGTCACAAAGGTAATTCCCTTGGGACCAGAATCTCTGCTGGGATTCTGCCCTTCTGTGAGGGGGCTATACCAGATCATATCGGCTAGGCTGACCCAATGCTACAGCCTCTTTATCCTCAGAGCTTGAAGCAGCAATCTATGCCCTTAATAGGAAATACGTGCAGACATCCAAAATCTTCCCGGTTCTCAGGCTGAACTATGTGTCAACAAGAACAAATCCTTGGAACAGAGAAGGTGCATGAGTA
>SJYW01028989.1:240756-256421 GCA_006410735.1 Raphicerus campestris | reverse complement strand
TTCATTGGAAGGACTGATGTTGAAGCTGAAACTCTAATACTTTGGCCACCTGATGCGAAGAGCTGACTCATTTGAAAAGGCCCTGATGCTGGGAATGATTGAAGGCAGGAGAAGAAGGGGACATCAGAGGATGAGATGGTTGGATGGCATCATCAACTCAATGGAAATGAGTTTTAAACTCCGGGAGCTGGTGATGGACAGAAAGGCCTGGCATGCTGCACTCTATGAGGTCGCAGAGTCAGACACAACTGAGCGACTGAACTGAACTGATTAATAATTANGATGAGATGGTTGGATGGCATCATCAACTCAATGGACATGAGTTTTAAACTCCGGGAGCTGGTGATGGACAGAAAGGCCTGGCATGCTGCACTCTATGAGGCCGCAGAGTCAGACACAACTGAGCGACTGAACTGAACTGATTAATAATTATCTAAAACCGGAAACAACTCAGATGTCCTTCAGTAGGTGAATGGTTAAACAAAATATGATATATTTGTATCATGGGATACTACTCAGAAATAAAAAGAAACAAATTATTGATGCATTTGACAATCTAAATACAGTTAAATTATGCCAAGTGACCCAAATGACAAAAGTCAATCTCAAAGGGCTGTATAATATGTTACTCAACTTATATAACTTTTTGAAATGACAAAATTTTAGAAATAAAAAAACAGACTAGTTGTTACCAAAAGTGAAAGAAAGAGTAGTGGATTTGTCTCTTTACTATACCCATGTCAATTTCTTGGTTGTAATATTGTCCCATAGTTTTGCAAGATATAATTGGGTGAAACTATGTAAAAGGTCTGTGATATCTCTTATTTCCTGCCATTTTATGTTACAACTACAATTACCCTGAATTTTTAAAAGTAATCAAAAATTATTGATAACAATAGCATGTATCATAATTCCTTGAAAATCTATAAGCTGTGATATATGTTCTGGATTAACTTGTTTCTCACTGTGAACAGAAGGATATTTGTAACTGTTATACAGAAAGATATTTATCATTATGTGTGTTTGGAAAATGCTGGCTTAAATTCATTTCTCTTTTTCAAGAATTCTCAGAATCTTGATTATGCTTCTTGTGGTTTTTCAAATGATTAGTAAAATAAACAGCATTTTTCCTAATGTCTTAATCATTGAGACTTATCCCCTCCCCTTCTTCCTAAAACACATGCTCAACACATCAGAGAAACTTTTTGAGAGCAGTATCCCATGGAATTCACTCAAGAAAATGCCAGTGTCAAAGGGCTTCCCAGGTGGCCCACCAGTAATCCTCCTGCCAATGCAAAAGACTCAAGAAACACAGGTTCACTCCCTGGGTCAGAAAGATCCCTTGGAGGAGGAAATGGCAACTCACTCCAGTATTCTTGCCTGGAAAATTCCATGGACAGAAACAGAAGTCTGGCAGGCTGCAATCCATGGGGTCACAAGAAGTCTGACAAGACCAAACACACACACAGACATGGAATATTCTATTTGGTACTCCAGCTTTATAATGGAAGTAAGGAGATATTAGGCAGAGACAGTAACTTGTCAGAAGACACAAAACATATAATAGTGTCTATTTCTGAGGGCACAGGACTATGCAGAAGGCTCAAAGAAGAAAATCAGGGGGGATATCAAGTGGCCAGATCCTGAAGGAACTTAACTGCCAAGCCAGGGAGTTTAGACTTTGTCCTGGAAGCCATCGAGTCTCTACTTAAGCCTCTAGGTCTATCCTTTTATTCTACAATGAGGACAGTGAGACGGACTAAGTTTGATGCATTTATATATATCTGTGTAGATCTGACTGTATGAATTCCAAAGATGAGTAGAGCTTGCTTTAGCCTTTGACATCAGTAATTATGGAGCACCTATAAAATAGCACTTAAGTTCAAAATATGCATGTATATACTCTCAGTATCCTCTGTAGACAGTAGCTTTGCAGGAATTCTTCCTCAAATATCCTTAATTTTCTAGAAGGGACGATAACCCCAGAATAATAGAAACAAGGCAAAACCCAGTCTTCTGTCTTCCAGACAAAATCTTTTGTATTTTCCTTTTTTTTTTTCTTGAGGGACCTTTAGCCTGTACTCACACATAGCCCTTAGAGGAATATTGTCTTGCATCTGAGTTTCTTCCAGAGGAGGCAACCCTGGGCTACATTAGAATCCTACAGACTGATTAAAAGCAGTCTTAGCACTGCAGCCTCCTTTATGAAAGCTTTTCATCATGGAACCTCAGTTAGAAAAAACTGGTCAACAGTTCCATTGCCAACCTGTATTTTTGAGAACAAATTAGCAGATCTGTCAGTAGGAAGGAAAGATGGCGGTTGGCAGTGAGAATTGTTTTTCCGTTTCTTTGGTATAAAATAATCTGGTTTGAATTGTTTTAAAGTACAAAAACAAACGGCATTCAGCCGTGAATCTTAACTCACAGTATCAGTTTGAAAAAATGTTGTTTTCTTTTACAACTTAATGGTGCATCGCGTTGGGCACCTGGGCCCCATTACCGGAGTTCCCAAGAGGGAAATGTCAGCTCAGACATAAATTACAATCCCAAGTACATTTTTTTGCTAAGGCTTCTCGTGGCTCTGTCCACATTCCAGATGACAGGCCTTCAGACTAGTCATTTACACTCTGTCCTGTCACATCCTAAGCTTTCATATTTTTTTGTGGCCACTCTGCAGCTTGTGGATCTTATAGCCCCAAACAAGGGGTAGAACCCACGCCCCAGCAGTGAAAGTGCAGAGTCCCAACCACTAGACCACCAGGAAATTCCCAGATTGTAACATCTTTAATTCCAGAGAATAAGATAAGTTTTCTCAACAAAAACTGTACTTATTAATACAATACCAATGATTTCTGCTACTGTAGTCCCTGGCAAGGAACAATGAGCATGGGCTAATATTAATTTATTCAATGTCATTATAAAAGTTCAAAAAACAAATAGGAGTGATTGCAAACTGGTTCCTGCCTTCTTTCAGTCATGTCCGACTCTGTGTGACTCCATAGACANATATTGATTTATTCAATGTCATTATAAAAGTTCAAAAAACAAATAGGAGTGATTGCAAACTGGTTCCTGCCTTCTTTCAGTCGTGTCCAACTCTGTGTGACCCCATAGACGATAGCCCACCAGGCTCTGCTGTCCCTGGGATTCTCCAGGCAAGAACACTGGAGTGGGTTATCATTGCCTTCTCCAATGCATGAAAGTGAAAAGTGAAAGTGAAGTCGCTCAGTCGTGTCCGACTCAGTGACCCCATGGACTGCGGCCTACCAGGCTCCTCCATCCATGGAATTTTCCAGGCAAGAGTACTGGAGTGGGGTGCCATTGCCTTCTTGATTTCAAATAAGCCTGAAAGGATACACACGCATTATATGCCATGTCTGCACACAAAATCATCTGAACATACTAAATCTGAACGTTTCCATGCACTGTTTTTCATTCAAATTTGACCTATTTGTACAATAAGACAGAGAGATCAGCTTCCATGAGAAGAGCCATGTCTCTAACATAAAGTTGTATCTTTATGAGAATGTCTGAATCAGGTTTTCTTGAATACCATTTCTTTTTCTAAACTCTTGTTAATCCCACATAGCCCAGAACGAGTGGAGAAAACATGACTATGTAATTAGAAATATATAACTTATCAAGCCCTTACCTGCAGCAATGGTTATCTTTAGGCAGGTTACTTTAACTTTCAAGAGTGATTTCCTTGGTCATAAA
The DNA here is from genome assembly GCA_006410735.1 of Raphicerus campestris. Classification (NCBI taxonomy): domain Eukaryota; kingdom Metazoa; phylum Chordata; class Mammalia; order Artiodactyla; family Bovidae; genus Raphicerus; species Raphicerus campestris. The sequence continues at coordinate 252,704 of SJYW01028989.1, read as the reverse complement.
ATAGAGCTAAGGATGTCTATTTCAGAATCTTTGTGATGTTTATGGGGCTGTGCTTGTAAAATGTCTGACTTTATAGAGGATGCCTTCCCTCTATCCAAATAACCCTGAAAAAGCCCTTTGTCTATAGTTCTCCTTATATTATCATCATTTATGTACACTCTTTAGGCTCACGCCATGAGTTGCTTGAAGAGAGGTGGTTTTTTGGTACATGGTGTAGGTATAAAGCTGTGTTGTTTGCGCTTTAAACGCAGTATCACACAATAGAAATTCATACAACAAAGGGAGTAAGTAGTTGAAATAATTAGAGATATTCCATCCCCTCTGATTTGTGCCTTGGGTTCTGAGAGTACTGAAGGTAGAGATAATGTCTTACTTATCTTTGTACCCTATGTTCCTAGCACAACAGTTTGCATACTCTTGGTGATCAATACATGTGTTGCTTTGAATAAAACATACTTGATATTTCTTAATTCTCTTCCACCATCTCTGATTCTGGGCTGAGTATATAGGAAGTTCTCAATAGCGCTCAGTACATCATTTTACTTAATGAACTCATGGACACTCCCTGGGGAAGCCACAGATCTCATCACCCAAGTAGTGTACCATTTGTGAGTTAAGTAGACACACCACATTAATCTTGTCGATCTGGGAACATATCCAATTTGTATTGCTTCAGTTGCATAGGTTGGAAGACAGAGAGGCCAAAATACACAGAGTCACAAGTAATGCCATCTTTATACAGCCTGCCATGCTCTTCACCACTCTTCTCCCTACGGCCTCATCTCCCACCCCCAACTCACTTGGTCTCCCCTGCATTCCGGCCGTAACATTCCCCCCGCATCTGCAGACTTGTATGAGCAGTTTCAGGTGACTGCAGTACCTTCACGCTCTGTCGGCTAGACAGCCTCCTGCAAAACGTGGCATGAGCTGCACACTCCTGTGCAAGAGTCCCCAGGTTCCTAAGCAGAGCTAAACAAGCTGGCCTCTCTCCACTCAGCATGGCCCTCACATTACACTTCACGGCCCTGGCCCCATAGCTTCATACCCTGTTCTCTAGGAAAATCATGAGCTACTTGAAAAATTTAATCTTAGAGCACAGCAATCCCTGGTGGGCTCAGATGATAAAAAATCTGCGTACAGTGCAAGAGACCCGGTTTCCATCTCTAAGTCAGGAAGAGCCCTGGAGAAGGAAATGGCTACCCACTCCAGTATTCTTCTTGCCTGGAGAATTCCATGGACAGAGGAACCTAGCAGGCTATAGTCCATGGGTCACAAAGAGTCAGGCGTGACTGATCAACTATCTCTTTCAATTCATTCAGTTCAGTTCAGTTCAGTCGTTCAGTCGTGTCCGACTCTGCGACTCCATGAACTGCAGCACGCCAGGCCTCGCTGTCCATCACCAACTCCCAGAATCCACCCAAACTCATGTCCATTGAGTTGGTGATGCCATCCAACCATCTCATACTCTGTCGTCCCTTTCTCCTCCTGGCTTCAATCTTTCCCAGGATCAAGGTCTTTCCAAATGGGTCAGATCTTCGCATCAAGTAGCCATTGGAGTTTCAGCTTCAGCATCAGTCCTTCCAATGACTATTCAGGACTGATTTCCTTTAGGATGGACTGGTTGGATTTCCTTGTAGTCCAAAGGACTCTCATAGAAGATGCTTAGTAAGAATTTTCTAAATTCACAGAGAAAGCAAAAGTGAGTAGCCAGGAAAAGGAGGAAAGAGAAATTAGCTCAACAAGAAAAAGATGCTAAGCAGTGAATGTATCTTAAATTTCTCTAATGCCTTAATTCAATAGCTATTTCTTTACTGATCTAAAAATGATATGTATATACTATTTACCAATAGATAAACCTCTAGATCTATTGAATCAAGGAAAAAATGTGAACTTTACTTACTAGCAAATTTCATATTTTGAAACCTAAAACTCATTTTTCAGAAAAGTATTCTAGCCTGCTTGTGATTATTTTAACGATGACAAAGTGGAAACCAGAAAGCTTAAAAAAATGCTATGTAAGTGTTCATCAGGTTTAAATAAAAAAGAATCCTTATGTTTGCAGTTTTCATTTTTCTTTGTTTTTAAAATTGGAGCATAATTTTAAATGTATACATTATTATTAAAAGATATACACATATGCCCCCCTCTTGAGCTCTCTCCCACTCCCCCCTCCCACCCCTCTAGTCATCACAGAGCATCAGGCTGAGCTTCCTGTAGGTTACTCTTAATTTTGTACACATTTCAAGACTATTTCACAGTCACCCAAGAGAACTCAAATCTTCAGTTAGCCCTCGTTTTCCGGTTGTTCAAGCATTCTGTAACTTCCAAGTTTCTGGTTTTAGTGATTTGTCAGTGCTCTGAGGGTAACGCACAGATACACTCAGTCTTTCATGAGTCATCTTCAGCCCCAAGCACAGTAGCTTATGAGGATAACACTTTTTTTCCTGTCTTTGACATTTCAGTTCTCAACTTTGGAAATCTGTCTGCAGTTGGATTAAGTTTAAATATGATGTCAAGTTTTCCACTATCTCATGAGAAAAACATGTCTCTCCTAAGTCTAAATTGTGTTTAAATAAGTCTAATTGTGCTTACTCTTGTATTAATTCGGGGAATTCCTAGATTCCTTTGCAGAGAAAGGAAAAGAACAGCATTCTAACTGCAGATGATAAGGGAGACGATCACAGAATGATACATGTCAGCCATCAGCAGTGCTTCTTCATAAGCGAATTAAGATACAGAAGGGTAGGAAGAGCTGAATTGGAGAGGTTATAAACAGCATTTGGGCGAGAAAATGCAAGAATAGCCATTTTAGTGGGCGTTGTTTTCTTAACACCTAAAATACTGCATATGATAATTGCTCAAAAATATTTGTTTTAAGAAAAGTACTTTAATGATACTACTTCACAGGGAGAGATTTAGTATATGTGAATGGCAGGAACGTCAAGGAAAGGGAATTTTTGCACAATGATGGAAGAGAAGTGAAATGAAGTCTCTCAGTCGTGTCCGACTCTTTGCCACCCCAGGGATTGTAGCCTACCACGCTCCTCCGTCTAAGGGATTTTCTAGGCAAGAGTACTGGAGTGGGTTGCCATTTCCTTCTCCAAAGCTGTCCTTTTCATTTTTCCACCAAAAAATGCTTTTGAGTAGTACAAAGATGAACTATGTTACTTTTTTTAATATAATATGAAACAACCAGGGACTGTAGCCCACCAGGCTCCTCCATTCATGGGATTCTCCAAGCAAGAATACTGGAGTGGGTTGCCATTTCCTTCTCCGGGGGATCTTCCCAACCCAGGGATCGAACCCAGGTCTCCTGCATTGCAGGCAGACGTTTTAACCTCTGAGGCACCAGGGAAGCCCTATGAAACAACCATAAAATTGCTAAAGAAGACTTAATCAAAAGGTCATTGCCTTCTTGACCACCCTTTCTGCTCAAAAACACACCATCCCCACACCAGTACCACTGAGCAGTTCAGTGACCTTAGATTCCTTACAATCACTGGATCTTTGTTCTCCTTCTGTATGTGGGAAGAAAATACTCTTTCTCTGTTCATGTTATGTATTTCTCCTCATTGTCTCTACAACCATAAGATTTTTTTCTTTTAAGGTAATGACACAGCAGTGTCATGCTATCAGAGATAATTAATATAGAACAGAAAGTTCCATTTATACTCCTGGTGAACTAATCTAAAGAAGTGAGGATCCAGGCTAAACATGACTAGGAGCTTGAAATCAGATGGTGGTGTTAAGATGTTTTGGGATGCTGAGAGGGAAAAACAAGGAAGGGAGAAAAAGAGAAGACAAAGAAAGTGAGATTTATGAATGTCTAACTCAAATGATCTATGGAAAACAGTAAATAACTATGATGCCTACATTTGCTCATGAATGGTCATAAATAACACTGGAATCTTTCTGATACTGAGCAATCCAGACTTTTCAAGTGTAAGTGTAGAGTTATGCAAAATAAAGAAAAGAATATAAGATCACTGTAGTAGAAATTAATAACCCTTACTATATTTGGTTTTCTTCTCCTTCTGGGGAGTATGGGAAGACTTCCCAGAGTCCCTTGCAGTTAGGTTGAGGTCATGTGACCAGTCTTGGCCAATGAACTGTGACAGGCATGACTTTCAATGGGAGTTTTTTAGAGAAANTCTGGGGAGTATAAGAAGGCTTCCCAGAGTCCCTTGCAGTTAGGTTGAGGTCATGTGGCCAGTCTTGGTCAATGGACCGTGACAAGCATGACTTTCAATGGGAGCCTTTTAGAGAAGGAAGGATGAGATCTCCATATTTTCTCTTCTCCAGATGCAGTGATCAGTAAAACATGTTGATACCAGAATCACAGAGTAGAAGGACCTTGGCTCCTTGCATTGCCATATAAAAAGCTGTCTAGAATAGCTGCCTGTTTGCCATCAAAGTTGGCATAAGTAAAAGACAAACTTTTGTTGTGTAAAGCCATTTAGAGTTAGGGGTATATTTGTCACTGCATTACAGCCTAGCTTATCCTGGATTGCTTAAATAATTGTCACAAGAATTAAATGAGAAAGTATTTTTAAGTGTTCTGAAAACAATAAAGTATTTTAAATATGAATAGTTAACAATTTTGATGAAAGGCTCTCTTGTGGCAAATTTTTATTACCAAATAGCTCTATGTGAAAGTAAAAGTCACTCATATCCGACTCTTGTGACCCCACGTACTATATACAGTCCATGGAATTCTCCAGGTCAGAAGACTGGAGTGGGTAGCCTTTCCCTTCTCCAGGGGATCTTCCCAACCCTGAGGTCAAACCCAGGTCTTCCACACTGCAGGCGGATTCTTTACCAGCTGAGCCACAACTGAAGCCCAAGAATACTGGAGCTGGTAGCCTGTCCCTTCTCCAGGGGATCTTCCTGAACCAGGAATTGAGCAGTGTCTCCTGCAATCCAGGTGGATTCCTTACCAATTGAGCTATCTGGATCTCTGACAAAGAGATCCTGAAAATATGTGACAAAGAATTTTCCAAAAAATACTTGCTGTAANAACAGAAGGATATTTGTAACTGTTATACAGAAAGATATTTGTCATTATGTGTGTTTGGAAAATGCTGGCTTAAAATCATTTCTCTTTTTCAAGAATTCTCAGAATCTTGATTATGCTTCTTGTGGTTTTTCAAATGATTAGTAAAATAAACAGCATTTTTCCTAATGTCTTAATCATTGAGACTTATCCCCTCCCCTTCTTCCTAAAACACATGCTCAACACATCAGAGAAACTTTTTGAGAGCAGTATCCCATGGAATTCACTCAAGAAAATGCCAGTGTCAAAGGGCTTCCCAGGTGGCCCACCAGTAATCCTCCCGCCAATGCAAAAGACTCAAGAAACACAGGTTCACTCCCTGGGTCAGGAAGATCCCTTGGAGGAGGAAATGGCAACTCACTCCAGTATTCTTGCCTGGAAAATTCCATGGACAGAAACAGAAGTCTGGCAGGCTGCAATCCATGGGGTCACAAGAAGTCTGACAAGACCAAACACGCACACAGACATGGAATATTCTATTTGGTACTCCAGCTTTATAATGGAAGTAAGGAGATATTAGGCAGAGACAGTAACTTGTCAGAAGACACAAAACATATAATAGTGTCTATTTCTGAGGGCACAGGACTATGCAGAAGGCTCAAAGAAGAAAATCAGGGGGGATATCAAGTGGCCAGATCCTGAAGGAACTTAACTGCCAAGCCAGGGAGTTTAGACTTTGTCCTGGAAGCCATCGAGTCTCTACTTAAGCCTCTAGGTCTATCCTTTTATTCTACAATGAGGACAGTGAGATGGAGTAAGTTTGATGCATTTATATATATCTGTGTAGATCTGACTGTATGAATTCCAAAGATGTGAGTAGAGCTTGCTTTAGCCTTTGACATCAGTAATTATGGAGCACCTATAAAATAGCACTTAAGTTCAAAATATGCATGTATATACTCTCAGTATCCTCTATAGACAGTAGCTTTGCAGGAATTCTTCCTCAAATATCCTTAATTTTGTAGAAGGGACGATAACCCCAGAATAATAGAAACAAGGCAAAACCCAGTCTTCTGTCTTCCAGACAAAATCTTTTGTATTTTCCTTTTTTTTTTTTCTTTTGAGGGACCTTTAGCCTGTACTCACACATAGCCCTTAGAGGAATATTGTCTTGCATCTGAGTTTCTTCCAGAGGAGGCAACCCTGGGCTACATTAGAATCCTACAGACTGATTAAAAGCAGTCTTAGCACTGCAGCCTCCTTTATGAAAGCTTTTCATCATGGAACCTCAGTTAGAAAAAACTGGTCAACAGTTCCATTGCCAACCTGTATTTTTGAGAACAAATTAGCAGATCTGTCAGTAGGAAGGAAAGATGGGGGTTGGCAGTGAGAATTGTTTTTCCGTTTCTTTGGTATAAAATAATCTGGTTTGAATTGTTTTAAAGTACAAAAACAAACGGCATTCAGCCGTGAATCTTAACTCACAGTATCAGTTTGAAAAAATGTTGTTTTCTTTTACAACTTAATGGTGCATCGCGTTGGGCACCTGGGCCCCATTACCGGAGTTCCCAAGAGGGAAATGTCAGCTCAGACATAAATTACAATCCCAAGTACATTTTTTTGCTAAGGCTTCTCGTGGCTCTGTCCACATTCCAGATGACAGGCCTTCAGACTAGTCATTTACACTCTGTCCTGTCACATCCTAAGCTTTCATATTTTTTTGTGGCCACTCTGCAGCTTGTGGATCTTATAGCCCCAAACAAGGGGTAGAACCCACGCCCCAGCAGTGAAAGTGCAGAGTCCCAACCACTAGACCACCAGGAAATTCCCAGATTGTAACATCTTTAATTCCAGAGAATAAGATAAGTTTTCTCAACAAAAACTGTACTTATTAATACAATACCAATGATTTCTGCTACTGTAGTCCCTGGCAAGGAACAATGAGCATGGGCTAATATTAATTTATTCAATGTCATTATAAAAGTTCAAAAAACAAATAGGAGTGATTGCAAACTGGTTCCTGCCTTCTTTCAGTCATGTCCGACTCTGTGTGACTCCATAGACAATAGCCCACCAGGCTCCCCTGTCCCTGGGATTCTCCAGGCAAGAACACTGGAGTGGGTTGCCATTTCCTTCTCCAATGCATGAAAGTGAAAAGTGAAAGTGAAGTCAGTCGTGTCCAACTCTTAGTGACCCCATGGACTGCGGCCTACCAGGCTCCTCCATCCATGGAATTTTCCAGGCAAGAGTACTGGAGTGGGGTGCCATTGCCTTCTTGATTTCAAATAAGCCTGAAAGGATACACATGCATTATATGCCACGTCTGCACGCAAAACCATCTGAACATACTAAGTCTGAATGTTTCCATGCACTGTTTTTCATTCAAATTTGACCTATTTGTACAATAAGACAGAGAGATCAGCTTCCATGAGAAGAGCCATGTCTCTAACATAAAGTTGTATCTTTATGAGAATGTCTGAATCAGGTTTTCTTGAATACCATTTCTTTTTCTAAACTCTTGTTAATCCCACATAGCCCAGAACGAGTGGAGAAAACATGACTATGTAATTAGAAATATATAACTTATCAAGCCCTTACCTGCAGCAATGGTTATCTTTAGGCAGGTTACTTTAACTTTCAAGAGTGATTTCCTTGGTCATAAAATAGAGCTAAGGATGTCTATTTCAGAATCTTTGTGATGTTTATGGGGCTGTGCTTGTAAAATGTCTGACTTTATAGAGGATGCCTTCCCTCTATCCAAATAACCCTGAAAAAGCCCTTTGTCTATAGTTCTCCTTATATTATCATCATTTATGTACACTCTTTAGGCTCACGCCATGAGTTGCTTGAAGAGAGGTGGTTTTTTGGTACATGGTGTAGGTATAAAGCTGTGTTGTTTGCGCTTTAAACGCAGTATCACACAATAGAAATTCATACAACAAAGGGAGTAAGTAGTTGAAATAATTAGAGATATTCCATCCCCTCTGATTTGTGCCTTGGGTTCTGAGAGTACTGAAGGTAGAGATAATGTCTTACTTATCTTTGTACCCTATGTTCCTAGCACAACAGTTTGCATACTCTTGGTGATCAATACATGTGTTGCTTTGAATAAAACATACTTGATATTTCTTAATTCTCTTCCACCATCTCTGATTCTGGGCTGAGTATATAGGAAGTTCTCAATAGCGCTCAGTACATCATTTTACTTAATGAACTCATGGACACTCCCTGGGGAAGCCACAGATCTCATCACCCAAGTAGTGTACCATTTGTGAGTTAAGTAGACACACCACATTAATCTTGTCGATCTGGGAACATATCCAATTTGTATTGCTTCAGTTGCATAGGTTGGAAGACAGAGAGGCCAAAATACACAGAGTCACAAGTAATGCCATCTTTATACAGCCTGCCATGCTCTTCACCACTCTTCTCCCTACGGCCTCATCTCCCACCCCCAACTCACTTGGTCTCCCCTGCATTCCGGCCGTAACATTCCCCCCGCATCTGCAGACTTGTATGAGCAGTTTCAGGTGACTGCAGTACCTTCACGCTCTGTCGGCTAGACAGCCTCCTGCAAAACGTGGCATGAGCTGCACACTCCTGTGCAAGAGTCCCCAGGTTCCTAAGCAGAGCTAAACAAGCTGGCCTCTCTCCACTCAGCATGGCCCTCACATTACACTTCACGGCCCTGGCCCCATAGCTTCATACCCTGTTCTCTAGGAAAATCATGAGCTACTTGAAAAATTTAATCTTAGAGCACAGCAATCCCTGGTGGGCTCAGATGATAAAAAATCTGCGTACAGTGCAAGAGACCCGGTTTCCATCTCTAAGTCAGGAAGAGCCCTGGAGAAGGAAATGGCTACCCACTCCAGTATTCTTCTTGCCTGGAGAATTCCATGGACAGAGGAACCTAGCAGGCTATAGTCCATGGGTCACAAAGAGTCAGGCGTGACTGATCAACTATCTCTTTCAATTCATTCAGTTCAGTTCAGTTCAGTCGTTCAGTCGTGTCCGACTCTGCGACTCCATGAACTGCAGCACGCCAGGCCTCGCTGTCCATCACCAACTCCCAGAATCCACCCAAACTCATGTCCATTGAGTTGGTGATGCCATCCAACCATCTCATACTCTGTCGTCCCTTTCTCCTCCTGGCTTCAATCTTTCCCAGGATCAAGGTCTTTCCAAATGGGTCAGATCTTCGCATCAAGTAGCCATTGGAGTTTCAGCTTCAGCATCAGTCCTTCCAATGACTATTCAGGACTGATTTCCTTTAGGATGGACTGGTTGGATTTCCNGATCTTAGATTTCTGAATGTTGCATTTTACGCCAACTTTTGCACTCTCCTCTTTCATTTTCATCAAGAGGCTTTTTAGTTCTTCTTTGCTTTCTGCCATAAGTGTGGCGTCATCTGCATATCTGAGCTTATTGATGTTTCTCCTGGCAATCTTGATTCCAGCTTGTGTTTCTTCCAGTCCAGCATTTCCCATGACAACTCTGCATACAAGTTACATAAGCAGGGTGACAATATACAGCCTTGACATACCCCTTTCCCAATTTTGAGCCAGTCTAGTGTTCCATGTCTGATTCTAACTGCTGCTACTTGATCTGCATACAGGTTTCTCAGGAGGCAGGTAAAGTGGTCTGGTATTTCCCTCTCTTTAAGAGTTTCCCACAGTTTGTTGTGATGAGTTTTCTAGTGCTGCCATAACAAACTGCCACAAATTTGGTAGCTTTAAGCAATGAAATTTATTCATGCACAATTATGGAGCCCACACCTGAAATCAGTGCATCAGCAGGATGATACCCCCTCTGAAGGCTCCATGGGAGAATTGGTTCTTCCAGTTTCTAGTGGCTCTATGCAATTCTTGGTTTGTGTTGCTAATATTTTCCCCACTATCCTTGGAGATAGCCCTCACTATGGCACCCCACTCTAGTACTCTTGCCTGGAGAATCCCATGGACGAAGGAGCCTGGTAGGCTGCAGTCCATGGAGTCGCTAAAAGTCAGATATGACTGAATGACTTCACCTTCACTTTTCATTTTTATGCATTGGAGAAGGAAATGGCACCCCACTCCAGAGTTCTTGCCTGGAGAATCCCAGGGATGGGAAAGCCTGGTGGGCTGCCATCTATGAGGTCACACAGAGTCAGACACAACTGAAGTGACTTAGCAGCAGCAGTAGGGTAATATAGGGTGCTTGCATCTATCAATCTTTAATTTAATTAGGTATGCAAAGATCTTTTCCCAAATAAGGTCACATTTACAGGTTTTGGGGATAGAACAGGGACAAATTTTGAAGTGGGAGGCACCAAGCAACCCACTATAAATAATTAGGGGAGTCCTTTCAGGGCTTTCTGGAAACTTGGTGGTGTTCAATACAAAGTTCTAAATTGTTGACTTATAATAGAGGTAATTTTCCAGCACTTCAAACTGAGTGCCCTGGCTCATTGTCAAATAAAGGATCCTCACCTAGAAAGAGAAAAGATTTTTAGAGAGGGAGAGGCTTATTTTGATCTAATGGGGCAAGAATTGAATAGACTTGTAAACTTCCACTTTCTCTAAAGTAAAATACTAACCTTCTTAACTACAACTTTGAATCACCAAAACACTCATTCAAACATAATTAAGATCATATGTTTCAGTTTTCAGTCTTTGACAGGCTTTAAAATGTCATTCAGATGTGTGAACTTGGCAAAAAAGAATAAAATCGTAGAGAAAATGCATGAAAAGATTTTGAAAATGAAAAAGCAAAATAAGTTTAAGGCTAAAGATAGATTTGTCCATTACTTTCACTACTGGAATATGTTCTCACTTAACATCTAACATTTTCAGTTTATACATTTACAAGTATCAGAAATTTTAAAACCTCAAGAAATTTTCATCCATTCAAAACTGGAACTAGTTTGAGTCCTTAGAGAAAAAATGAGATTCTGGTTGTGGAGATATAATAATGCCTTTGAGAAATGTCCTGAGGATTTATCCAAATATCTGTTGCCGTTGAGTAAATGTTTGTGTTCCTCCTAAATTCGTATTTTGAAATCCTAACCCCCGTTATGATGGTGTTAGGAAATGGGGTCTTCAGGAGATGATTAGACCAAGATGGTCAGCTCTCATTAATGGAATTAATGACCTTGTAGAAGAGACTCCAGAAAGACTGCTCCCCTCTTCTACCATGTGAAGACTCAGGAGGAAGGTGGCTCTCTATGAATCAGGAAGTGGACCTCCACAATATTTGGAATCTGTCAGTATCTTGATCTTGGACTTCCTAGGCTCCAAAAATGTGAGAAATACATTTCTGTTGTTAATAAGCCACCTGGTCTACGTTAATTTGTTATATAGTTTTAATGGATGAAGACATCTGTGAATCTCAAGTTGGAATGGTTACAGTTGTAAGAGTTTGGCAAGATTCTAGGCCATTTTGTTCCTTGTCCTTGGGAAACTGAATTTCCCAAAGAGTAGTCTATAATATAACTGCATAATATTAAATCTCTTAATTCTGACACGAGGGTTTCCAGCCTCTGGGATCTAATGCCTGATGATCTAATGTGGAGCTGGTGCAATAATATTAACAGAAATAAAGTGTACGATAAATGTAATGCACTTGTTTCATCCTGAAACCATCCCCCTACCACCACGGTCTGTGGAAAAATTGTCTTCTAGGAAGCTGGTCCTTGGTGATCTAACACATACCCACCCTCCATTTCAATGTCTCTGAAATTAGGCTACCCATTACACAAGGTCAAAGAATATCTGTCAGCAGCTAGAGGCTTTCCTGGTGGCTCAGATGGTAAAGAATCCAACTGCAGTATAGGAGGCATAGGTTCAGTCCCTGGGCTGGGAAGATCCCCTGGAGAAGGGAATCTTTCATTGTCACAGGGCTTGCTTGGGCTGCCTTAGCTGTGCATGGATGATACCTTTCATGTGATGATCACTTCAGTTGGGTTAATACATTTTTT
>SJYW01028989.1:205284-239944 GCA_006410735.1 Raphicerus campestris | reverse complement strand
GTCGCTAAAAGTCAGATATGACTGAATGACTTCACTTTCACTTTTCATTTTTATGCATTGGAGAAGGAAATGGCACCCCTCTCCAGAGTTCTTGCCTGGAGAATCCCAGGGACGGGAAAGCCTGGTGGGCTGCCATCTATGAGGTCACACAGAGTCAGACACAACTGAAGTGACTGAACAGCAGCAGTAGGGTAATATAGGGTGCTTGCATCTATCAATCTTTAATTTAATTAGGTATGCAAAGATCTTTTCCCAAATAAGGTCACATTTACAGGTTTTGGGGATAGAACAGGGACAAATTTTGAAGTGGGAGGCACCAAGCAACCCACTATAAATAATTAGGGGAGTCCTTTCAGGGCTTTCTGGAAACTTGGTGGTGTTCAATACAAAGTTCTAAATTGTTAACTTATAATAGAGGTAATTTTCCAGCACTTCAAACTGAGTGCCCTGGCTCATTGTCAAATAAAGGATCCTCACCTAGAAAGAGAAAAGATTTTTAGAGAGGGAGAGGCTTATTTTGATCTAATGGGGCAAGAATTGAATAGACTAGTAAACTTCCACTTTCTCTAAAGTAAAATACTAACCTTCTTAACTACAACTTTGAATCACCAAAACACTCATTCAAACATAATTAAGATCATATGTTTCAGTTTTCAGTCTTTGACAGGGTTTAAAATGTCATTCAGATGTGTGAACTTGGCAAAAAAGAATAAAATCGTGGAGAAAATGCATGAAAAGATTTTGAAAATGAAAAAGCAAAATAAGTTTAAGGCTAAAGATAGATTTGTCCATTACTTTCACTACTGGAATATGTTCTCACTTAACATCTAACATTTTCAGTTTATACATTTATGAGTATCAGAAATTTTAAAACCTCAAGAAATTTTCATTGATTCAAAACTGGAAATAGTTTGAGTCCTTAGAGAAAAAATGAGATTCTGGTTGTGGAGATATAATAATGCCTTTGAGAAATGTCCTGAGGATTTATCTGAATATCTGTTGCTGTTGATTAAATGTTTGTGTTCCTCCTAAATTCGTATTTTGAAATCCTAACCCCCGTTATGATGGTGTTAGGAAATGGGGTCTTCAGGAGATGATTAGACCAAGATGGTCAGCTCTCATTANCCAAATATCTGTTGCCGTTGAGTAAATGTTTGTGTTCCTCCTAAATTCGTATTTTGAAATCCTAACCCCCGTTATGATGGTGTTAGGAAATGGGGTCTTCAGGAGATGATTAGACCAAGATGGTCAGCTCTCATTAATGGAATTAATGACCTTGTAGAAGAGACTCCAGAAAGACTGCTCCCCTCTTCTACCATGTGAAGACTCAGGAGGAAGGTGGCTCTCTATGAATCAGGAAGTGGACCTCCACAATATTTGGAATCTGTCAGCATCTTGATCTTGGACTTCCTAGGCTCCAAAAATGTGAGAAATACATTTCTGTTGTTAATAAGCCACCTGGTCTATGTTAATTTGTTATATAGTTTTAATGGATGAAGACATCTGTGAATCTCAAGTTGGAATGGTTACAGTTGTAAGAGTTTGGCAAGATTCTAGGCCATTTTGTTCCTTGTCCTTGGGAAACTGAATTTCCCAAAGAGTAGTCTATAATATAACTGCATAATATTAAATCTCTTAATTCTGACACGAGGGTTTCCAGCCTCTGGGATCTAATGCCTGATGATCTAATGTGGAGCTGGTGCAATAATATTAACAGAAATAAAGTGTACGATAAATGTAATGCACTTGTTTCATCCTGAAACCATCCCCCTACCACCACTGTCTGTGGAAAAATTGTCTTCTAGGAAGCTGGTCCTTGGTGATCTAACACATACCCACCCTCCATTTCAATGTCTCTGAAATTAGGCTACCCATTACACAAGGTCAAAGAATATCTGTCAGCAGCTAGAGGCTTTCCTGGTGGCTCAGATGGTAAAGAATCCAACTGCAGTATAGGAGGCATAGGTTCAGTCCCTGGGCTGGGAAGATCCCCTGGAGAAGGGAATCTTTCATTTTCACAGGGCTTGCTTGGGCTGCCTTAGCTGTGCATGGATGATACCTTTCATGTGATGATCACTTCAGTTGGGTTAATACATTTTTTCTGTACATCATGCACGGTGCATTCTCAGTTGATAAGTTGCGTCTGACTCTTTTGTGACCCCATGGACTGTAGCCTGACAGGCTCCTCTGTCCATGGCATTTTCCAGGCAAGATTACTGGAGTGGGTTTCCTCTTCCAGGGGATCTTCCTGACCCAGGGATTGAAACTGTGTCTCCTACACATTGCCAGATGGATTCTTTACTGCTGTGCCACCTGAGAAGCTTTTTGTAACTGGTGTGGCTAAATTTAACTTGAGCTCTCAATTCTTGCTTATAAAAGGTTGCACTTTAATGTTGCATTGAGATGAACATTTTTATGAAGCCAGAAGATTGACAGTCAAATAACAAGTCATCTAATTTAAGGTGGTAGACATTGCCAAACTCCTATTATAGAAGATAAAATGTTGAAAGCTGGGAGAAGTTGATGTGATTTATTTAGTCATCACACTGTTTTATCTGTCAAAAGTCTTCCACCTGAATTTTAAGAGAAGCTGATCAACTTCTAGAGATACATACTTAAGTAAGTAACAGGAAAAGCATATAAATCCCTAAGGGCCTTCCATTTAACATAGAATTATGATGTCAATCCTGAAGATGTTAAAAAAAATCAATATGATGAGTGTAATTTATGTAAAACAGCATGTCAATCTGATGTTGAAAAGGTGAAAGTAAAAAAGCTGTAGACTGATGAAAGTCTTTCTTTTTGAATTTCTACAGGTGTATTTGCTTATTAAAATCTCTTTAGTATCCTATAATAAAGATATATACTTACCTTTGTTTTTACCTTCTGCTCTAAACATATGTGAAACTAGAACTCTCCTCATCCCTGAACCCCCCAAAGATACACACACATCAGCTGCTACTGTTTACCAGCACTGCATCCTAGTAACATACCTAAGGCATATTACCCTATGGAAAGATTATTGTTTATTTACCTGATTTTCAGTTTTGTAAATGATAGTCACAGATACAATCAAAAGAATAAAAGGTTGTAATTCAGGAGACCCTACTGCTATCTTTCTTTTCATTAATCTGCTTTATGGTCATGAGCAAGATTCTCCTTTTTCTCTGCATTGATTTTGCCATCTCTTCAATAAATATACATCAGCTGTACAAAATAATCCACAATTCCTTTTGCTGCCCTACCCTTGTGTGTGTGTGTGTGTGTGTGTGTGTGTGTGTGTGTGTGTTAGTTGCTTAGTCGTGTCCAACTCTTTGCAACCCCATAGACTGCAGCCCACTAAGCCCCTCCATCCCTGGGATTCTCCAGGCAAGAACACAGGAGTGGGTTGCCGTTTCCTTCTCCAGAAGAAACTACAGAAAGAAAGAAAGTGAAGTCACTCAGTCATGTCCAGCTCTTTGCAACCCCATGGACTGTCGTCTACCGGGCTCCTCCATCCATGGAATTTTCCAGGCAAGAGTACTGGAGTGGGTTGCCATTTCCTTCTCCAGCCCTACCCTTTGATGCCTGCAATGAGGTCCATTACACGAAGACAGAATACAATCTCATTGGTTAAACATATTTCTGTAAATCTTTTTGCAAAGCATAAAACCACAGCTTATTTTGTGGTTTTCATGAATAATGCATAATTTTGTTAGATAATTTTTTTGAGATCACACGCTCATCTAATACCACATTCTGAAGCCCTATGCCAGCCATCAGAGAGAGAGCTATAAATTCAAATGTACCATTCAGTGTTTATCAACTTCTTTTCATGTGCTGATCCTATTCTTTGCATTGAGTAGAGCCATATGAGGTTGGGCTTCCCTAATAGCTCAGTTGGTAAAGAATATACCTGCAATTCAGGAGATCCCTCTTCAATTCCTGGGTCAGAAAGATCTGCTGGAGAAGGTATAGGCTATCCACTCCAGTATTCTTGGGCTTCCCTTGTGGCTCAGCTGGTAAAGAATCCGCCTGCAATGTGGGAGACCTAGGTTCAATCTGTGAGTTGTGAAAAATCCCCTGGATAAAGGAAAGGCTACACACTCCAGTATTCTGGCCTGGAGAATTCCATGGACTGTATAGGACATAGGTCTCAAAGAACTGGACACAACTGAGCGACTTTCACTTTCACTTTCATATGAGGTCACAAAGTGGAAGAGGGGCTTGGTGTCTTGTAACCTTGACCACATTTTCCACTTTGGTGGAGATGGTGGTGATTGTTCCCCTCTTCTTTTTCATCACTGCCATCATCATCACCTTCACATCTCACCTCCAATTCACCTTCTATGTTACTTCCTATAAGATGTGATCCTGGCATGCCCCTGCCTAACGCTTCAGATGCTTCCCATCACCTCAGGGGTGAAGTCCAGTCTCCTTGCATGGTTTTTTCCTTTTTATTCTCATCTCTTACCATTTTCCCACCAATCATCCCATTCCAGCTAAGAATGTTCCTCTTCAACTCTTTTAGTGTGCCATGCTCTCTTCCGCCGCTAAGCTCTGAACATGCTGTTTCTTTATCCAGGGAAGTTGACTGTATCCCCATCTTCCCCCTTAGGTACCTCCATTTGGTTGTTGTTTCAGCAAGGCCACTTCCTCTGGGTGACTCGGTAATGCCTTGATCACCGGTCTTGCACTAGGTGCCCCTCCTGTCGGCTCCTACAGCATCTCACACTTCCCCTCCGATGCCACTGCCAGCAGTCTGCTCTAACTGCCTTCTTCCTAGTGTATCTCCCCCTAATGCCAGTCCTTTTCAGCTAGGCAATTTCAGATGGCTTTTCAACTAGATGACTTCAGATGGTATAAAGGTCCTATAAAACTTCAGAGCTCTGCTTGGCAGTGTACTGTCCAGAGCATAGATATGAGAAGACGAAGGATCCAACCTGTTTGAATCATTGTGGGTGACATGACCTTTTAAATCCCACCTCTCCAATGTGACAGCAAAACAAACCTTCAACAGAGAACTGTATGGACAAAACCCAAACAGCTGTGACAGATGTCATACTTCAGAAACCATCCCCAGTTGCCCATGGACTGGCTTACACTCCAGAGTATTCCTTCCAAGTTTAGAGATCTGAAAACTTCTCTTTACTGTTCTAGCGTCCCTCAGACACATATGTCAACTGACCATTTATCTACCTGGAGAATGAGTTTCTCTCTCATCCCACCACTGAACTCAGCTTTCCTTTTGAAGATGTGAATCAAACTAACTCTCTGGAAGTTACTAGAATCATAAAGCACCATATGTGAGGGTTGTAGGATCTAGCAAGCAAGTCTTTTGTAACTACAATTTATTAGTTTACTAATAAAAAGGTAGTGATGAAAAATTGTGACATTTTCTGAGTCCACTGTGATCTAGACACCTTGAATATATTAAATTAACATATATACATAAATTAACCCTCTCCAACCAACCTGGAAGTAGATATTACTGTCTCCATTTCACAGATGAAGAGACAAAGTCTCAGAGCTTAATGGCTTGTCCAAAGTTATGCAGCTACAAGTGTCAGAGTTGATGTTAATAAAAAGAACATATCCTTCTGATTCCAAAGCCTGTGTTCTTTTTATTCCGTGGAGATGATTCTCAGTGTTTCAGAGTGGGATATGCGGTACTTGAAGAGTCAATGAAGAAAATGAGCAACCTGAAAACACTCGTGTTTCATCTGCAGTGAAATGAAGTGCAAAAGACTCTCCTTCTGGAAGAGCCTTTCTCACCGGTGCCTGAAGTGGAGAACTGCTTAGCCGTCCTACCAACAAGATTACGTCTGTGGCAGGTGGGATCACTGGGATTCACTGCCCTCTCTTCTAAGGGTGGTGGTGTATTTCAGTTGCTAAGTTTTGTCTGACTCTTTGCAACCCCATGGACTGTAGTACACCAGGCTTCTCTGTCCTCCACTATCTCCTGGAGTTTGCTCAAACTCGTCCATTGAGTCAGTGATGCTGTCTAACCACTTCATCCTCTGCTGTCCCCTTCGCCTTTTGCTTTCAATCTTTCCCAGCATCAGGGTCTTTTCCAATGGATCAGCTCTTCGCATCATGTGGCCAAAGCAGTGGTGCCTCAGCTTTAGCATCAGACCTTCCACTGAATATTCAGGGTTGATTTCCTTTTAGTCCAAGGGACTATCAAGAGTATTCTCCAGCACCAAAATTCAAAAGCATCAACTCTTTGGCCCTCAGTCTTCTTTGTGATCCAACATTCACATCCATATGTGACTCCTGGAAAAAACCATTGGTTTGACTGTACGGACTTTGGTCGACAAAGTGATGTCTCTGCTTTTCAGCACATTGTCTGGATTTGTTATTGCTTCCCTTCCAAGGAGCAAGTGTCTTTTAATTTCATGGTCGCAATCACCATCCACAATGATTGGAGAGCCTAAGAAAATAAAATCCATCACTGCTTCCACTTTTTCTCATTTTATTTGCCATGAAGTGATGGGACTCAATGCCATGATCTTAGTTTTTTAATGCTGAGTTTCAAGCCAGCTTTTTCACTCTCCTCTTTCATCCTCATAAGAAGCTCTTTAGTTCCTCTTCACTTTCTGCCATTAGAGGGGCATCATCTGCACATCTGAGGTTGTTAGTATTTCTCCCTTGATTCCAGCTTGTGATTCACCCAGCTTGGCATTTTGCATGATGTACTCTGCATAATAAGTGGGTGACAATATACAATCCCAATGCATTCATTTCTCAATTTTAAATCAGTCTGATGTTCCATGTCTGATTCTAACTTGCTTCTTGACCTGCATACAGGTTTCTCAGGAGACAGGTAAGGTGGTCTGATGTTCCCATCTCTTTAAGAATTTTCCATAGTTTGTTGTGATCCACACAGTCAAAGGCTTTAGTGTAATCAATGATGCAGAAATAAATGTTTTTCTGGAACTCCCTTGTTTTCCCCATGATCCAACAAATGTCAGGAATTTGATCTCTAGTTTCTCTGCCTCTTCAAAACCCTGCTTGTACATCTGGAAGTTCTCAGTTCACATACTGTTGGCACCTAGCTTGAAGGATTTTGAGCATCATCTTGCTAGATGTGAAATGAGTGCAATTGTACGAGAGTTTGGACCTTCTAAGGAACATTCCCTAAATAACCCTTCTATTTCACCTAAGCAATTCATACCCTGACACTTTCTGGGAGCTGACAGAGCCCTGGAACGAGGGTTGAGCTGACCAGAGTTGGAGCCGTGACTCCAGCACTTAACAGGCAGGAGAGCTGAATCGCCATTAAATCATCGCCTCTCGCAAGGGGGAGCGGGGCGCGCACAGCGTTAGGTGGGGAGCCTCATGGGCGAAATCCTACATGCGAGGGGACCCTGGAGACTGTGAAAGGGTCTGAAATCCTCTTCTGTGCTTTGAATCTGCTGGCCTAGTTGGGTTTTGCTTTGTTTTCTATCACATGTACATAATAATGTTAACAACAAAAGTTGATTAAGTGCCAGGCAAATCATACTGTGGGCCTTTGGTTGTTCAGTGATAAAGATTCTACTTGCCAACTCAGGAGATGAGGGTCCAATCCCTAGGTCGGGAAGATCCCCTGGAGAAAGAAATCGCTACACACTCCAGTATTCTTGCCTGGAGAATGCCATGGACAGATGAGCCTAGCAGGCTACAGTCCATGGGGGTCTCAAGAAGTCATACATGGTTGAAGTAACACAGCACACAAACACACAAACAGAATTAGACAGCAGTCCTATGTCTGTTTCATCTGCACTCCTTGATCGAGAAGGAAACTGAACTTAGGGCCAACTGGAGCCCTGATGCAGTGACTTTGCTAAATTTTGACCTTCAAGTGAGAGAATGTGGATTAACCATGATTGTTTTCTCCAAGGAACCAGACTTGCATAGAGTAAATGAATCTTCCCAGATTCCTCTTCTGCAAAAGAGAGCTAGAAAGAGTCTCTAACTCATGAGGCTGTATGAGGGGAAAATGACAGATATATAAAATGCTTAACAAAGCATCTGCCACACGTCAAAATTCAGTAAGTGAGTGGCTATTACTACATATAATCTTTGATTGACATTTTCCTTATTCCCCTCCCTTCCTGGGAGCATAACATCCTCAAGAATAGTGTCTGTGCGTTAGTTCCATTTTTTGGCCTACATAGAAACCTGTATTAGAGCCACAGCAAACAAGAGATGTAAGGGACAGAATGTAAGGCCCAGGAGCTCTGCTGGGACCCCACTCACAGGGCAATCAGTCTGTGGATCAGAACTCATGACCACATGGAAACAGTTTCTCCCAGAGGAACAGCATTCTACAGTTTAGAGTCAAGCAGTACAGCACAGTGGTTGATGACATGGACTTTGATGTCAGCCTGGATTGAGAAAAACAAAATTCAGTTATTTCTCTTTGTTTAATTAGTACAGATTAGGTGCTCTGTAATCACCAAACACTTGGAAAGAAACTTCACACCCACTAGCTTTGTAAACCCAAGCAGGTCAGTAAACCTCCCAAGCTTCAGTTTCCTCATCTGTAAAATGGGCATAACACAGTCTACCTCAAGGTGTTGGCACCTTTATAGGAAAGAGTATGCTTTCTGAGAAAGAGTATGCTTCTGAGAACAGTGCCCTGTGAGGGCACCTCTAACTATTTGGCATCTATGTATGACCTCTTCACCTCATTTGATTGCCACAGTCATCTGGAGCAATATTTTAATACCATGGAGCAATGACCATTTTAAAGGTAAGGGAATCAAACTGACTCACTCATGTATCTCACCTGTTCTTGTGGGCAGCATGAGGCACCTACAGGGCAAGAGTGCTAAGAGCAAGTATTCACCGGTGCTCCTTGAAGGTGACCTAAGGATGACTGGACTGTGCAGGTTGCCCAGAGGCTGCAGAAAAGCACATCATCCCAGCCATCTCTAAATCTTCCCACCAGTGAGACCTAAACACCAGACAGGTCCTCGTGAATTTGCTGGGCTTCCAGGAGCTGAATAGACATGGGAAACCTGCCAGACTTGGCCTCATCCCTAGAAAAGTTCTGTCACCCCTCGCTGCCAACTCAGACGCTTGTCATATTATTCATGCATGTGGTATCTTTCCCAAGAAGCACTGGCTCCTCAGAGGTTGGCATGGAGAGGCCAACATCAGGAGCCCAGAAATCCAGACCAGCAGTGGAAAAGCCTGGCATGAACTTGGGGGCCTGCTGGTCTCATCAGCATGTGTTGATCTTGGGCACACCAAGAAAGGTCCCCTAAGGCTGGCATCCTCAGGCCTAGCCCATCAGTCACACCAGGGAAGCCAAGCACTGTGCTAGACATGGTGTGGACAGCAGGTTTGCACAGGCTGCTGTGACAAAATGTTGGGTGGCTTAGGCAACAGACATTTATTTTCTCAGAATTCTGGAGGCTGGAAGTCTGCGATCAGGGTGCCTGCATGGCTGGTTTCTGGTAAGAGCTCTTTCTGGCTTGCAGATGGCTGCCTTCTTGCTGTGTTACCACACAGTGGAGAGAGAGTAATCAGCCTCTCCGGTGTCTCTTTTTATAAGGGCACAAAGCCCATCATCAGGTCCCACCTTCATGACCTCTAAATCCAATCACCCCCAAAGTTAGCATCTCCAAATATCATTACATTAGATGTTTGGGCTTCAACATTGAAAGTCCAGTGAGAGTGAGGACGTAATTAGTCCAGAGTGGGACCTAAGCATTTGGTTACATTTGGATTCTGCTCAGTTTTCAGTGATGTATTTAAGGGAAACAGTGACAAACTAGCAAATGCAGAGAAGAGAAAGCAGAATCGTAAAGGATCTTAAAGTCATGTTATACAAGAAAAAACAGTAAGTCAACCATAAAGGAACCCCTGGGGGCCTATACTAGTGTAATAGGAAAAAGTGAAAGTTGCTCAGTCATGTCCAACTCTACAATCCCATGGACTATACAGTCCATGGAATCCTCCAAGCCAGAATACTGGAGTGGGTAGCCTTTCCCTTCTCCAGGGGATCTTCCCAACCCAGGGTTTGAAGCCAGGTCTCCCACATTACAGGTAGATTCTTTACCAGCTGAGCCACAAGGGAAGCCCATAATAGGAGAAAATAGTTACAAATGTTAAGATGCTAAAAGACAGATATAGGAGCCCTACCTACAAAATTATCAAGGTAATAGTTAAAATTTACCATGGTATTTACAAAACATTCAGTATTTTTATTATAATTTTAGGGTGAAAGTTATTTGGTGAGAGTGTCCATTGCAAATAGCATAGATGATTATTGCAAATGACTAAAGCTCCCATTTAGTAATTAGCAAATTACAAATTTAATCTTTATGGTCAGCTCTTCTAATAAAACTCAAATTATTTAAGCAATCTTTTTTTCTTTCATGTGTACTCACAGATGAGCAGCCATACAACACTATGATTCAATATTGACCTTTTGTGGCAAATGAAACACGACCTCAAGTGAACCCTCATACCAGAGGCNGTTTGAACCCAGGTCTCCCACATTACAGGTAGATTCTTTACCAGCTGAGCCACAAGGGAAGCCCATAATAGGAGAAAAGTTACAAATGTTAAGATGCTAAAAGACAGATACAGGAGCCCTACCTACAAAATTATCAAGGTAATAGTTAAAATTTACCATGGTATTTACAAAACATTCAGTATTTTTATTATAATTTTAGGGTGAAAGTTATTTGGTGAGAGTGTCCATTGCAAATAGCATAGATGATTATTGCAAATGACTAAAGCTCCCATTTAGTAATTAGCAAATTACAAATTTAATCTTTATGGTCAGCTCTTCTAATAAAACTCAAATTATTTAAGCAATCTTTTTTTCTTTCATGTGTACTCACAGATGAGCAGCCATACAACACTATGATTCAATATTGACCTTTTGTGGCAAATGAAACATGACCTCAAGTGAACCCTCATACCAGAGGCATTTCAGTCATTTGGTTGAGGCAATCCTAAAGGAAATTCACCTTGAATATTCATTGGAAGGACTGTTGATGAAGCGGAAGCTCAAGCTCCAATACTTTGGCCACTTGATGGGAAAAGCCAACTCACTGGAAAAGACCTTGATGCTGGAAAAGGTTAAAGGCAAAGGGAGAAAGGGGCAACAGAGGATGAAATGGTTAAATAGAAATACCAGCTCCATGAACATGAATTTGAGCAAACTCTATAAGACAGTGGAAGGCAGCGGAGCCTGGTATGCTATAGTCTATCGGGTTGCACAGCCAGACATGACTGAGCAACTGAAAAACAACAAAGACCCAGTTCAGGAAAATCGCAAACCCTTCCCTCAGAAAAATGCATGAAAAATGAACAAATAGTTTTCATGATGTATAGTTTCAAAGAGTTAATGGGATCTTAGTTGGTGCTCAGTGATTATTTGTTGAATGGCTTAATGAATGAATGTGTTGAATCCTATTTTATTTTACCTTGGGGCAAGGCTATCTCACACATATAGTTGGGCACCACTGTCCCTTCTGAGGTAGAGGCTCTTTCCAGAGGTTTCCAGTCACACCTTGTGACGCTGGTTGGGTTTTGTTGGGCTCTGCTGGGTGTGGCTTCCAGCTGAAGGTCTGAGTCAGGTCTATTCTTTCTATCTCATTCTGGAGCCCAGGCTGCAGGGAGAGTACACACCAGGGCTTTGTGCTTATGGTGATAACAGAGCATTAGATGTCCTGTCAAGTTGATGACAAACCAAGGCCCAAAGTCACAGGGTGGAGTATACACTCCAGCTATGTTGAGGCCATAGCAAGGATGTGGATGGTTAATACCATTATAGGGAATTGAAGAATCAAGACTAATAAGTCAAACTCCAGCCCTTCCTCTTACTTCATGGAACTTACCTGAGCTGAGTTTTGAAGGACATATTGAAGGGACTAGGAAAAAAAAATATTAGGAAAGGAAACAAAGATGAAAAATTACAAATAAATAAATGGATAAGCAAAGGAAGCAAGAGAGAGCATGTGAGAAGGCATCCGAAAAAACAAACTGGTAGGAAATTTCAGATAAATACTGTCATGGTTTGAGGTGCCTTGCTGTTTGTTGTTGGAGAATTCCTTGAAGTTCTGAGTCCTGGAGAAGGAAGGCGGGGAAACTGGAATGAGTCCCAGTCCTAATATTACGGGCACTTAGTCAAAGCTACTCCTCTTTCATCTTGTTTCTCCATTTGCAAAGATGAAGGATTCTCCCAGGTGAAGTCAAAAGTCCCTTGTAGCTTTGAGAATGTTCATATACTAGTCCACCTGCAACCAAATCGGACCTTTTCTGCGATTGACCTCTAGAACCAAGAGAGAGGAGAAAAGAAGGAGTGATTAACAGCCATGCTTAATCCAGCGCAGCCACGGAGACTGGTGGCAAATGAGATGACACTTTCCGAAAGAGAGGACACCCCATCTGGGAAATCCATGCTGGAATATCCCTTCCAGGTTGGCCCTGGAAATCCCTGACGGTAGAGCATTCCTGCCTCCAAAAGGTTGAAGGGGCAAAGGGAGGGTGAGCCTACATCTTATGCCAGATACATAAAGGCCATTCCAGTTACTTAATGGAATCCGCAGCTTGAAAAAAGAGCAACTTGTTTTGCAAGCAATTCTAGGGCACCAGCTCTTCTGTTTCCATTCACACCACATGACCTCAGATCAGCAGAATATGGAAAGGACGGCCTCAGCCAATGCCGCCAATAGCCAAGGCTAAGGAGGCTCTAGGGGAAAGGCCTTCAAAGAGTCCACTGATATTACTTACCCTGTCTGCCAGTGAGACTTTTGACCAAAACAAAGCGGGGGCGCTGGGTTAGGCCAGGCAGCAGGAAGTGTGAACATGCTGTGTTAAAGGTCATGGGACCATGGACACTCCTAAAGGCTGCCCTTTTGAGGTCAGGATCAGCTCTGAGGCTGTGCTGGGGAGAGCCACCAACACCCAACTTCTCTAAAAAGTTAGGGAAGCTGGAAAGTTAGACAATCTGCTTACCATCCCCCAGCAATAGGCATTGCTGAAAGATACTTGGGTTCTTCCTCTGAACAAGCCACTCCACACCTGTGTGACCCTGTGTGGGTTACTGTCCCTCTCTGGGCCTTAATTTTCTCATTATTAAAGAAGGAAGTTGGATTAGCCCTAAAGTTTTGGGGAATATATAGAAGTGAGTTTTTCTTTAAGCAGGCAATATGTGGCTGAAAATTTACCTGCTGATGTGTGTGCGCCCGTGTGTAGTAACTTTATAATGGTGGAAACTAAGGCTNAGTTGGATTAACCCTAAAGTTTTGGGGAATATATAGAAGTGAGTTTTTCTTTAAGCAGGCAATATGTGGCTGAAAATTTACCTGCTGATGTGTGTGCGCCCGTGTGTAGTAACTTTATAATGGTGGAAACTAAGGCTTAGGGACAGTCATTTCCTAGACTCAATTCAGATGGGTAAACAGGGGTTTATTCATTGGAGGGACTAATTCTGAAGCTGAAGCTCCGATATTCTGGCCACCTGATACAAAGATCCGACTTATTGGAAAAGACCCTGATGCTGGGAAAGATTGAAGGCAGGAGAAGGGGACAGCAGAGGATGAGATGGTTGGACGGCATCACTGACTCAATGGACATGAGTTTGAGCCAGCTCCAGGAGGTGGTGAAGGACAGGCAAGCCTGGCATGCTGCAGTCCATGGGGTTACCAAGAGTCAGATTTGACTTAGCAACTAAACAACAAACTGTGGGTTAGTCATGTTGCTAGGTCCAGGGAGGAGGAGCATGATTAATGCTCAGTTCTTCTCTTCAGGAGACTCCAGTTGGTGCACGTTGTTGTTGCTTAGTCACTAAGTCATGTCCAACTCTTGGTGACCCCATGGACTGCAGCATGCCCGGCTTCCCTGTCCTTCACCATCTCCTGGAGCTTGCTCAAACTCGTGTCCATTGAGTCAGTGATGCCATCCAACCATCTCACCCTCTTCAGTCCCCTTCTCCTCCTGCCTTCAATCTTCCCCAGCACCAGGGTCTTTTCCAATGAATCAGCTCTTCACATCAAGTGGCCAAAGTATTGAAGCTTCAGCTTCAGCAACAGTCCTTCCATGAAGGACTTCATGGCAAGACAGACCTGTAAAAAGCTAATCATAGCACAACGTGGTGGGAGCATCACAAAACGTAACACAGCTGGCTGGGGACAAAGAAATAAGGTAGGGGTAGAAAAAGAGCCTCTTGCCCTGAGTGGTGGGAGAGGCGAATGAGGGAGAGACTTGCCAGTAGGAAAAATTAAAAAATCCTGAATTGTCCTGTATGATAATTATGAGCTGTCTTTAAAAGTGAGTGGGAGTGGCTGGAAAAGAGGTTAAAGAAGGCTTTCCAAGACAAAAGGCAAAGCATAAGGCATGGAAATGTAAAAGAAAGAGTTCAGCATAAGATCTCACTAGAAACACTCTGATTAACGCTATTTTGTTAGAATGTAAAATAGAAAGAAGTGAAACAGTGGCTAATCTGGGCTCAAGCAAATATTTTCTCAAAGCAAGCCCATCCTTCTTCCATTGAATCACTTGGCTTCTTATTTCACTTTGTTTGAAAATACCTTATAAAATATTCTGATGCATGAAACGTTACAAAGAATAAAAGAACACCATATATTTACCATTCAGTGTAAGAAATAAAACATGGAAAAATCACCATAGAACCCTGCAGTCCCCACCATGAGCACGCTTAAGGGAGCAGATGTACCTCTCAGAGTTGGCATCACAGTAATGGAACTCTGAGGACTGGGACATAAAGTTGGAATTTCAATTTATTAATTTCTATTGCAAAATCTGTCACATGGACTAGACTATGACTGTCTCTGAAGTTAGTACATTCCTTCCCCGTACCAAGCTACAGGGTACACCACATCTTAGTCAAAAGTCAAGTTGTCAGTTAGCAGTGAGAAATTCCAGACAGCCTGACCAGTTTATTCTTTCCCAGTGGCTAGTTCCTCATGAAATGTCAAATTATAGACAGATGTTTTCTTGGTAAATCTGAAGTCAGATGAGCCAAAGCTTTAATGGCAGAATCCTGAGGTAGCCTGATTCATATCAATTTCCTTCCCAGCCTTCCTCTTCCTTCCTCTTCCTCCCTTCCTCCTCAGATGTGCAAGATAAAATACAGAACACCCAGTTAAATGTGAACTTCAGGTAAACAGCAATTTTCTTTTTCATTTTATGCAAGAATAGTGGAATTGCAATGCTGTGATATACAGTAGGACCTTGTTGTTTATCCATTCTATGTAGACTAGTTTGCCTCTGCTAATCCTACACTCCCGCTTCTTGCCTCTCCTTTCCCCCTCCCCCTTGGCAACCACAAGTCTGTTCTCTGTGTCTGGGAGTCTGTTCTTGTTTCACAGATATGCTGATTTGCACTGTATTTTAGAGTCTGCGTGTAAGCCATCAGTGTGATACTCCCAGAAGAGAATGTTGAGCACAGTTCCCTGTGCTGCACAGGAAGCCCTTAGTACTTATGTGTCCATCTCAAGCCCAGTCTCCCAGTGTATCTCTCCATCCACCCCTTCTCTCTGGGCAGCCATAAGTTTGTCTTCTACATCTGCAACTCTATTTCTGTTTTGAAAATAAGCTCATTTGTACCATTTTTTTTATATTCCACATGTAAATGATATCATATTTGTCTTTCTTTGACTTACTTCACTCAGTATGACAATCTCTAGATCCATCCATGTTGCTGAAAATGGCATTATTTGTTTATGGCTTAATAATATATATATATATATAATAGGGGCTTCCCTGGTGCCTCAGCAGTAAAGAATCCGTCTACAACACAGAAGATGAGAGTTAGATCCCTGGGTCGGGAAGATCCCCTGGAGAAGGAAATGGCAACCCGCTCTAGTATTCGTGCCTGGAAAACCCCGTGGACAGAGATGACTGGGGAGGCTACANTGTATATATATATATAATAGGGGCTTCCCTGGTGCCTCAGCAGTAAAGAATCTGTCTACAACACAGAAGATGAGAGTTAGATCCCTGGGTCGGGAAGATCCCCTGGAGAAGGAAAGGGCAACCCGCTCTAGTATTCGTGCCTGGAAAACCCCATGGACAGAGATGACTGGGGAGGCTACAGAGTGTGGGGCCACAAGAGTCGGACAAAAATTAGCAACTAAACCACCACCACCACCATATGTATGTATCATATCTTCTTGAACAGATAAATTTCTAGTATAACCGCATCCCAAATATTGCATGAGACAAACTGATTTTTTAAAATCATTCATTTTTTATCTAAAGTTCACAGTGAGCTGATTTTTTTTTTTTCTGAACCTGGAAATCCTCCAGTGCTTCCTTCCTTTGGTAGATATTTATTGAGAATCAATCACACACTAGCTAATGGGACACTTTTTATATTTTCTTGCCACCCAGCACCTTTTGAGTCTCCATATAATGTTTTCAGGAGTTTGCTCCTTTCTGAATCTGTCTCACTCTGGTGAGATTCCCCAGTGCCTGTGAAGTTGAGTCATGAGCAGGTCACATGCTTTACCAATGCGAGTCACTATTATTAGTTATTAAATGTGACTGGGGAGTCAGCTCCTACGGAAAATTTCTTAGTTTTGACAAATAGGTCATTAATGTAAGGTATCAACAGTACAGAAAACTGGGTAAGGGATCTGTAGAAACTCTTTGTAGTAGTTTTGCAGCTATTCCATAAATTTACCATTATGCTGAAGTAAAAACGCTTATTGAAAAGACAGAAGCAGGACAACTTGTTAAATGACTTATGCACAGTTGTCTAGGCAATAGAATGGTCTATGTGAAAGTGAAAAGTTGCTCAGTCATGTCCGACTCTTTGCAACGCCATGGACTGTAGCCCACCAGGCTCCTCCATCCATGGGATTCTCCAGGCAAGAATCCTGGAGTGGGTTGCCATTTCCTTCTCCAGGGATCTTCCTGACCCCAGGCATCGAACCCAGTTCTCCTGCATTAGAGGCAGAGGCTTTAACCTCTGAGCCACCAGGGAACAGATGTAGGATGGTCTATAGGAGAGGCATTAAGATAGTCTGAGAGAGGCAAATTAGAGCTTTGCTTTTTGAAATAGAATTGACTTCTTCAGAATGCCCTTCTGACATTAAGCAAAGGCTTTCCAACCATAGGAGTTCAAGACCCATAAACAAAAGCCTTAAACTGATCAAGGCTTTACAAAGTGACCAAGGGCCCCAGCAACACATACCAGATGTGTGCATGCCCCAAGTCCTGACAGATTTCCAATCCTCCAACCCCCATGGAGAATAATTTTTTTTGTTGTTCAAATCCCAGAAGCTCTCCCCTTACGCTTCTTATTTAGCTGATTTATAAATGTATGGTTTTTATTTGCATCAAATGAATTGTTCCCAACAGTGAGCTGGTGATTCAGCCTGGGTGGGAAGCTACCTCCTGTCCTAAGGCCATGTTCCTGCTAATTGTCATTCTGCACATGGCCTTAGGAAGCCCTTTATTTATCCTGTAGTTAAGTACAGTAGTTTTCTCTTCGATTGTTAAAAGCCTGGGTAGAAATGAAATGAATGTCTTCTTTCTCACTGCACAATGCTTTTGAGAGGTAACTGTGGAAAGAGCCCAGGAAGAGGGATTGTGTGTATGGGCAGAGGTGTGGTCATTCTCTGGCCTCCCCACCTGTCCTTGAACACCCCTTCTGGTGGTCAGCAGATGCTGCTGGATTTCTGACCATGCCCACTGCTATACTGTAATCCAGACCTCCACCATTTTTTCTTCCTGGGTTCCTATGCTAGCCTCCTCACTGGTTTCCCTGTTTCTTCCCTTGACTCATGCCAGTTCCCAAGAATCTGTTAAAACCAGGAGCCCATGCCCTTCCTACCTCTGCTCAGAGCAACTGGGCAGCTTCTGTCCTGACTCAGGATCGAGAGTGAAAGCCCGTCGTCTCTGCCTTGTCCACTCCAGCTGGCTTGGTGTTCCTCAGATACGTCAGGCATGCTCTTACCTCCAGGCCTTTGCCTTAGCATCTCCCTTCATCTGGAATGTTTTTCTCCTGATTTCCTCATGGCTTACCCCCTCACCTTCTTCATCTCTTTGCCCAAATGCCACCTCCCTGGTGCCACTCCCCCTGCCCCCTACATCTAAAATTGCCACCTGTTTTTTCCAGGCAGGATGTTTTATCTCGTTTTTTGGTTTTGTTATTTATTTTTGTGCTTGTTTGCCTGTGCGTTATCTCCAGTGCCTATCAGTGCTCAGCAAAGGTTTGTTAAATAAAAAACACTGCTGGTGAATATTTAGTGAATGAATACAAAAGTAAATAAATCTCACCACGTCACTGATGGCTCTCCATTGCCCTGGAATAAACTTTAAATCCATTAGAGAATGGGACCTTCCACAATCTCTTGACTCTTGAGTTTTACCTCTCAACAGCAAGCACATCACAGCTCATCTACACTCACATACCCTGTGTCCCAGCCACACTTAAATACCTATTTAAAGTGCATACAAAACTCTTTCTGCCTTCACGGTTATTTTCAAGTCTTCCTTGGCTTATATTGCCCGTGGATGGAAAGGGTGGTTTTCGTAAGACTGCTCCAATGCCTCCTCCTTTTCCACTTTCAATATCTAGCAGCTTGTATTACTGTACTATAATTTTCTACTTCTAGGAAGTCTCCACAATGAGACTGACAACCCTCAGGCCAAACTGCCTATGTTTCTGGCCATTGCGTTGCCAAATCCAGCACACCGGCCAAATCTGTCTGATTCCTTTCTACCAATACTTATTTTTTCACTGCAAAATATCACCTCTATCTTGGGTAACCTGTAAAGCCCCCACGTTTGGCCCATTTCAGGCCCTTGGCTCATATAATCCTCATGTGTTCATGTGCCAAATGAAAGTGCTAACAAAAAAAAAAAGGAACATTTCTCAGACTCACGAACATGGAGAACAGACTTGCAGTTGACAGGGGGAAAAAAGGGTGAGGAAGAAATACACTGAGAGTTTGGGATCAGCAGATTCAAACTTTTATCTATAGGATGGATGAACAAGGTCCTACTGTATAGTACAGGAAACTATAGTCAATACCCCATAATAAACCATAATGGAAATGAATATGAAAAAGAATGAATGGGTGTATATGTATAACTGAATCACTGTGCCATACAGCAGAAATGAACACAACAAAATAAATTTTAATTAACACAACATAGTCACTCTTTCTGTCTTCACAGTCAGAAAGTAAATCAGCAATACTTCAAGAAAATACTTTTTAAAAAAGAACATTTCTGTCCTTCTAAAGCAAAGCAAAACTTCAAAAGCTTGAATAAGTATAATGTAAA
This sequence comes from Raphicerus campestris, assembly GCA_006410735.1. Classification (NCBI taxonomy): domain Eukaryota; kingdom Metazoa; phylum Chordata; class Mammalia; order Artiodactyla; family Bovidae; genus Raphicerus; species Raphicerus campestris. Next base: position 220,696 of record SJYW01028989.1, on the reverse strand, counting down.
ATTTCAATTTAAATATGTGTCTTCCCATGTGTTTTACTTAAAAACTGAGATTAGTCATTACACGCATTAAACGTCACTTCTATTTAGTTTGCACATAATGTCATATGAATAGAATAGTCATGGTTTTATTTAGAAGAACTAAAACATAACAAAATATCAAGTTGGCTTAGCCCCACCAACAGAAGTCATGCAAGATGCAGATGATATTAACTGGCTCAATCAGGGTAAGTCTTGAGAAGTGATTAACTTTTCCTCATGGAAAAGCTTCCCCTCAGCCCTGGTCTGGTCTGTTCTCTCAAAGCCTTTGATCTGTGCTCTCCCCTAGTTGTTTAGGACACTGGGGACACCAGTTCAGATCACATACTCACGAGGCAGCGTACTTGAGAGCCGGGCACCCAGAGACGATGACATCCTGCTGGATGCTGGGGAGGAAATGGCTTTCCCTGGTGGATGTTGCATCAATGAAAAGATGGGAGTGATGGCAGAGGATGTCAGGGAAACAGAGTCTGTATTCAGAGGCCTCAACTTCTGCTCTGGAAATCCTATCAGATGGACCATCAATTACCTCCTTTCTCCCATTCAAATCCTTGCCTTTGTCACAGAAAAATTTTTTACAGGACAGCAGGGGGTCGGGAGGGGAGTTGCATAGTGGTAACGACTTATGTTCAGGGAGAAGATTCTGAGTGGGCTTGATCATTTGCCCCTGACCCTCCAGGTCTCGGATTTACCCAAATCAGTCTAAAAGACTTGAGTTGTGCCGATGGCTGGCCCATCGGTTGTCTCTAAACTCTCTCCCAGTTGACATTTTCAGTCTTTGAGTTCAAGTTGGTGATGTGTTGAAAGGTCTCATTGGAATGTCTGCAGTCTGTTCTTAGAAATGCATAAAAATTGTTTAGTCATTTTTATAACCAAAGCAAGAACCGGGCTTGGCCTGCAAGGACCTTTCTCTGACCATGATTTTGATTTTTCCAAGCTGAAACTCCAGTGTGCTTTGATGAAATTGTCAGGAGATCAGGATTCAGGAGAAAAAAAAAATCCTACACTTTCTCAATGACATTTTATGTATGTGAAGCATTTACCCTATATTGTTTGTGGTGGTGGTTTAGTCATTAAGTCGTGTCTGCCTCCTGTGACCCCATGGACTGTAGCCCACCAAGCTCCTCTGCCTGTAGGATTTCCCAGGCAAGAATACTGAAGTGTGTTGCCATTTCCTTCTCCAGGGGATCTTCCTGACCCAGCAATTGTGTATTGTATGGTTGGTAATAAAAAATCAAATCACTGTAATAAATCTACAGTGGTNAAAAGCTTCCCCTCAGCCCTGGTCTGGTCTGTTCTCTCAAAGCCTTTGATCTGTGCTCTCCCCTAGTTGTTTAGGACACTGGGGACACCAGTTCAGATCACATACTCACGAGGCAGCGTACTTGAGAGCCGGGCACCCAGAGACGATGACATCCTGCTGGATGCTGGGGAGGAAATGGCTTTCCCTGGCGGATGTTGCATCAATGAAAAGATGGGAGTGATGGCAGAGGATGTCAGGGAAACAGAGTCTGTATTCAGAGGCCTCAACTTCTGCTCTGGAAATCCTATCAGATGGACCATCAATTACCTCCTTTCTCCCATTCAGATCCTTGCCTTTGTCACAGAAAAATTTTTTACAGGACAGCAGGGGGTCGGGAGGGGAGTTGCATAGTGGTAACGACTTATGTTCAGGGAGAAGATTCTGAGTGGGCTTGATCATTTGCCCCTGACCCTCCAGGTCTCGGATTTACCCAAATCAGTCTAAGAGACTTGAGTTGTGCCGATGGCTGGCCCATCGGTTGTCTCTAAACTCTCTCCCAGTTGACATTTTCAGTCTTTGAGTTCAAGTTGGTGATGTGTTGAAAGGTCTCATTGGAATGTCTGCAGTCTGTTCTTAGAAATGCATAAAAATTGTTTAGTCATTTTTATAACCAAAGCAAGAACCGGGCTTGGCCTGCAAGGACCTTTCTCTGACCATGATTTTGATTTTTCCAAGCTGAAACTCCAGTGTGCTTTGATGAAATTGTCAGGAGATCAGGATTCAGGAGAAAAAAAAATCCTACACTTTCTCAATGACATTTTATGTATGTGAAGCATTTACCCTATATTGTTTGTGGTGGTGGTTTAGTCATTAAGTCGTGTCTGCCTCCTGTGACCCCATGGACTGTAGCCCACCAAGCTCCTCTGCCCGTAGGATTTCCCAGGCAAGAATACTGAAGTGTGTTGCCATTTCCTTCTCCAGGGGATCTTCCTGACCCAGCAATTGTGTATTGTATGGTTGGTAATAAAAAATCAAATCACTGTAATAAATCTACAGTGGTTTGGGGATATTGACCGTTTCAGTTACTGGTGGTTTCTTGATGATTCACAAATATCTTCCCTATTCTCTTCTTCTTACAGGAAGCTTAAATTTCCTAAACGAAGAATAAACCAAGCAACCTGAAGCTCTCGATTCTTAGGGCAACTTTTACTTTTGTATCCAAATGACATAATCCAAGCCCGAATAGTGTACATGGGGAGACTTGCCTGTTTCCCAAGTGTTTCTGAGAATTCCTAGTAACTGGTTACATGCTGTACAAATTTATCTTAGTTGGGCCATGTCTCTGACTTCAGGCCAATACCTTCAGCTCCTTCTCCATTTTGCCATCCTCTCTCTACTGTTCTCTGTTTTCACCAATGTACAGAAAGAGCCATCTCACTCTATTTCTTCAAGCACAACTGAGATGCACTCAAGTTTCTCAGGCTTTACTAAAGTTTGAACATGGATAAAGGGAATGGAGAAGGCGATGGCACCCCACTCCAGCACTCTTGCTGGGAAAATCCCATGGACGGAGGAGCCTGGTAGGCTACAGTCCATGGGATCGCTAGGAATCAGACACGACTAAGTGACTTCACTTTCACTTTTCACTTTCACTTTCATTGGAGAAGGAAATGGCAACCCACTCCAGTGTTCTTGCCTGGAGAATCCCAGGGATGGGGGAGCCTGGTGGGCTGCCGTCTATGGGGTCGCACAGAGTCGGACACGACTGAAGCGACTTAGCAGCAGCAGCAAAGAGAATGGAAATGCAGAAGGAAACGCAGAGCTGAATACCAAGCCTTTCTTACCTCGAGTGCTCAGTGTTTCTCTTTGCAGGGTATTCCCTGTGGACATCTTTCTCCCTAGCAGAAGATTTAATCCCTCTTTTGAGAAGTCATGAAAAACAGTCCTTTTCTCCAGATTCCTCGCTATGGCTCTATGGCCTCAGAATGCAGTCTCCTCCAAGAGAAGGAAAAAATTAAAATTAACACCATAATCCCCAAGAGCTGTACCCTCCTGACTTTTGTTTGAGAAAGTTACAGTCTAGGCCAAGCACAGACCTTTCATACCACCATTTTGTTTGTGAACTTTCCCTAGCACAAGTGGGAACTGACCTCTCTAAGGCAACAGAAGCTGACCCAAAAACCTTCACCAAAATATAGATTTAATCTTTCTTTACAGAATGCAGAAACCACACCCAGCATTTTGGAACTAACCGTTAAGAGGGCTTGGGGAAAGTTTTGAGGGCATTCTGGCCCTACAGACAAGCAGACTTATGAAGGCGCATGTTCAGGTTCTGAGGATGCTGAAGCTGAATAAGTCAGACCCAGACTTCAGTCTAATGAGACCTTTAGACGAGAAGACAAGTGGCGTTAGCTGCCATAAGTAGCATGGACAGGGCATCCCGCAGGGCTGTGGGTTCTCAGAGGAGCAACACTATACATTATAACGCATCAGATGCACTTGAAACCTGCNACTTCAGTCTAATGAGACCTTTAGACGAGAAGACAAGTGGCGTTAGCTGCCATAAGTAGCATGGACAGGGCATCCCGCAGGGCTGTGGGTTCTCAGAGGAGCAACACTATACATTATAACGCATCAGATGCACTTGAAACCTGCGGAAGTCCAAATAAATCTCTCGCATTTTGACACTTTGCAACCTAGGAATTTCTTTACCAAAACATAAACAAAAAACAACCACACCACCAGAAAATCTCATATTTTACTTCTTAAATCCTATGGCACCTTGGAGGTGAAAAAATTCTTATGAAACAATTTGCCTCAGGAGTTAAGGAAACATCAGACAATATTTATTTTAAATGTCCATTAGAAATTAAGAAAGGGAGGTACTAAACTAAAGAATGGCTGAACCCTACGATGATGAAATAATTGAAACACAATTTTTAATATGTTGTACAGAATGCAGGGATCATCATATACTTTCTGAGAAGCAAAAAAATCTTAATTATTTTTATTGTTATAATTAAATTGCATTTTATATCAAATTATTACACATTTATTGTAGTGTAAAATAATACTGAAGAATATAGGCTGTAAAAGAAGAAAATCTACTTAAATCTCAGCTCATAATTTGTGTACCCTAGGCAAATTTTTAGTCTCTCTAAACTTCAAATTGCAGATCTGTAAAATAGGATTATGGTAATAACAAAAGAATTGTAGTTAAGTTAGAACACTCAATAAATTGAAGTTATTATTGCAAAATAAAATTTAGAAAACTCAAAGAAGTAAATAAAATTGGGCTTCCATGATGGTTCAGATGGCAAAGAATCTCCTTGCAATGTGGAGACCTAGGTGTTTGACTCCTGGGTCAGGAATATTCCCTGGAGAAGGAAATGGCTACCTACTCCAGTATTCTTGCCTGGAGAATTCCATGGACAGAGGAGTCATTGTCATATTTAATAAAAGAAGTGTAGTTAAGTTAGAACAGTCAATAAATGCAAGCTATTATTGCAAAATAAAATTCAGAAAATTTGAAGTAAATAAAGATTATCCTTTATTCCATTGTCTAAAGTGAACCACAGATAAAATTGTAAAGTTTATGTACATTTGTTCCAGGATGTGTGTATGATGATGGGAGGGGTCTCTTTCAGAGTTATGAATTTATCATTCTAATACATAGTTTTTGAAATGCTTTTTTAACTAGACTATATGTTAGAAACATCCTTATATGTCAGCAAATGTCAGTGTAATTTATCATTTTAACAGCTTCACTTTATTCCATTATATGATAATGACAATGTTTAACTAAAGATAGTATTTATATTTTCATTTTTATTATCCACTACTTCTCCATTATAATTTATATAAGCACATACAATAAGATCACTCATACAGAGTATTTTTAGCATCTGTCCTATTGCTTAGAAATATAGCTATTTTGTCAACAGATGCACTCCTTTGCATATTTGATAGCTATCATCAAAGTGCCCTCCACATGCTGTATGAGAATGTCTGGGAAGCATTTCTTTATTAAAGTCTGGTCATGTACTAGGAGGGACTTTCCAAACTTTGATGATCTGAAGGATCAGAGAACTGGTTCTGACTGTGTGTATCATTTAGATACTTTGCCTGGATTGGTGACTACTTGGCCAAGTTGGAATTTCCCTTGNTTAAAGTCTGGTCATGTACTAGGAGGGACTTTCCAAACTTTGATGATCTGAAGGATCAGAGAACTGGTTCTGACTGTGTGTATCATTTAGATACTTTGCCTGGATTGGTGACTACTTGGCCAAGTTGGAATTTCCCTTGTATGTATGATTCTAGATAAACTTCTTTCTTAAAATATCTTGCCTCAGTCCTGTTGCTTATAAAATAGGGATAATATCTTGCCTCAGTCCTGTTGCTTATAAAATAGGGATAATATATACATTAAAATTGAGAAAATTGAAATGATAAAATATATAAGGCTTGATTCATCTTAGGCACTTAGTACACATGTGTGTACTTGGTCGCTTAATCGTGTCGGACTCTTTGTGGCTCCATGGATTGTAGCCCACCAGGCTCCTCTGCCCATGGAATTTTCCAGGCAGGAATACTGGACTGGGTTGCCATTCCCTTCTCCAGGGGATCTTCCTGACCCAGGGATCAAACTTGCTTCTCTTACACCTCTGGCACTGGCAGGCAGATTCGTTATCACTACCACCACCTGGGAAGCCCTAATCTTAGTAAAGATGTGCTCTTTGCCTCCACTCTTTTTGGTAACTGAGTTTTTAATGCCATGGTGCTTTGTAAAATGTAGATGCTCATAAAGTTTTGTTGCTATTTGGATCCTTTTACTCCTGAAAAGGTATTAGGAAGTTATGGATCAAAGAAGATGTTCATGAAGTTAGTTATCTAGGGAGTCAGAGTAGAAGAAGGAGATGAAGAAGGCAGAGGAGGAAGAGGAGAGGGCGAGGAGAAGGGAAGGATGGAAGACTGAATTTTGAAGACAGGGAGGCCTAGGGTTGAAGTCTAGCCCTGTCACTTACTAGCTGTGTGAGTTGCAGTTTTGAGTTAACTTCCTGAACCTCAGTTTCCTAATATGCAGCTAACAGCTTCCTTGCCAGGTCTTGGGAGGATTCATTATGAGAGTGTGAGTGTTCAGAGCACTGCAGACAAACACCAGATGTCCAACAAAAAGGCAGTTCTTACCTGTTGTTGCCATCACTGTTCCCTCTGTTGACATTGCTATTCCATCATTATGTCCGTTGTTGACAGTATTAAACATTGGTTCTTATTCTTAACTCTCCAGGAAACCCTTGTGGCTTAGCACTACAAATCTATTATGGCCTCTAACGAGCCGCTTGAGCGTCATTTATCCACTCATTCATGGGAAAGGTTAGAGCCACACATTGAATTTACTTCTCCATTGATCCCAGGTGGACAGAGATTGAAGAATTAATATATGTTGTGGGCTTAGGAGTCAGGAAAACTCAGCATGGAAACATAGCCTTTTCTATCTTTTACTTTCTGCAGACAATCTGCTCATTATTTCTTGCTCACAACCATATCTACGTGTGTGTGTGTGTGTGTGTCCGTGTGTATTCATCTATGGTTCATTATATTGTTCTCATTGTTTGCTTGCTTCTACTTTTTTAAAAACATTTAATTTCGTTTGTTATTTAGGGCTGCACTGGGTCTTTGGTGCTGTGTGCAGGCTTTCTCTTGTGGTAAGTGGGGTCCACTCTTTGTTTCAGCGCACAGGCTTCTTATTGTTTGGCTTCTCTCACTGCACAGCGTGGGGTCTAGGCCTGTGGGCATCAGTAGTTGTGGTACACGGGCTTAGTTGCCCCATGGCATGTGAAATCTTCCTGGACGGGAGTTTGAAGCCGTGTCCCTTACATCGCAGGCTGATTCTTAACCACTGGACCACCAGGGAAGTCCGGGTTTGTTTTTGTACTTTGTCACAAAAGGGGAAAAGGATGTAAGACCAGATCTTGAAGCCAGAATCAATAGTGGCAGACCCAGTGTGTTCACTGTAAGAGCTGGTGATAAACGAGATCTTTGGGGTGAGCTTTTTTCTGACAGATGCACCATAATGAACTTGCAGAGATGAGATGCCTAAAGGATGGCTTTTGTTTGGGCTTTGTTTTCTTTTTTTCCTTACCTCTGACTCCAGATTTTCCAGACTAGAATTCAAAAGAACCATAAAGTGTAAAGTATGCCAGAGAGATTATATACACAGATTTTCTAAGTTATGATCATTTGTAACTCCAAGCTGTATGCATACCCTTCAGGAAAGCCCAGTTAAATGCTCAGAGGAGACTCATCTGTACCTTCTCATAGAAAGAGGCCTTTCTAATAAGTGATAACTGAGGCTCAACCCCCTCTTCAAACTGTCAAAACATTTTAAAGCAAGTTATTGTAGGTGAAAGTCACTTCAAAATAGTCTGTGCACATCTCTGATGATCTTAAACTTATTTAACTTTTTATTGATTCAACAACCCAGTGCTGTATTGCAGGGGGGTTAAGTTCCTTTGTCCGCTTTGCTTTTGTTTTTCCTCTTCTATTCTGAAGCTGTCAAGTCTTCTATTGACATTTGCACTGTTTTCAACAGCTCCTCTTTCCTTTTTAAGTCGCTTATATTTAATCTGCTGGGGGAAAAAAAAAAAAAGAAAATAACAAAACTTGCTAAAAAAGGATGTTTAATAAGATTTCATGAACCTCAGCAGGAGAACCAGAGGGTTTGTGCCTTCATTCATTAAATTCCGTCTACAAATATTTACTGGGCTTCCTTGTAATAATCCACAGGCTGTGACTTGTTCCAGGCAGTAAAACGCATTGTTTGGGGGCTATAACTTTTTGAAAAAGCATATTACCATTTTCAAGAGACTTTTCAAATGTCTGAATTTATGGCTAACTTGTGAACGGTCAATACTTTGAACTTGTGCCTGCTGAAGATTCGATTAATTACTGACCCTCTCTGCCTATATACACATGGATTTCTACATTTCCCAAAGCATCAGCACACATAATCCTTTGTTTTGATCCTCCATTTGAGGTAAGCAAGGTCAAAACGTTTATCTGCTTCTTAGAACACAAGGAAAGGAGACTCAGTAAACTATGAATCATTCCAAAGCCTTTAAAATACCAAACTAGAATTGACTCTCTACTTAGATGAAAGCTCATGCCCCAGGTCTTTATCCAAGCCTAGAAGAAGAGTTTTAGATCTCTTATTGCCATGCTTAAGATCTTATATTGGAAAGAGCACTGGCCACATCCACCAAGAATCTTTAAGCAAGCATCTCTGGGTCCCAGGTTTTTCTCTTTTCCTCTGTAAAGTGAGGTTAATCATACTGCCTCATACAATGAAGTGATGACATATTTTTAGACGCTATTATTCATCCAAGTATGTTACCAAGCCCCTCGGAAGCCTTGGACCTAACCAAAGATGGAACAAAATCCTGTCCTCCGTGGTCACAGGGTCCTGCCTGCCAGTTCACAGACCACCTTTTCTTGCAGGTGAGAGGCTTCTGCATTAGGGAAAGTGGCAGATACTAGAGGTGCAGAGAAGCTCTCTGTATGGGCTGTCTCTCTGCCTCCACCATGCTCCTCATTCCTCATACATGGCTAAGCAGGAGGAGAAATTCCAGGAAAGACTAGAGACACTCAGCAGAAGCCTCCCTGGGAACCTTGGTGTGTCTCTCACTGGGGCTGCTGGCTGGGCTGAGGTCACACATGGGGAAGAACACCAGCTCCACCAGACTCCTTGCAGGAATTTCAGTGGCACATCCTTAAGACTCCCAGATGGGCACCTTCTCTGCCTGTGCAGGCTGAGGCCAGTCACTATCTCTCTGGATGTGGGGACTCTCTCAGGAGACCTACTAGCAAGCCCCCAGCAGCGCCTTGGTAAGGTAGGACCACATGCCATCGCCTTTGTCTTAAATCTGGAGATGTAACAGAGATCAGGGGGCAGCTAAAGGACTGGAAAAGACAAACCTGAGTCTTTAGCTCTGGCGCTTTCTCACTAAGCAATTTTTCTTAAAATGCACCTCCCTTATGTCTACAAAGAGGGTAGCCACCTTTTGGAAAGATGTAAGGAACTAGCATGATACACATCAGTGTGCAGTTCTGAGCATATGCTTATCATTTACCACTTCCCCTTCTTTCACCAACCTACCTAGCACATCCAGTGGAAATCTCTCTATTCCCAGAAGAGGTGGTGATCAATGGGCTCTTCAGGGCAATTTCTTTCTGAAATCTCACCATACCGGGTTTCTAGAGAGGAAGATGAAAAACAGTCATATTTTGTTTTCTTGGATTTGGGGACATTGTTTCAGTAGCAAACACATTAGCCGGCCTAGAATACATGACTGGCGCATTCGTCATCTGGCCTCCTGCCCTCTAAACTTCTGCCCTTGCTCCCTGGTTCTCTCGCATGTGCCCTTCCCTGCCCTTGGTGGGGGTGGGAGGAGACCTGTGGAGCTGGTCAAAGCTGCTTCTCCCCAGCCCATCCACAGCACCCACGCATGTGACTGGAGATGGGAACAAAGAGAAGAGATGGCTGGGGTGCCTCCCTCTTTGCCCCTAAGAAACCGCCCTTCTCATATGAACCCCTGAAAAAGCCTCCTTGCTCAGCTCAGTTCTGGCCTTCAGGAAGCAGGACTCGTAGCCACCACCTGTTGAGGGCATTTTGCAGCTGCTCAGGCTGTAACTAAGTGTGCTGTTTTATAGACCTGGGACTGGACCTAACAGTGCTCTGGGGATTCTCCTTTCTGAGTCAGGAGACCTTTTAGCGCCATGAGAATAACCACAGTGGTTACAATTTGAGCATTCACTGTGAGCCGATCGTTGTGCTAAATGTTTTATAGCTATTCCTGATGCTTAAGGAAACAAAGAGTAAGAGAGATTAGGCAGCATTTGTAAGGATTACATCCAGAAAGTGGCAAAATCAGGATCCACGCCCAATTCTGGCCGATGGCTAAGTCGGTTTTCTAAACCACTGATCTGGGCAGGTTCTGCAGTGTTGCTCAGCCTCCAGTCTCTCCAGCTTAACAAAGTAGGAGCATCCACAGTGACACTGAGGTTCTTGGTGATATCCCACATCCCTTGCATCCAGAGGCTGTTCCTGGCCATGTGGCATGGTGACAGTGACATCAGCTCTCCATGTCAATTCACCTGTTAGTCAGAGGGCAACGATGCTGGTTCTGCCTGCCTCCACCCTGACCCTCAGTCTGCTGAGAGCCATCCTGAAGCCACCGATGAGATCTTCTAAATAATGTCCTCACTGCAGAAAGCCTGGCAAGTGGTAGTCCATGTTAACACGACCATATTAATCCCTTTTTCCCCTTTTCTATATCCAAGGGGAGAATCATGCTAGTTTCTTGGAGAAAAATTCATTGTCTGCCTATCATTATGCCAGTTAGGTTTCTGAGTTTGGAAGTTTTCTAATAAATGATACTGGTAAAACCTCACAAAATTCATGGATAGAAGAAAATAGATAGATATGATGAATGGATAAATAAGTGAATAGATGGATGGATAAATGAATGGACGAATGGATAGATGAGACGAATGGGTAGATGGATAAATGAACGGATGGTTAGATAGATAGATGGTAGATATATAACATAGTGGTGAGGAGTTTAAATATATTTTTCAGTGATTGGTGTAGTGAATGATGCTCTATTTTAAAAAGAATTTTAACAAAGAGCAAAAATGCTAAAAAGCTCAAGGAAGGTTTACTACAAATTTAATATCTTTTTAAGAAGAAGGAAAAAAGAAGTGCATCTGACTTGTAATTATTTTGTTGTTGCTTCTGTACTGTTGTCTAATGTCCACATCGAACACCGCAGGGACTTAGAGTTTCTCCACCCTCCACATCCGGGGTTCTGATGCATGCTGTGATGCTAAAAAGTGTGACAGCGTGTAGATATGATTTTGAACAGCTGTTAATGAGACGGGGAGAAGAGGCATGACCCATCTCTACACTGCTCTCCTCACTTTGAAAAGTCAAAACAGGAAGTGAATCTCAACAGTCACTAGTAACAAAGCTGAAAGAAATAGATAGCATTGGGATATTTTTCTTTTAATGTTCTTCTTTAACCTTTTTCATGGTTTCCAAACATACTCAAGCCACAGCACAATGTGGCTGGTGTCGGGGGAAGTGACCCTGCTCCACGCGGTCACTGAGAACACAGACTCCTTGCCTCTTACGATGCTTCTATCCTCAACAGGTGTTGAGGTCCAGGGGAGCTGCAGTGAGGCTAGAGTTTTGAGGGTCACACATCAGGTTTTAGAGTCATGTCTGGAAGTAGTATCATCACTAGGGACATAACTTGGTCATGTCATGGTAACCTCACTGCAGAAAGAGAATGGCAAATGATTTCCTGTGTGCCTAGGACACACTTGAAAGGTTCCATGAATATATTCCATTGTCTCTGCCACACACATTGTTTGGATTTATTTCATCTTCTACCCTGTCCTCTTCAACCTAATTTCAACACGGCAGTCAATAGAATGCTTTAACAATATGATAAGATTATGCCACGTCTGTGCTAAAAACTCCACAGAGGCTCTGTGATTGTTGCAGAGTAAAAGCTAAAGTCATCACAACGATTTGCATGGTCCTACATGATTCAGCATGGAATTGGTGACTGCAGCCATGAAATTAAAAGACACTTACTCCTTGGAAGTTATGACCAACCTAGATAGCATGTTCAAAAGCAGAGACATCACTTTGCCGACTAAGGTCTGTCTAGTCAAGGCTATGGTTTTTCCTGTGGTCATGTATGGATGTGAGAGTTGGACTGTGAAGAAAGCTGAGCACCGAAGAATTGATGCTTTTGAACTGTGGTGTTGGAGAAGACTCTTCAGAGTCCCTTGGACTGCAAGGAGATCCAACCAGTCCATGCTGAAGGAGATCAGCCCTGGGATTTCTTTGGAAGAAATGATGCTAAAACTGAAACTCTAGTACTTTGGCCACCTCATGCGAAGAGTTGACTCATTGGAAAAAACTCTGATGCTGGGAGGGATTGGGGGCAGGAGGAGAAGGGGACGACCGAGGATGAGATGGCTGGATGGCATCACTGACTCAATGGACATGAGTCTGAATGAACTCTGGGAGTTGGTGATGGACAGGGAGGCCTGGCGAGCTGTGATTCATGGGGTTGCAAAGAGTCGGACACGACTGAGCGACTGAACTGAACATGATTCAGTCCCTTTTCTTGCTAACTTCAACTCTGACTGCTCACTCCCTCACTCTAGCCATTCCAGGCTCCTTAGAGTCTCTTCCTTGGCTATGTAAGTCTGCCTGAAAAGCTCTTAGCCAGATGACTATCTCTGACCTCTGTCAAGCTCAAATTCACCTTTTCAGTGAAGTCTACCATGACCATCCCATATAAAATGTTACTTGTCTTTCTACCCAATGCCTCTGCTCCTCTGCCCTCTTTCTTCCAGATCACTCACACCTTTTCTATAGTGTTGAAACTAGTATTCTGATTATTGGCTGTGTCCTAGGCAACAAGTACCCTGAGTTGGCAGCCATGTTGTATAAGATGATAAGTGGTAATACAGAAGACACATTTTATTCTGCATCTTGCAGATATTTCTGACAGTCATGACCTCTGACATTACTCCAACACCTAGAATAGTGTTGGCAAGGTGGCAGGCACTCAATTCATTTGTTGAAGGAATGAATGAATGAGATAGAGAATTATGTGACAGAATGGAATCAATGGACCCAGGGAAAAGGCTCTAAGACTTGGTCTATGTTCAGAACAGTTTCAAGCCCCAGACTTTGCACTATGAGTTCTAGACATCAGTAGATTTTTTTTCTCCCTTGAGAGTGTTTCATTTTCTCCATTGCAAAATGAGAATTTTCACCATATCTATTACCTCTACCTCTTTAGGTCACTATAAAATTGAACAATATCGTATTTGAAAGGGAATTATTCTAACAACAGCAACATTCATTCACGTTATTTATCTAGATCTATTGTTTGACTGCTCTGCTTCTTGCATAGAAATTATGTGTTGTTCTGATCAAAGATTGTTTAGGATCCCTGGGGCAATCACCCAAGGGCCTGCTGTCTGTCCATTGCTTGCCTGGATACCCCTGATAAGATCCAGGCTGCCCCTCGTTGGTCCCATAAGAGACCCTATGGAGCAAGACTGAGGGCTCTCTCTGATACAGCCAAGGCAACCTGAGACACTCCAGATCAGAGCTACTGTCCTTGATCCCACTGGGATCTTCTGTTAGAAAAGCTGCCTCCTCTCTGATAAGAGAACAAAGAATTCATAGCTTGTCTGGCATCTCCTCTGTATTTTTCCCAATGCAGTCAGCTTGAACTGGTAGGCTGGATCTTGTCTGGACAGATGAAAAATAACAAACAGTAATCCTTAAGGCTCCATTTTGGCTAAGAACTCTTCCCTTGTCTTCACGTTCTGGTTCAAGTGAGTCCTAGGAGGTTGAAACCTTCCTGGGGTTCATCCATCCTCTGTGAATCTATGTCCTCATGTAAAATCTGCTTGCCCAGAGGAAAACACATCTGATTCAACTCTGCCCTGAAACTTGAATGCCAAGCTTTCCTTGGAGGACACCAGGGTCAAGGTGAGAAGTGTATGGCTTCTTGCATGAGCAGTTAAGGACTGCTTGTAACTGAAGAGCTAATGATTTTTTAACAGCTTAAAATTGAATGAGTTTCTGAAAAGACTCAAAGATCTGAAAAATGTATTGTTTCAAACAAGGTTAATTTCCCAGTATGGTTCTATTAACGTGAATTGTTGTTTGATGTGGAAACATTATTATCATGAAGGAGCCAATCTAAACCACATCCTGCCCCAGTATTCGTCTACATTTTTTTATTTATAAACTTGAAATTAGAAATTTTCCTAAGCAGATTGCCACCCTCAACTTCCCACTTTTACTATGATTTCTATTTAATGTTCTTTTCAACCCTACCAATTTGTCTTTGGAAAATTGTTTTTTTTTCTCTTGCAATCTGTCCCTATTAAGGAGTGTTTAGAAGTCCTCAGGGAAGTTTCAGGAAGTGTTTCTAGAAGCTATTTATAAACGTCCCAGAGTCTCATCTGTTGACGAGAGGAAAGTTGGCATCTGGCCCCGCCATGAGAGTCAGATAAACACGGGCAAGGTGGAAGGGAAGCACGCCCCACCCCCATCAGGTTCTAGCCTGAAGATCCCTTCTAGTCCATCCAAAGCTCTGAGAACATCCAAAAAGGAAGACTCCCAAAGAAATAAATATTCCCATCTGTGACCACCTCATTCCTGGATCCTTCTTGGAATTCCTGCACTTGCCCCTGAAAACCCTGGAGGGTCATATGGGGAGCCATGAACAAACCAATCCAGGGGGTTTCCTTGTTACCAGAATATCATCTGGGCAACAATAGATGATGGACTTAAGGACATGCCCTCTTTTCCTGTTATCTTCACCCTTCTGTTTTCCCAAATAGAACCGAGTGTGGGAACAGACAGGAATCACTCCCTCCACTCTCTCCTGCACTGTCCCTACCTCACAGATTCCCTCTGTCTCTCTCTGTGCTTCTGATCTCATACGCATTTATTGCCACTTTTATGTACTGAGTTCCTGCTGCAGGCCAGGCCCTGCACTGAGGAACTTGAAGGTATATCCTGTGCAGTAGGTTCTGTTCTTCTTACACACGAGCAAGCGGAGGGTCAAAGAGCTGGCTCATCTGAAGCGCTACAGCTGGAAGGATGCTGAGGTTGCCTTGTGATAATGCACGTTTCTTTTTTCTCATCTCTTCTTCATGAACTTCCTTTATCAGCTGCTTCATCAGTTCCTGGAGGACACTGAGGGGTCTGCCATTTGTCACAACAGCTGTGTGACCTTGGGCAATTCCTTCTTCTTCTCCAAATCTCAGTTTCCCTTTCTGTAAAATAATATGATAGGGTAAGCTTTGTTCATGCTCCAACATCCTTGGACCCTAAAGATGCAAATGATGGCAGCAAGCCCTTTGATCTCATACACATTTATTATAACTTGTATGTACTGATTTCCTACTGCAGGCCAGGCCCTGAGCTGAGGCCAGGTACCTGAGAAGGTACCACCTGGCAATTCTATGTGGCTTAGAAAGAGGAGACATCTCAACCCAGCAGTCAAGAGAAATAAGGCCACTAAA
>SJYW01028989.1:185278-203859 GCA_006410735.1 Raphicerus campestris | reverse complement strand
TAGATAGCATGTTCAAAAGCAGAGACATCACTTTGCCGACTAAGGTCTGTCTAGTCAAGGCTATGGTTTTTCCTGTGGTCATGTATGGATGTGAGAGTTGGACTGTGAAGAAAGCTGAGCACCGAAGAATTGATGCTTTTGAACTGTGGTGTTGGAGAAGACTCTTCAGAGTCCCTTGGACTGCAAGGAGATCCAACCAGTCCATGCTGAAGGAGATCAGCCCTGGGATTTCTTTGGAAGAAATGATGCTAAAACTGAAACTCTAGTACTTTGGCCACCTCATGCGAAGAGTTGACTCATTGGAAAAAACTCTGATGCTGGGAGGGATTGGGGGCAGGAGGAGAAGGGGACGACCGAGGATGAGATGGCTGGATGGCATCACTGACTCAATGGACATGAGTCTGAATGAACTCTGGGAGTTGGTGATGGACAGGGAGGCCTGGCGAGCTGTGATTCATGGGGTTGCAAAGAGTCGGACACGACTGAGCGACTGAACTGAACATGATTCAGTCCCTTTTCTTGCTAACTTCAACTCTGACTGCTCACTCCCTCACTCTAGCCATTCCAGGCTCCTTAGAGTCTCTTCCTTGGCTATGTAAGTCTGCCTGAAAAGCTCTTAGCCAGATGACTATCTCTGACCTCTGTCAAGCTCAAATTCACCTTTTCGGTGAAGTCTACCATGACCATCCCATATAAAATGTTACTTGTCTTTCTACCCAATGCCTCTGCTCCTCTGCCCTCTTTCTTCCAGATCACTCACACCTTTTCTATAGTGTTGAAACTAGTATTCTGATTATTGGCTGTGTCCTAGGCAACAAGTACCCTGAGTTGGCAGCCATGTTGTATAAGATGATAAGTGGTGATACAGAAGACACATTTTATTCTGCATCTTGCAGATATTTCTGACAGTCATGACCTCTGACATTACTCCAACACCTAGAATAGTGTTGGCAAGGTGGCAGGCACTCAATTCATTTGTTGAAGGAATGAATGAATGAGATAGAGAATTATGTGACAGAATGGAATCAATGGACCCAGGGAAAAGGCTCTAAGACTTGGTCTATGTTCAGAACAGTTTCAAGCCCCAGACTTTGCACTATGAGTTCTAGACATCAGTAGATTTTTTTTCTCCCTTGAGAGTGTTTCATTTTCTCCATTGCAAAATGAGAATTTTCACCATATCTATTACCTCTACCTCTTTAGGTCACTATAAAATTGAACAATATCGTATTTGAAAGGGAATTATTCTAACAACAGCAACATTCATTCACGTTATTTATCTAGATCTATTGTTTGACTGCTCTGCTTCTTGCATAGAAATTATGTGTTGTTCTGATCAAAGATTGTTTAGGATCCCTGGGGCAATCACCCAAGGGCCTGCTGTCTGTCCATTGCTTGCCTGGATACCCCTGATAAGATCCAGGCTGCCCCTCGTTGGTCCCATAAGAGACCCTATGGAGCAAGACTGAGGGCTCTCTCTGATACAGCCAAGGCAACCTGAGACACTCCAGATCAGAGCTACTGTCCTTGATCCCACTGGGATCTTCTGTTAGAAAAGCTGCCTCCTCTCTGATAAGAGAACAAAGAATTCATAGCTTGTCTGGCATCTCCTCTGTATTTTTCCCAATGCAGTCAACTTGAACTGGTAGGCTGGATCTTGTCTGGACAGATGAAAAATAACAAACAGTAATCCTTAAGGCTCCATTTTGGCTAAGAACTCTTCCCTTGTCTTCACGTTCTGGTTCAAGTGAGTCCTAGGAGGTTGAAACCTTCCTGGGGTTCATCCATCCTCTGTGAATCTATGTCCTCATGTAAAATCTGCTTGCCCAGATGAAAACACATCTGATTCAACTCTGCCCTGAAACTTGAATGCCAAGCTTTCCTTGGAGGACACCAGGGTCAAGGTGAGAAGTGTATGGCTTCTTGCATGAGCAGTTAAGGACTGCTTGTAACTGAAGAGCTAATGATTTTTTAACAGCTTAAAATTGAATGAGTTTCTGAAAAGACTCAAAGATCTGAAAAATGTATTGTTTCAAACAAGGTTAATTTCCCAGTATGGTTCTATTAACGTGAATTGTTGTTTGGTGTGGAAACATTATTATCATGAAGGAGCCAATCTAAACCACATCCTGCCCCAGTATTCGTCTACATTTTTTTATTTATAAACTTGAAATTAGAAATTTTCCTAAGCAGATTGCCACCCTCAACTTCCCACTTTTACTATGATTTCTATTTAATGTTCTTTTCAACCCTACCAATTTGTCTTTGGAAAATTGTTTTTTTTTCTCTTGCAATCTGTCCCTATTAAGGAGTGTTTAGAAGTCCTCAGGGAAGTTTCAGGAAGTGTTTCTAGAAGCTATTTATAAACGTCCCAGAGTCTCATCTGTTGACGAGAGGAAAGTTGGCATCTGGCCCCGCCATGAGAGTCAGATAAACACGGACAAGGTGGAAGGGAAACACGCCCCACCCCCCATCAGGTTCTAGCCTGAAGATCCCTTCTAGTTCATCCAAAGCTCTGAGAACATCCAAAAAGGAAGACTCCCAAAGAAATAAATATTCCCATCTGTGACCACCTCATTCCTGNCATAATAGGAATACAAATAATAAGAACACAAAAACTTAATTATTACCAAGTATTGTTAGATAACACTAATAATAAATCCACGTCTCTAGTAGTAATAGCGCTGATATACACATTGGTAAAAATATTTCAACATTAGCAAAGTTAATAAGAATATGAAACAGAACTAGACCCACAGAAAGAGGAAGCAAACTTATGGTTATCAGTGGAGAAAGGGGGAAGGGGGAGGGATAAATTAGGAGATTGGGATTAACATATACACACTGCTATATATAAAATAGATAATCAACAAAGGCCTACTGTAAAGCACAGAGAGCTGTGCTCTGTATTTTGTAATAACCTATAAAGCAAAAGATTCTGTAAAGAATCCCCTGGATGTACATCTGAGACTAACACAACATTGTAAACCAATTCTACTTCAGTAAAATGAAGAAAAACTGTGTGCCATATGTTGAAAACTCACATTGTGTCAAACTCTGCTACAAATTTCTCTTGCTCTACCTCTGGGTAGCCGTGAGTGGACCAGATAATCTTCATTTTACATATTAAAAAAAAGAAAAACAAGCTAATGTCTCAAAGGTGAAGTAACTTGCCTATATCATGTAATTAACAAAGACCAGGGCTTGGAAGAATGCCCAAAACTGTCTGGGAAGCCCATGCTTTAAACATTCTGCTTCTCTTCTCATCCATGCAGTCAGGTAGACCATCCATTAGAACAGAGTGGAGTCTGACCCTCTATCAATGACTTCCATGACTGTCTTCATGGAAGAACCATCTTAAGGGAAGATTTGAGTTGAACCTACAGGTTTCATTTCTACTGGGTTTGACTATTTACCGTCCAGTCTCACCAACACACACCCAAATCATCCAGTTGTGAACAGTCCTCTCTAAATGAGTCAACATTTAGGCATCATCTGAACCAAATAAATGATGGGACATTATTATACATATTTGGAAAATGGAAGGGCTTGNCTTCATGGAAGAACCATCTTAAGGGAAGATTTGAATTGAACCTACAGGTTCCATTTCTACTGGGGTTTGACTACCGTCCAGTCTCACCAACACACACCCAAATCATCCAGTTGTGAACAGTCCTCTCTAAATGAGTCAACATCTAGGCATCATCTGAACCAAATAAATGATGGGACATTATTATACATATTTGGAAAATGGAAGGGCTTGGGATGCATGATTTTTTCAATCTCATCCTTTTCTGTTTATATAGAAATTAAAGTAAGGAAAAGAAAAAGGAAGAAGAAAGGAAGAGAGTGAAGAAGGAATGCATAGCATTTATCTGTAATTATTGTCCAGTCACTCAGTTGTGTCTGACTCTTTGTAACTGCGTGGACTGCCGCACACCAGGCTTCCCTGTCCTTCACCATCTCCTAGAGTTTGCTCAGATTCATGTCCATTGAGTTAGTGATGCCATCCACTACTTGTATTCAGTTCAGTTCAATTTAGTTGCTCAGTCATGTTCTGCTCTTTGTGACCTCATGAACCGCAACACATCAGGCCTCCCTGTCCATCACCAACTGCCGGAGTCCACCCAAACCCATGTCCATTGAGTCGGTGATGCCATCCACTACTTGTATTAGTGGCTAACAAATACAAAATTATTTGTAATCGTGGTTAACATATATTGAGCTGCACTAGTTAGTGAATGGCACTAGAAACTCCACATATGTAATTTCATTGACTCCTTCCAACAACCTTATCACAAATGCAAAATAAAATCTGAGAATTCTTGCAATGGTTTGTTGCACTTGCTGAAGCTTAGGCAACATATTAAGCCACAGCCTCTGAAAGTCCTGAGGACAACAGAGAAGGCAACACAATAGTGAGCAAGATCAGTTAGAGAGCAAAAGAAGCACATTCCAGAGAGTCAGTAGAGAAACACTTATGCCCACAGCTTCTTAAGTTCAATGCTCTTGTTTTGCAAATAGGGAATCCGGGGCACAGAGAAGAGAAATGGCTAGGCAATAAGTTATAGTCGAGTGGAGAACAGAACCACTTCTCTTGACTCCCAACCCAATGTTCTCTATATTTTCCTCTTCTTGGGATGTATGGAATGGGATATTTGAACACATAAAATATTTATTATTACGAGGAGCCTGGGATTGAAGTAGATTTCTCTTAATGAGGGGAAGTATGTGGAGTGCCAAAGCCAGCAGAGTTTGGCTAATAAAAGGCAGTTATGAAAGCTGCAGTGAGAATTACACTGGGGTGACAGAAAGTACATCCGATTCCCTGGAGAAGGAGTGAGATGCAGAAACTCCCCAAACAAATGACGCACCATCAAGAGATGCCCAGAATTCTGGGTGAGCTCCCTGAAGATTCTTGATCATAATACACGTACTGTATATAATTTCAGATGTGTGTAAGGAGAGGCGTGAAATCAATAGCAAGATTTAATGCCAGCAAATTCGGTGAGTTGGGTTTGAAAACAGTAAACTCTGAGGTGCATATCTGATAGTGCTGAGTTCACTCTGTAATCTAGACCCAGGTCTCCAGACTACTACCCAGGGAATCTTACACTGCACATATTTATTCACAGTATTCAAAATTTTACTACTTTAGGCTTTCTTCCTCTGTGCATTTTTCACAAAGAATTCAACATGATTTCATTAAAGTGTAAATCAAATCTATGTCACTTGGCTTTTGAGATCCTTCATCCATTGTACTTAGTATGAAACTGGAACACCTCATCATGGCTATGATGGCCTGACCACCTCACCAGTCCTTTACTTTGCTCCTTCTTCACTAGGCTCCAGCTACTAATATTTTCTTCCCCAGCACTTCAAATTCTTTCTTGCATTTTTTTTTAAATTTACTGTTCTCTCAATGTAGAATATCCTTCTAACTAACTCTTCCTAAGATTGACCCCTTTTGAAGGGGAAACTGGGATGAATTTCTTGAGAGTCTCATTGACATATATACACTATCGTGTGTAAAATAGATAGCTAGTGGGGAAATGCTGTGTAGCACAGGTTCTGTATAGCACAGCTCAGTGCCCTGTGATGACCTAGAGAGTTGGATTGGGAGGGGGAAAGGAGATTCAAGAGGGAGGGGATATGTGTATACATACAGCTCATTCACACTGTCATACAGCAGAAACTAACACAGCATTGTAAAGTGAGTTTTTGTCGTTGTTCAGTTGCTAAGTTGTGTCTGACTCTTTGCATCACACATGCTGCAGCACATCATGCTCCTCTGTCTTCCACTGTCTCCTGAAGTTTGCTCAAATTCTTGTCCATTGAGTCAGTGATGCTATCAAATCATCTCATCTTCTTCCACCCACTTGTCCTTTTGCCTTTAATCTCTCTCAGCATCAGGGTCTTTTCCAATGAGTCGGCTCTTTGCATCAGGTGGCCAAAGTACTGGAGCTTCAGCATCAGTCTTTCCATACATATACCGGCTTGATTTTCTTTAGGATTGACCAATTTGATCTCCTTGCCATCCAAGGTACTCTTAAGAGTCTTCTTCAACACCCCAATTCAAAAGCATCATTTCTTTGGCACTTAGCATTCTTTATGGTCCAACTCTCACATCCATACATGACTACTGGGAAAGTATTTTGCTCTACATGTCATTAGAAACTCAGGTTAAGTACTCATGTGTGAGAATTACTCTTTATCATTTCTCCGTCCCAAATGAAGACAGAGATTATGAAATGCACAATGTTAAAAGGAATGACCATACAATGGAGTTCATTTCCCAGATGGCTCAGTGATAAAGAATTTGCCTGCAGTGGAAGACGCAAGTTCAATTCTTGGGTCAGGAGAACAACCTGAAGAAGGAAATGGCAACCCACTTCAGTATTCTTACTTGGAAATTTTGGGGGACACAGGAGCCTGGTGGCTACACTCCACAGGGTTTCACAGAGTTGGACATAACTGAACACAGTGCACAGCAAAGACTCATAGAAAAAAAATAGGTAAAATGATCTGATATGAAACTGGAGCCTATTACACAGAGTGAAGTAAGTCAGGAAGAAAAACACCAATACGATCTATTAACACATATATATGGAACTTAGAAAGATGGTAACAAAACATGTGAGACAACAAAAGAAACACAAAGATAAAGAACAGGCTTTTGGACTCTGGGAGAAGGTGAGGGTGGGATAATTTGAGAGAATAGCATTGAAACATGTATACTGCGGTATGTAAAATAGATTGCCAGTCCAGGTTCAATGCCTGATACAGGATGCTCAGGGCTGGTGCACTGGGACAGCCCTGAAGGAGAGGATGGAGACGGAGGTGGGATGAGGGGGATCAGGATGGGGGACAGATATACACCCATGGCTGATTCATGTCAAAGCATGGCAAAACCACTGCAATATTGTAATTAGCCTCCAATTAAAATAAATTAATTAATTTTTAAAATGATATGGGAGATTGTATGGGAGAAGTTAACTCCAAATAGAGCCTGAGAGAGTAGGTAAAGATAGAAAGAGGAGGGTAATTTGCCCGTTGGTCTGTGAGCTTTGACTATGGTAATCTTTGTGCTATCTCCAGAGTCAGGAAAGGTGCACATAACAGGGCTTGATGAATGTATATTAAGTGAATAAACAAATATATAAATGAGCTATTGCAATAACCATTTCTGAAATACATTAAAATATGCGTGTGTCTACTTGATGGAAAAATCAGTCCCCTGTTCTTGTCATATTTCGTTTATAATCATGGTGTCTTTTCATTTTTATTAAAACAAGGAAGCACCCTCTTCCTCTGTGTGCACCCAAGCAAATTCCAGAATTATTTTTTTGGCAAGAAATTAGCATCGAAGGAAANTTGCAATAACCATTTCTGAAATACATTAAAATATGCGTGTGTCTACTTAATGGAAAAATCAGTCCCCTGTTCTTGTCATATTTCGTTTATAATCATGGTGTCCTTTCATTTTTATTAAAACAAGGAAGCACCCTCTTCCTCTGTGTGCACCCACGCAAATTCCAGAATTATTTTTTTGGCAAGAAATTAGCATCGAAGGAAAAGCAGCACCCATACTTCTGTGTCCTATCCTCAAAGAAGAAATGGAGCTAAAATCCTGGATAAGCAGAGACCTTCCCATGCTCGGATCTGTCCTTGACAGAAATGAAGAGATCCACGTGGGGGGAATAGCTATGAAGATGAAGAAAAGCCTTTAAAACTTCTGTCTACATGATTAGTTTTTAGCAACTTCATTGAGTTTTAGTTTACATGCCATAAAATTANATTACTTCAAATGTAAATGGATTAAATGCACCAACCAAAAGACACAGCCTGGCAAAATGGATACAAAAACAAGACCCATATATATGCTGTCTATAAGAAACCAACTTCAGACCTCAAGACACATATAGACTGAAAGTGAGAGGATGGAAAAATATATTCCATGCAAATGGGAAGCAACAGAAAGCTGGAGCAGCAATCCTCATATCAGACAAAATAGACCTTAATATAAAGAAGATTACAAGAGATAAGTAAGGACACTACATAATGATCAAGGGATCAATCCAAGAGGAAGACATAACAATTGTAAACATCTATGCACTCAATATAGGAGCACCTCAATACATNAGCAGCAATCCTCATATCAGACAAAATAGACCTTAATATAAAGAAGATTACAAGAGATAAGTAAGGACACTACATAATGATCAAGGGATCAATCCAAGAGGAAGACATAACAATTGTAAACATCTATGCACTCAATATAGGAGCCCCTCAATACATCATAAGACAAACACTAACAGACATAAAAGGAGAAATTGACAGCAATACAATAACAGTAGGAGACTTTAACACCCCACTCACACCAGTGGAAAGATCATGAAAACAAAAAATTAATAAGGAAACATAAATCTTAAATGATCCATTAGATCAGATGGATATCACTGATGTCTTCAGGACATTTCATCCAAATGCACAAGAATACACCCTCTTCTCAAGTACACATGGAACATTCTCCAGGATCAACTGCATCTTGGGTCACAAATCAAACCTCAGTAAATTTTTAAAAATTGAAATCATATCGAGCATCTTTTCCAACCACAATGCTATGAGACTAGATATCAATTACAAGAAGAAAAAAAAACTGTAAGAAACACAAACACATGGAGATTAAATAACACATTTCTAAATAACCAACAGGTTACTGAAGAAATCAAAAGGAAAATAAAAAAATTTCTAGAAACAAATGACGGTGAAAACATGACAACTCAAAACCTATGGGATGCAGCAAAGGCAGTTCTAAGAGGGAAATTTATAGCTACGCAATCCTACCTCAAGAAAAACATCGAATGGACAACCTAACTTTACACCTGAAACAACTGGAAAATGAACAAGCAAACAAACAAAAATTAGTAGAAG
Organism: Raphicerus campestris; assembly: GCA_006410735.1. Taxonomy (NCBI): domain Eukaryota; kingdom Metazoa; phylum Chordata; class Mammalia; order Artiodactyla; family Bovidae; genus Raphicerus; species Raphicerus campestris. Next base: position 194,925 of record SJYW01028989.1, on the reverse strand, counting down.
GAAAGAAATCATAAAGATCCAAGCAGAAATAAATGAAAAAGGAATGAAAGAAACAATAGTAAAGATGAATAAGACCAAAAGCTGGCTTTTTGAGAAGATAAACAAAATTGACAAAATTTTAGCCAGACTCATCAAGGAAAAAAGGGAGAAGAATCAAATCAACATATTAGAAATGTAAAAGGAGAGGTTACAGCAGACAATGCAGAAATACAAAGAATTATGAGAGACTATTCTGAACAACTATGTGGTGACAAAATAAATAACCTGGAAGAAACAGACAGATTCTTAGAAAAGTTCAGTCTTCCAAGACTGAACCAGGAAGAAATAGAAATTATGAACAACCCAATTACAAGCACTGAAATTGAAGCTGTGATTAAAAAAACTCACACACACACACAAAACAGCCTAGGACCAGATGGCTTCACAGGAGAATTCTATCAAATGTTCTATCAAACATTTAGAGACGAGCTAATGCCTATCCTTCTAAAACTCTTTCAAAAAATTCCAGAGGAAGGAACACTTCCAAACTCATTCTGAGGCCACCATCACCCTGCTACCAAAACCAGACAAAGACAACACACACACACACACACACACACACAAACTACAGGCCAATATCACTGATGAACATAGAAGCAAAAATCTTCAATAAAATTTTAGCGAATACAACTTAGCAACACATCAAAAAGCTCATACACGATGATCAAGTTGAGTTTATTCCTGGGATGCAAGGATTCTTCAATATATGCAAATCAATCAATGTGATACACCATATTAACAAATTGAAGATAAAAATCATATAATAATCTCAATTGCAGAAAAAGACTTTGAGTAAATTCAGCACCCATTTATGATTAAAACTGTTCAAAAAATGAACATAGAAGGAACCTACCTCAACATAGTAAGGGCCATATATGATAAGCCTACAGGAAACACTCTTCTCAATGGTGAAAAACTAAAAGCATTTCCCCTAAGGTCAGGAACAAGACAAGAGTGTCCACTTTTGCCCCTATTATTCTAACATAGTTCTGAATGTCCCAGCTACAGAAATCAGAGAAGAAACAGAAATAAAAGGAATCCAGATCATAAAAGAAAAAGTAAAGCTCTCACTGTTTGCAGATGACATGATACTGTACATAGAAAACCCTAAAGATACTATCAGAAAATTACTAGAGCTAATCAGTGAAGTTAGCAAAGTTTCAGGATACAAAACCAATACAGAGAAGTCATTTGCATTTCTATATACTAACAATGAAAAATCAGAAAGAGAAATTAAGGAACCAATCCCATTCACTATTGCAATAAAAATAATTAAATATCTAGGAATAAACCTACCTAAGGAGAAAAAGAACTGTACACAGAAAATTATAAGACACTAATGAAAGAAATCAAAGATTACATAAACAGATGGAGAGATACCCCATGTTCCTGGGTAGGATGAATCAATAGTGTAAAAATGACTATACTACCAAATGCAATCTACAGAGTCAATGTGATCCCTATCAAATTACCAATGGCATTTTTCACAGAACTAGAAAAAAATTTTTACAATTCATGTGGAAACACAAAAGACCCCAAAAAGTCAAAAGCAGTCTTGAGAAAGACGAATGGAGCTGGAGGAATCAATCTTCCTGACTTCAGATTATACCACAAAGTTACAGTCATCAAGACAGCATGGTACTGGCACAGAAACAGAAATATAGATCAATGGAACAAGATAGAATGCCCAGAAGATAGATAGATAAAGATAGATAAAGCTATGCAGCTATGGGTACCTTATTTTTGACAAAGGAGGCAAAAATATACAATGGGGCAAAGAGAGCCTCTTCAATAAATGGTGCTGGGAAAACTAGACAGCTACATGTGAAAGAATGAAATTAGAACACTTCCTAATACTATACACAAAGATAAACTCAAAATGGATTAAAGACCTAAATGTAACACCAGAAACTATAAAACTCTTAGAGGAAAACATAGACAGAATGCTCAATGATATAAATCAAAGCAAGATCCTCTATGACCCACCTCCTAGAGTAATGAAAGTAAAAACAAAAGTAAACAAGTGGGACCTGATTAAACTTAAAAACTTTTGCACAGCAGAGGAAACTCTAAGAAAGGTGAAAAGACAACCCTCAGAATGGGAGAAAATAATGGCAAATGAAACAACTGACAGGATTAATTTCCAAAATATATAAGCAGCTCATACAACCCAATACCAGAAGAACAAAAAACCCAGTGAAAAAGAGGGGGAAAGACCTAAACAGAAATTTCTCCAAAGAAGACATACAGATGGCTAACAAACATGTGAAAAGATGTTCAACATTGCTCATTATTAGAGAAATGCGAATCAAAACTACAGTGAGATATCACCTCATACCAGTCAGAGTGGCCATTATCAAAAAGTATACAAACAATAAATGCTGGAGAGGATGTGGATAAAAGGCAACACTCTTGCACTGTTAGTGGAAGTGTAAATTGATACAGCCACTATGGAAGATGGTATAAAGAGTCCTTTAAAAACTAGGAATAAAACCACCATATGACCCAGCAATCCCACTCTTAGGCATATACCCTGCGGAAACCAAATTGAAAAATACACATGTATCCCAGTGTTCATTGCAGCAATATTTACAGTAGCTAGAACGTGGAAGCAACCATAAATGTCCATTAACAGATGAATGGATAAAGAAGTGGTGACACATCTACACAATGGAATATTACTCAGCAATAAAAGCAATTCATTTAAATCAGCTCTAAAGAGGTGGATGAACCTAGAACATATTCTACAGAGNGTAGCTAGAACGTGGAAGCAACCATAAATGTCCATTAACAGAAGAAGTTGTGACACATATACTCAATGGAATATTACTCAGCAATAAAAGCAATTCATTTAAATCAGCTCTAAAGAGGTGGATGAACCTAGAACATATTATACAGAGTGAAGTAAGTCAGAAAGAGAAAGATAAATATCGTATTCAAATGCATATATATGGAATCTAGAAAAGTGGTACTGAAGAATTTATTCACAGAACAACAACGGAGAAACAGATATAGAGAATAGACTTAGGGACACGGGAAGAAAGGGGGAGAGGATGTGATATATGGAAAGAGTAACATACAAACTTACATTACCANAGCCTCTTCAATAAATGGTGCTGGGAAAACTAGACAGCTACATGTGAAAGAATGAAATTAGAACACTTCCTAATACTATACACAAAGATAAACTCAAAATGGATTAAAGACCTAAATGTAACATCAGAAACTATAAAGCTCTTAGAGGAAAACATAGACAGAATGCTCAATGATATAAATCAAAGCAAGATCCTCTATGACCCACCTCCTAGAGTAATGAAAGTAAAAACAAAAGTAAACAAGTGGGACCTGATTAAACTTAAAAACTTTTGCACAGCAGAGGAAACTCTAAGAAAGGTGAAAAGACAACCCTCAGAATGGGAGAAAATAATGGCAAATGAAACAACTGACAGGATTAATTTCCAAAATATATAAGCAGCTCATACAACCCAATACCAGAAGAACAAAAAACCCAGTGAAAAAGAGGGGGAAAGACCTAAACAGAAATTTCTCCAAAGAAGACATACAGATGGCTAACAAACATGTGAAAAGATGTTCAACATTGCTCATTATTAGAGAAATGCGAATCAAAACTACAGTGAGATATCACCTCATACCAGTCAGAGTGGCCATTATCAAAAAGTATACAAACAATAAATGCTGGAGAGGATGTGGATAAAAGGCAACACTCTTGCACTGTTAGTGGAAGTGTAAATTGATACAGCCACTATGGAAGATGGTATAAAGAGTCCTTTAAAAACTAGGAATAAAACCACCATATGACCCAGCAATCCCACTCTTAGGCATATACCCTGCGGAAACCAAATTGAAAAATACACATGTATCCCAGTGTTCATTGCAGCAATATTTACAGTAGCTAGAACGTGGAAGCAACCATAAATGTCCATTAACAGAAGAAGTTGTGACACATATACTCAATGGAATATTACTCAGCAATAAAAGCAATTCATTTAAATCAGCTCTAAAGAGGTGGATGAACCTAGAACATATTATACAGAGTGAAGTAAGTCAGAAAGAGAAAGATAAATATCGTATTCAAATGCATATATATGGAATCTAGAAAAGTGGTACTGAAGAATTTATTCACAGAACAACAACGGAGAAACAGATATAGAGAATAGACTTAGGGACACGGGAAGAAAGGGGGAGAGGATGTGATATATGGAAAGAGTAACATACAAACTTACATTACCATATGTAAAATAGATAGCCAGCAGGAATTTGCTGTATGGCTCAGGAAACTCAAACAGGGGTTCTGTATCAATCTATAGGGATGGGATTGGCGGGAGATGGGAGGGAGGTTCAAAAGGGAGGGGATATATGCATACCTATGGCTGATTCATGCTGAAGTTTGACGGAAAACAAAACTCTGTAAAGAAATTATCCAATGAAAAATATATTAAAACAAAATTTAAAGTAAATAAAAATAGCATGCAAAATCTACACAGTATAAACTTTCAGTCAATGCTGCTCTACAATACATGTTATATAAATTATTTATATTTATGGCTGGGCAAGTTTTCTTTTGCAAATAGCTATCCTATTTTCTGTTGTACTTTCAAATCTGGATGCTAGAGGCAGTCTCCCTGAATGGATTATTTAGAATACACCACCTTTGGTCACCAGTCAGTGGCTGGCTTCGGTGAGATATCCACTTAAAGCCTAACCAGAGGCACAAAGAACAGCCCACAGAGTCTTCCATGAATCAGGACCATGGACATGATGGTTCATGGAGAGGAGACCTTAGATTGATTTGTCCAGTTCATCAGCTGGACCAACCACTTTGTAGTGTAAACAGTGGTTTTCTCTGTTTTTGGAGTGTACATACCTGACTTACGTTTTGATTGCTGAGGTATCCATTTCAAAGAGGCATCCACTTCAGAGTATCTCAAATAAACCATTGCCGGCCACAAGACCAGCTCACCTGTCCCCCTGAGGCTCTGTTATATGAGACCTTGTTTGATTTCCATAACCCATCATTTGGGCTACTTGTTTTTTGTTTGTTTGTTTTGTTTTGTCATGGTTTAGATTTCTACTTTTCNCTGTTTTTGGAGTGTACATACCTGACTTATGTTTTGATTGCTGAGGTATCCATTTCAAAGAGGCATCCACTGCAGAGTATCTCAAATAAACCATTGCCAGCCACAAGACCAGCTCACCTGTCCCCCCTGAGGCTCTGTTATATGAGTCCTTGTTTGATTTCCATAACCCATCATTTGGGCTACTTGTTTTCTATTTGTTTGTTTTGTTTTGTCATGGTTTAGATTTCTACTTTTATGTTTTAGATTCACCAATAAAGAGTGAACCCTGGAAACCCTAGGCCCCTAGCCTTGACACCAGTAAAAACAGAACCCAGGCCTTTTCTCTCTCTCTGTCTCTCCCTCGAGCCCCCACTGAAACCTCTCCATACTCAACCTTATAAGTAAGGAACCTCTGTTTCTTTTTTCAAAGTTTCCTGATGGTTATTGCTGAAGGGGATCTTGGAATCATTTTAAGAACCAAAAAGACTGGTCCAAGCTCAACATTAGTTATCAATAAGTTGAGATAAGCATTAAAGACACATGTCTATAAAAATTATTAAGTGAAACCCCAGGACTGCCTGGACCCTCTACACATATTGGGTAGCAATTGACAATGTGGAATCAAGAGTAAAATAAATATTCCAACTGGAGTGATCACCAATAACTGTTGTATGATGTCATCTTTATCACAGAATCTTAATGGAATTACATCAAAGCCCATTTTGCCCTGCCCTTTTATTTTTTTATTTACTGGGATGTGATTTTTTTTTTTTTTTGAAGCACAGGTAATATAAAATATTACATAATTTACAAGTGTACAATTTAGTGATTTTAACTTTTTAAAGGTTACATTTCTTTTGAAGTTATTAGAAAATATTTTCTATATTTCCCATGCTGTATGATTCATCCTTTAACCTATATTAAACTCAATGGTTTGAACTTCTTAATCCCCTACCCTTATATTGCCCCTCCTCCCTCCACTGCTGCTGCTGCTGCTGCTAAGTCACTTCAGTAGTGTCCAACTCTGTGTGACACCATAGACGGCAGTCCACCAGGCTCCTCTGTCCCTGGGATTCTCCAGGCAAGAGTACTGGAGTGGGGTGCCATTGCCTTCTCCACCTCCCTCCACTGGTAATCACTACTTTGTTCTCTGTATCTGTGAGTCCACCTCCCTTTTGCTATATTCACCGGTTTTCTCTGTTCCGCAGAATCCACATGGGGCAGCATACATGTCTTCTCTGTCTGACTTGTTTCATCTAACATCATGCCCTCCAAGTCCATCCAGGTTGCTGCATTAGTGTTGCTGGCAAAAGTGCAATTATTTTTTATGGCTCAGTAATATTCCTATGTCTGCATACGTGTGTGTGTGTGTGTGTGTGTGTGTGTGTATACTACATCTTCTTTATCCACTCATCCGTTGATGAACACTTAGATTGCTTCCACATCTTGGCAATTGTGCTGCTATGAACATTGGGATGCGTGTATCTTTGCCCTGTCTTTTTATACTTAAATGGGAAACCTGAGTTCAGGTAAAAGGAAGTGACTTGGGAAAGTCACCCAACAGTCTATTCTCTATTATCCAAATTCCTCCCACTTTCAAGGCTCAAGTCTTAGCTCCCTTGCACAGACTTTGTCAGTTTTGGTATGTCTTCTCCCCTGTGGTCCCATTGTTCTCAGTTTGGGACTTTATTACATTCATTCACTCACCTTATGCAGAGATGTATTCCCGAGTGCCTACCATGTGCTCAGTTCTAACAGAAATCAACAGAACACCATTCATTCCTTTAAGGAGCTCAGTCTATATCAGTGCTGTCCAAAATGACATAATGCGAGTTACAGACATCATTGTGAATTTTCAAGTACATGCATATAAACTGGTTAAAAAAGATGAAATTAATTATAATATTTTTTTGTTTAACCCAAAACAGGAAGGTATTTAACTTCAACATGCAATAATTGAAAAATTATTAATTTTAAAAAAAGAAAGAAAAATTATTAATTATATATTTTATATTATTCATTATACGAAGACTCTCTGGTGTGTGATATTTACCCTTTTGGTACTATCTCAGATTGGACCACATTTCAAGTGCTCAATATTCACATGTTGTTAATGGCTACCATACTGGAGACAAAAAGTCTAGATGAAAGATAAACAAGCAAATCCATATATACAAAATATAGATAGATATATAAGGTGTTGTGGGAGGGCAAATTATGAGAATCTAAAGGAAATATATGAGCATCTGAATGCAGAGTTGCAAAGAATAGCAAGAAAAAATAAGAAAGCGTTCTTCAGCGATCAATGCAAAGAAATAGAGGAAAACAACAGAATGGGAAAGACTAGAGATATCTTCAAGAAAATTAGAGATACCAAGGGAACATTTCACGCAAAGACAGGCTATATAAAGGACAGAAATAGTCTGGACCTAACAGAAGCAGAAGATATTAAGAAGAGGTGGCAAGAATACATGGAAGAACTGTACAAAAAGATCTTCATGACCCAGATAATCATGATGATGTGATCACCCATCTAGAGCCAGACATCTTGGAATGTGAAGTCAAGTGGGCCCTAGAAAGCATCACTACGAACGAAGCTAGTGGAGGTGATGGAATTCCAGTGGAGCTGTTTCAAATCCTGAAAGATGATGCTGTGAAAGTGCTGCACTCAATAGGCCAGCAAATTTGGAAAACTCAGCAGTGGCCACAAGACTGGAAAAGGTCAGTTTTCCTTCTAATTCCAAAGAAAGGCAATGCCAAAGAATGCTCAAACTACCACACAATTGCACTCATCTCACACGCTAGTAAAGTAATGCTCAAAATTCTCCAAGCCAGGCTTCAGCAATACATGAACCGTGAACTCCCTGATGTTCAAGCTGGTTTTAGAAAAGGCAGAGGAACCAGAGTTCAAATTGCAAACATCAACTGGATCATGGAAAAAGCAAGAGAGTTCCAGAAAAACATCTATTTCTGCTTTATTGACTATGCCAAAGCCCAATTTGACTGTGTGAATCACAAGAAACAGTGGAAAATTCTGAAAGAGATGGGAATACCAGACCACCTAGCCTGCCTCTTGAGAAATCTGTATGCAGGTCAGGAAGCAACAGTTAGAACTGGACATGGAACAACAGACTGGTTCCAAATAGGAAAAGGAGTACGTCAAGGGCACCCTGCTTATTTAACTTATATGCAGAGTACATCATGAGAAATGGTGGGCTGGAAGAAACACAAGCTGGAATCAAGATTGCCAGGAGAAATATCAATAACCTCAGATATGCAAATGACACCACTCTTATTGGAAAAATGAAGAGGAACTAAAAAAACTTCTTGATGAAAGTGAAAGAGGAGAGTAAAAAGTTGGCTTAAAGCTCAACATTCAGAAAACGAAGATCATGACATCCCATCCCATCACCTCATGGGAAATAGATGGGGAAACAGTGGAAACGGTGTCAAACTTTATTTGGGGGGCTCCAAAATCACTACAGATGGTGACTGCAGCCATGAAATTAAAAGACACTTACTCCTTGGAAGAAAAGTTATGACCAACCTAGATAGTATATTCAAAAGAAGAGACATTACTTTGCCGACTAAGGTCTGTCTAGTCAAGGCTATGGTTTTTCCTATCGTCAGGTATGGATGTGAGGGTTGGACTTTGAAGAAGGCTGAGCACTGAAGAATTGATGCTTTTGAACTGTGGTGTTGGAGAAGACTCTTGAGAGTCCCTTGGACCGCAAGGAGATCCAAGCAGTCCATTCTGAAGGAGATCAGCCCTGGGATTTCTTTGGAAGGAATGATGCTAAAGCTGAAACTCCAATACTTTGGCCACCTCATGAGAAGAGTTGACTCATTGGAAAAGACTCTGATGCTGGGAGGGATTGGGGGCAGGAGGAGAAGGGGACGACAGAGCATGAGATGGCTGGATGGCATCACGGACTCAATGGACGTGAGCCTGAGTGAACTCCGGGAGATGGTGATGGACAGGGAGGCCTGGCGTGCTGCGATTCATGAGGTCGTAAACAGTCGGACACGACTGAGCGACTGAACTGAACCTGATATTCCACTCTATAATCATAAGTGATTTGATTTAGGTCATACCTGAATGGTCTAGCGGTTTTCCATACTTTCTTCAATTTAAGTCTGATTTTGGTAACAAGGAGTTCATGATCTAAGCCACAGTCAGCTCCTGGTCTTGTTTTTGTTGATGTAGAGCTTCTCCATCTTTGGCTGCATAGAATATAATCAATCTGATTTCGGTGTTGACCATCTGGTAATGTCCATGTGTAGAGTCTTCTCTTGTGTTGTTGGAAGAGGGTGTTTGCTATGACCAGTGCATTTCTTGGCAAAACTCTATTACTCTTTGCCCTGCTTCATTCCACATTCCAAGGCCAAATTTGCCTGTTACTCTAGGTGTTTCTTGACTTCCTACTTTTTCATTCCAGTCCCTATAATGAAAAGGACATCTTTGGGGGGTGTTAGTTCTAAAAGGTCTTGTAGGTCTTCATAGAACCATTCCACTTCACCTTCTTCAGC